>VZRZ01004709.1:1297123-1382287 GCA_013398175.1 Climacteris rufus
GGCCGCTCCCACGGGGCCGCTCCGCCCCGCCCCGCCCCGCCCCGCTCCGCCGCTGCGGAATGGCTGCGCGGGCACCGGGAGCTGCGGTCGCGGCCTGGCCAGCGAAGGGCCTTCCCGGCTCGGCTGGCCGTTCCCTGGCTGCGCGGGGAGTGATTTTTTTAGGTTTTACAGGTCGTTTTATTTCTTGCCATATGCTGGTTATTTACTTCCGTATAGTATTCTTTACCTTTACGGCGAGGCTTATACCCTTCAGAGGCCACTCCTGAAAACACTTGGATCCCCCTGAAGCACCTCCGTTTAAAGGGCTCTGATGAGCAGATTTAAACGTCGCAGTCTTGGGTCTTACAGAGCAGAGGTTTAAAGTTGCTCTTACCCAGCTGTGAGTTTGAAGTGCTGCAACTACGCTGTGTAGCTTGAGACACCTTTTGCAGCTGAGTAGTCTGCTGCCATACGTGCTGCAAAATGCTGTGCAAATTGCAAAGGAATTTAAGCCTATTAATATAAGTACGGTAAATAAGAGTATTGTACGTTTGAGTGTCACTCCTACCTACATCATAAACATTTCCTGTAATTAGGGGGATAAAACTGTACACTGAACAAAAAGGCAAATAGCAGTCGTGCTTGGCTAAAACTTGCCAAATGCTGACATTTTTATTGTTCAATATTGTAATAACACCTCTAGAAAGTGTTATCTTTATTGGTGCATGTTTTTTTTCAGAACACAAGAACAGTAGTTCTTTTGTCTCTGTTTCTGATTTCTGAGGCAGCTTAGCCTTTCTGTCTCACCGTATCACATCTCTGCTAACTGCGACTTGTTCCAGCCCAGCTGAGATTTACATGTATATCCTTTGCCTGTGCTTGTCCTTCAGAGGTCAGGAAGACTTCTGATATGCTTAAAGTTAAGGACACCAGACAGTGGGAAGACTGAGTCTGCAGTCTTTTAATCTAGAAGCTTGGTCTTTCACTTTTCGCTGGTGCGGAAGCAGCAGAATTAAGCCAGACTTGTAAGAACCTCATCTGTTAAACGACCTCGCTCCTGTTGCATGGTGCTAGAATGGTTTCCTTTACTTTTTTTCATGAAGAAAAGTTTCAGTTAAAGAAATATTGTTAATTTCTTTTGAAGACCAAAAATAAATCCCAATTTTCAATTGCAAAGATCGAAAACTATGAAATCAAACAAACATTTCACTTTTTTCACAGAGGATGCTCTTTCTGGTTTAGGTGTCTGGACTGATATATGGTTATTTGTGGAGAATATGAGGATATTAAAATATGGATCAATTTAGGAACAAAATCAAAATTTTAAATATTGTACTTGCAAAGAATATGAATGATGGATTTAAAGTACTATTAAGCAGGCGTACAAAAATACTGGAAATAGCTTTCAGTGCAGTACATACTTATTTCTAAATGGATTAACATCAATACTTATATGTTCTGTTGCATTAATTGCCCAATTTCATATATCCAAAATTTTTGTACTAAAAGAAGCTATATTGAGCAATGTATTACAACTTCAGCCATGAATAAAGATCTTTTTTCATTCTGATACATTTGCAATTTTTAAGAGTTTGCTAGTGATTTTTGATCCTCCTTATGAGATTTCTTCTCACCAGAAGAAATCTGAAAAAGAATGCCGAGTAGTTAATTTCTGATTTATTGATTATGTACTTCTTACAATATACATGTGTTCATTGACTGATTAATATTTTTTTTCACTTCCTGTGCTGACGAGCATTCAAATTATTTTCGGCAGTTGCCAGAGAGTACTGCTTTGAAATACCTCACAGCAAGTGATACCCCTGAAGTTACTGTTTGAGAGTCCCTCTGTGTGCAGCACTGATACAGACTAGGACTGCCTCTTCAAAAGTGGCTGCTCTCTAATACTTACTGAGAAGGAAATCACTGGCAAGTAGGAGTGCATTTAGCAGATAAGAAAGACAAAAGAATCGCATCAGTCATTTTGGCGGAATTACTCACATTCATTTGAATTTTCACATGGACAAAGTTTTGTTCAGACCCCCAAATGTCCAGCCTGTGTCTATGGTTCCGTTGGCGCTGGGCCCCAAGCCTTCTGAGGAAGAAGGATTTTATGTGGATTAGTGCAGCCAGACGGGAAGGCAAGCGATGGCATACACTGAAGTGACAAGTAATGGAGCTTGACTGCCGCGGCTGCTTTGAAGCAAACCACACTAAGCGTTGTATGAAACTTGCGAAAACAACTCCAGTTCCCTGTACTTGTGCAAGGCACATATTTTTCACTCAGTTAGAAAATGACCTAAATGCTAACACTAGCTAACACGCACTTCGTGTGTGACCTTGGCCTAATCCCTTAATCACCGCATGTCTCTGTTTCCTCCTTTACAAAATAACGAGATAGTAACGCTGGAGTCAGAAATGTCTTAGCACTAAAGGAACTGTGAGTTGCTGAGACATGTTACTATATTAAGTCTTAAACAATACTGTAAAACAAAATTCCTCTTTATGACTACACTTGAACAGACCACACGTGTGACTGACAATGCCTTTGGAAATTAGGCCACATAGGGTCAACATAGATTGAACTTTGTAGAGTGTTATATTGAGCAATGACCATCATTTTTGCTGTTTACCTGAAAATTAAAACTTGGCTTTAAAAGAGAAAACATCAGCACAATTACTGGAATAATGTCAGGGACGCATGAACAACAGTGAAATATGCCACGGAGGGTAGCAAGGATCAAGGATTGGGTTGCAGATGCATAAAGATTCTGAGACGTTGTAAAGTACACCCCACTTGAGACAGCTTCTCAACAAGAAGACATTGCCGGTGTTATCAGAAGAATTTGACTATCTTGATAAAGAAGTCACTTTTGGCTAGAATTCAGGAAAAACTTTTCAGGAAAAAGAACCCAAGTGTTTTTTCACTTCTAGCTGCGAGAAAAATAACATTTATCACCGCTTTTATATTATATTCAGGCTAGTGTTTTCTCTATGGTTTTAGCTGATCACAGAAGGAAAATCTGTCATGGGCACTCTTAATGTCACAGTGTGATAGTGAGGATTGAAAACTTCAGATTGGCATGATTGGGCTTTTGTTACAGAAAATACAAAACTGAACAATAATCAAACTGAAATACACCTACAATTCAAACAAAACCGAAAGTCTCAGATTCCTTCATATATTTTTGATCCGCATAGCAACTAGAAGCTAGGATAACTGATGTTTTTGTTAGCTGTCTGCCTACTTCTGTACACATGCCAAGTTGATGTTTCCAAAAATATCACTCCTCTGTAGTAAATAGATCAGAGGGTGATATAAGCAGACCTTGAACACCTCCATAAATTTAAGTGAGTAGTTTGTGCTGAAGACCAGGGCTGTGCTCAGTCAAATAAAACTGTTAGGATATTTATGGATTATTTATTCTTTCGCTTTAATATTTTTTTCACTGCCACCCAAACAATAATGGAGTTGAAAACACTGAAAACACCTACTTCTCCAAATCCAAAAGATGAGTAATTCCATGCGTTTCATTTTTTTTTTGGGATGAATATTATACTTCTAAAGAAAGAGTTACCAAACTTTTACTACACATTTCAAAGCAAGGAGGTCAGATGTTACAGAAGCTTTCTTGCTGTATCAACTGAGAGTTTGGTTTGAAGAATTCACCTATTTAAACTTCTTTACTTCTTAAGTGTATCGTTAAGAGGATTTTCTTAAGGAAAGCATTTTTTTTCATACATAAAATGCAGTTGTTAAAAGCTTTTTTATTTCAACCCTCCTATGTTATCACGGTCTCTTCTTAGCCACTCTACCGTGGCACAAACCTGGGCAGCACAAACGCAGCGTCAGCGTCTCGGCTTTGCCGAAGGGCGCGCCGGGCCGGCCGGCCGGTCCATGGGGGAGCAGCGCGGCGCTGCTGCACGGCGAGGGCGTTTGCCGAGCCCGGCGCTGGCAGAGAGAGGTTTCCTCTGGGCCGGGCCGCCCGCGGCGATTCCGCGTCCGTGCGGTGAACGCACGGCTGACGACGGCCGGAGAAATAGGCGAGCGCCACGCTGGTGGCTGCTGCTTACTGAGCTACGGGGCTGAGTCACGGCTCCTCTTGGAGGACTCCTCCGCAGGACCGGCTCAGCCTCCTGGGAGGTTCTTATTCTCAGAGCTGGCTACCGAAGAGCACGTTTTTCAGGAAACTGCAAACACTCCGAAATTATCTTTTCTTCTTTCTGAATTATTGCTCGAAATCATGTGCATTATAGTATATAGCTTTTTCCTAAGTAAACTCATTCATGTGTTTTGTTTTGGGGGGCGGGGGTGTGTGTGTTTGTTTTTGTGGTTTTGTTCTGTTTTGAGGGGTTTTGTTTGTTTGTTTGTTTTTGTGGAATGCTTTTTATTTCAAATTTACTTTTTTGCTGTTCCAGGCTCAAGAGTGGGAAGCGACTAAACTTTGTATCAGTTGACTAATTTCTACCTCAGTTTAGCTTCAGCTATACAACTTTTTTTGACATAAAATAGAAATTAAGCTGTCCTTACTCACGTCCCTTTTACCTCCAATTGCCAAGGGGAAAGTGAGACAGAACTTAGGCAACAGTCCTTTGTTTGGGGCTGTTAGCTCTACCCTGTCCACCACAGGCTGCAGCAATGATTCTCGATCCAGGACAAACGCAAGGAAACAGCAGTGACTCAGATCACAGGACTTCTTACTGTTTTAATGGCACGGACTGGGTTATAACTGTCTGAATCAGAAGGGTAATTAAGATTCGGTATTTGTTCCTCATAGTTTTACTCCATTGTTACGGGAGAGAAACACATGTAATCCTACCAAGCATCGGATGTGTTTCCCAAAACTTAAAGGAAGTATTACGAATTAATTTGAATGATCTTTGCTGACGAGAAAACTTGCAATAAGAAGGAGTCTTAATCACAAAGTGATTCTTCTGTGTTCTGGGGTTAAAAAAATCCAGCTACTTAGAGTTTTATTGAAAAGACTGTAATTTTTACTTACTTCAAAGCTTACTAATGCCTTTTACTATTCTTGTAATGAAATTATGACAATTCACCACCATTGAATATCTCAACATGCAAAAAGAAGAAAGTCTCATGCTCCTAAAACCTGAATTTCTGGATTACTTACTAATTGAAAAGAGCTACATCCTTCATTCAGAACAGGAAAAATAATCAGAATAGTGTGGTAGAGCATGGCAAAATTCAATAATAGCACTGTCCTAGGGCACATGAAACAGGCAACAAGAAAACTATATCATTTACTACTGCAACAGGAAAACTTCCTTGCCCCACTGATGACTTCTAGGGAAAATGGGAAAGTAGTATACTTCACTGGTGGTTTGTTTGATCAGAAAGATAACACTCAATTGAGCTTGGATTGTTGGGTTGGCATGACAGGTGCCATTCAAACAACTTAAATCCTTGTTAGAAGTGTGAAATTACTTCATTTAGAATTGTACTAGTGATGTGAAATCAGATTTCTGCAGATCCTCAAGTCTATATTGCCCCAAGGAAAGAATGCACATTTCTTAAGGAATATATTACAGACAGTAAACTGTGTAGCAAATTTTCTCTTCATTAATTTTTATTAATAAACGAAGATCACATTGTGCATGTGTTGTGATTTGTCCTCTACTGTAACTTTTCGACTTACTCCCAGGCTACAAACTGTATCAAATAGAACCGGCTGAAAACGGGGAAATGATTTTGCAAAGACAGACAAAGGACTTTTAATATGAACAGGGTTGATTTTCTTTCTTTGCCCATTGCTAGTGAATGCAGTAAAGGACACTGTGGCAATTCCTCCCATTTTCTGAACTTTTGTTTTTCTTTTGTTGTTCTACCTCTTTTTTTTAAACTTCCTTAACAGAAATAATTTTTCAAAGAGCAGAAATAACCCCCCAAAGATCAAAGCCCTGAAATTCATTCTGTTATGTTGAATGTGAGGAAAAGGATGAGAAACACAACCCTTCCAAGGACATTAAAACAAATTGACATAACCCTGTTTAGAAAAATATCTTAGAAGAAGGAAGTTTTGAATGAGAAACTCATATTTCTCAAATGTGCTTATACTAGGCTGTATTGGATTAAACAGCACTTCTGGCAGGAGAAAAAAAGTAGATACACAGATATGAAGGTTCAAAACACTACCCTTGCTCACCACATTTCAAACTGTGTCCCAGGCCAGTTAAGGAGATCTTTTTGGTCTGGTAGTTGATAGCGTCATGGCAGAGCTGCATTTTTTTAGAATAAGTGGTCATGGAAGAAATTTGGTATAATTATCAATTCATTTGTCTAAGATCTTTAACTATCTAACACAAACATAAGAAAAACTACAAGTTTGCATATTTTTTGAGGTATGGTTATTGACCTATTTTTTAAAGCTTTCATCACCTGTTTTTTAACTCCTTAAGAGTTCAGAGATCCATGCCATGAGTGAGCGAGTAGCACAGGATAAATGATTTGTACCCATTTTTCTTTTTGTACCCTACATTTTACCCTTTTTGGACCCATTGACTTTTGGTGGTAAGACTGAATATCCATGAGCAGGTCACAGATTACTTCCACTAGGGCACAGGATTTTATGTTTCAGTTCTTGTGCACTTGGTACAAACATCTTAAAAAATGAAGTCAGCTGTAAAGTAGGTCCAGTCTAATTCCAAGCCAAGTTGCTGCAAGTTGTAAGCTTTTAATGTCAGTGTTCTCTTTGCATTGACTCTTAGTGGTACACAGTAAGACACAAGCATTGTCTTCTTATCCAAGCATATTGCATGTGCTTTTCCTATCAGTTCTGTGTTATAAGGTTATATTTTTGTACTGTAAAACATTAGCTCTTTAGGACTTTGCAGTCTGTAAAATTTCTGTGTAAACACTGCTTTCAATGGACACAGGTAACTTATTAAAATTATTAAGTATTGTGTGTCTGATCCTGCAAGAAAGCAAGAATGCACTCTACCCATTTTTTTAATACAATGCTAGCCTTAAAATCAGCAGGCCTAATTATCTTTGTAAATAAATGCCATTCTGCTGATGTCAATAAGGCCTCACCAGTTTGGGCCAGCATGCAGCTGGGCTCACATACTAGCAGTGACTATAAGAGTTTACCTAAACTGAGTCTATGGAAATTTAAAGTTTTGTACAGGGCACTTAGCAGGCTTGACATTTTACGGTGAGACCCAGACCCAGACCTAGTGGCAGTTCTTATCTGTTCATTTAAGGAGCAGCAAGGTGCAGATTGAAAGAGTACAAAGGCCTGATAGTGCATTCGTAGACCTTTTGCTTGTATTTCAGTGAGAAGCACCATTGAGATTGCCCCTTGCCAGCTAATTTATAGAGAGCGTTGGACAGTTGTTTTGAGAGAGAAATGTTATCTGCTTACAATGTGTTCTCAGAGTAAGTGGTGTGCTGCACTTACAGTGTCAGCTGTTATTTTGGGGAGAAACATTTGCCTTTGTCATTTTTGCAGTAACATTTCACGTACAATTATGTTTCTGTGTAATTACAGATTGTTCACTACAATGATTAGTCTATGTCCCAGTCCCTACTCTGACCCTGATGAGAGAAGGAATAGCCTGGGGCTGCTGAATTTTATGCTAGTGATTCCCAGGTATTTCACAGTGGAGGACCAGTGTCATGGGTAGACATTTTAAATATTGAAAGGCCCCAGTGAAGACTCAGGCCTCACTGTATGTATGAGATAAAAGACATTTCCATCTCAGAGTTTACAGTAAACAGAAATTCAGACAAAGGCTACAGAGCAGATCAGAGAGTAACACAGTCCATGCTGATAAACTGCTTAGTAGTACAACTCCAAAGTCTACATGTTAGTGGTCTCCCAGCTGTATTGAGCTAACTCTTTTTGCTGAGCAAAGAAAGCCAGGAGGAAACCAGAAGCTGTTCTGCATTTGCACGTTATATGGATCATGGCTACAAACTAGCCTGCACCTCCTGGCCCAGGGGAGAGCCACAGACAAGACAGATGCACCTAAAGGAAAGGATTCTGTCTCAGCACTGGAAAGAAAGAGAGCACAGCTGGAAGGGAGCTGACCTTGCTGATGTCACACCAACTCAGGGCTTCTTCCTTCTTGGGAAACTTAGATAACAAGCCAAAGCCAGAACCCAGCCCCATCACAGGCAGGGCTGCTACTCTGCCTAGTAAGATTGCCCAACGTTTAGCATTACTGGTGATTTGATAGGAAAGCAGTAAACAATGTTTTGAGAAAAACAATTCATTACCGGTCACGCAAGTTGTATGCAAATACACTTGCGAGTTATCTCAGGCAGGTAACATTAGGAAGCAGGCTTTAGACAGACATTTGGGGGTAAATTTTGCCCTCCACAACAATATTGTACCCCACCAATTTATGAAATTCAGGATGAAATTGTGCATAAAAATGTGGGCAGAAATTAATGCAAAAGCACATTTGAAGTCAGAGACTTCCTCACATGGTGTTAGGCAAGAAAGATGAGACCTTTGTGTTCAGTGTCTGGTGCCTCACATATACTTTGGCAGAACTATACTGTAGTGATAGACTATTCTGTTTTAAATAAAATTAAAGACATCAAGATTGTAGCCCTATCTGGTTTTCATCTGAACCTTGATTAACAACTGGGGTAGATACTGATACCCTGATGTCTCCCAAAACAGTTAGAATATGCAACCATCAAAACATTCTCTGCTGTAAAGTGATACATGTTTTTTTCTCCCCTATAAGCTGAACATCTGACTCCTTACTGCCCTCCAGCATTAACCTGTACCTAATGCAGGATGTTTTGCTCTGACACAGCAATTTTAGACACCCCACGACTGTTTTAGTTGTGCAGTAGAATTTGAAATGTAGAGAGTTTGTGTCATTATCAACTCTATTCTGTAAATCGTAGTTTACTAGGGACATAGTAGGGACATTCCAAAATAAGAGGATTTGAAAACACCACCACTGTTACCACACACCTGCATTAATTGCTTTTCACGGATAAATAGGTAGCTCATTAGAATTGTACAAGGTACATTACACATTTAGCTTAAAGAAAGAAATTGGTACCCTGAGCTGGTACACCATTAAAATGGCTGAATTCTACATAAGGTGATGCTGACTCTCCTCCAGCTCCAGATTTGTTTCCCTCCCCACCCTGCTTCTGTAGCTAGAGTAATCAGCTTTTTGCACTGGCAGGAGCCAGCACAGTGCTGGTGCATGTTGACACTTCCTGGCTTAGCTCAATTATGCTTTCTGCTGTCAGAGTAAGCACAAATCACAGAAGAGAACTAAAAACAAACTTAATAATTAATATTAAAAGTGGTCCTCCCAGGACAAGCTGTGATTTATAAAAACATAGAATAACAGAATAGAAAATCATGCAAAACAAATCTATCTTGTATTACTGATCTGAATTATGGAATTACGTTAGAGAAGGATTCCCTTGTCTGATGGCCTTAGATAGTTATAAGACTGACAATTTGGTTTAAATATTTGAATTAATTTTATTAGTATAAATTATGTAAATAGAAATTATACTTTCAGTATCACTTCGCAGTGATACTGCCAGGTTTCCTTTCAGGCAACCTCTATAGAGTTATTTGGCACAGTCAACTTAAGACCAATCCTGACTGATACAATTTTTCATTCCTCAGGGCCTTTCATGTCACATGTGAAGCATTTCTGGGACTGTAGCAACAACTGCCCCAGCATTCCCTTGAAAGAGCTTCCCATTCTCTCTCCCTTTTCCTGTACCGCTAACACCAATCCTCTGTTTGGTGCAGTTTTCACAAGAATTTAAAAGATTTTTAAGGAAGCGTATTTTGGTCTCCAGAATGCCTTAAATAATTTTCTAAAATTGTAACTTACATGGAAAAAAATGGATTTGTTGAGTTTTCCATCCTTCAAACAGGCCTCTCCCACCTCATCCTTCAGACGATAGACATATCCTACATGTAAACTTCTTTTATTAAGATCAAGTAGAAGTGATAGGAGGGAACTAAGAGTACCACAGTACCCCCTGCTCCTTGAAGCAGGCACCTACCTCTGGCACTCACCAGCTGAGCTGCTGCTTTCTCTCCTCTGCCAGCAGGAACAGCGCTGGCGGGGTCCACACAGGACCTTCATTCAGACCTGGCAATGGGGGTAGCAAGGCTGTGTCTATCTGACAGGCCAGTGCAAACACTTCTCAAACAAACCTCTGAACCACTTCAATATTTCTGAAAATTAGACCCTTTTGCTACCTTTTTTCCCTCCCCAGAAATGATGCCATGTCTAAATCCAATTTTCAGTAGATTCAAAATTTTCCTTGACAGTCTGTCCAGTCTTTCTTCCTCCCTTTCTCTCCTTTTCACTCCAGACTAAGATTTACATGCAAAATAGTTTGAAATTCCGGGAAATTCCAGTATTTAAAATCAAGGTTTGGTTACCAAAATGTTTGGATTTTATTTAAATTGTGCGTAAGTGTTGCTTTCAGCTTTCAGAGACATGGAATCAGAATACTCTTTGTAGGATAACCTTAAGCTCAGACTTACATCAAAGTTCAGATCACACCAGAAGATGGCTGAAGAAAGCAGTAAATGGTGGACCTACAGGAAAAGAAATAATGGCTAACACATTTTTGTTTGTTTCATTACTTAATCAGTTCCACGAGCTCCGGCTTGAAAACCAAAGAATATCAGTTACAGGTATGAAAACATAAAAAGATGAAGTTAATCTCATTACCACCCTTTCATGGATGTACCTCATCTGGTTTTTGAGTCTAATCTACTTTGAAGAAATGGAGAAATGTGATTTAGACCAGAAACAAACCAGGGAAAAAAGCTTCCCTACGCTTACCTAATATAAACATTTTACTGTGCAGTGATAAATAGTCAATTTTCTCAGTTTTACAAATAACAACAAATTATTATTAAAATTTTTGAGATTTCCAGGGATTATTTTTTTTTCAGGATACTGTCTTACTCAGTGCAATGTTTACCTTGGTACAATATTAATTACTGAGACTTTATTCACCAGTTTTAGTGAACTAGCCACTAGGAGTCAATACTGACAGTTCAGCTAAGACATAGGAAAATCTTGGATTTAGACATGGGAAAAGTTTAAAATCTCTACCACTTCACAAACATTATTTTGCAGTGGAACAACTGTTATCAATGTCAATTCCTTGGTCTTGGTGTAGCTGGAAGAAGTTCAGAGGGTTTGATTTCTAGAAAGCATTTGCTACTAGCAACTATCAGGAATTCTTAACCAGATAGCCTGTGCAGCCAGAATCTTATTTGCATGAGAGTAGTCCATGTCGCCTCAATGTATTTCTATCAAGGTCGATAAAGCTGGTACTTTGCAAGTAACTAGACCCTCTCTTGTGGGGTTGGGATGGGGAGGCACAATCAAGGGCACAGCAATATTCACTCTTCACAGAATGTTTTCTCTGGCACCTCCGTGATTTGTTCCCAGTGCCTCTCTCTCCCCAAAAGGACAACAAGTACATTTATTTGTGTTTTTTAAAATTAGTTCCTGTCTTAGGCACTACTTTGTGTGAACTGTGTTATCAGCAGCTTCCATTTCTTCATAACTGGGGAGTAAGAACAAGCTATAATGAAAGGCTGAAGGTATTTAGCCTCTCTTCCCTGCCCTGAAGGGGCTGAGCTGTTGCCAGCAATTACAGGCAGCTGGCAGTTCCGTGGGATCACAGTAACCAGGAACCAGTAAGAGCACTCTGGTCCCATCTACCCACCCTAGAAAAACTCATCTGCCACTGAACAGCAACGAGCACTTCCCAGCTCTGCTTTTTCTCTGGCCTCTGAACACCCACCAAGGAATGGTCTTCATTTCCAGAGTACCCACCCACTTAGGTCAAAACCCTAATCTACGAGTAGTGGTGAAAATTTTGCCGTTCAATTCACTCCTTATAAGTAGTTTCAAAACCTGTTGATGAAAACATCCAACACGTGTACACCTGGGTGTTGTAAGCAGTACTGGAAAGGCAAAGGGAGCCAGGGCGTGTGGCTGCTCTTGCGGCTGATGAGTTGCATCATTGCAAACTTGTCTTCCTACTTTGCATAATATTTAAAATTTTGCTTTTTTGTGTGTGTGTGTGGGAACAAATAGTGTTTTCTGATGAAGTTTCCATCATTGCAGTGGCTGTTTTCATGGTTTACTTAGAGACTGTACAGAATGTGATCCTGTTGTGGCTGCTTTGCATATTTTATTAGCAGGTAGCCATTCCCAGTGTTGTATGCAAGTAACTGTGTTACTTTTTATAGAATGTTGTTAACTTGTCTCCTCCTGCGCTGCTAGTACAAAGGGTTGTGCTTTGATTTACGTGCATGATTGGCAGTCTCTTCTTTCCCTAAATGATAGGCAGTACAAAACAGAACAAGCAAAGCTCATGTAACAGAAAATTGTGTGAACTTAACAAATCAGAGCAGTTTAGTTTGTAGAATATTTTATGGGATTCCAGTCAACTAGTAAGCTGTAATATTTCACACAGGTTGTTTTGACGAAATGAATCAACAAGGTGACCGATTTAATTATTATTTTCTCTTCCTTCTTTTACTACCCATGCGTGTGTCTCTTGTTCTGCTTCCCCATTCCTCCCTTTCTGTCCTGTCCTAATCATTCAGCATTTGTTTGAATTGAAAGGTCTCTCAAGAATGTTGTTGCTTCCTCAGCAGCCTTTGTATTTGCTCTTTCCTGCTGCTTTTTCCTCTGACCTGTCCCATCTCCTCAGCTGTCTCTCTTGGTTCACTGTCTGGAGCACATTGCCCTCTAGCACTTGTACCCAGCAGAAGTCACTCAGCAAGTTGTGGCTGGGTGTTGGCTACCTGAACATAAGGAAGACAACCAGAAAAGATCTCTAACAGCAAGTTGCACATCGTTCTGCGATATTAGCATGAAGAGGAACTGGATTTTAAACACTTGCATATCTGTCTAAGTTCTTGCACTTACTAGAAATACACAAACACACACACACAAAAAAAAAAAAAAGTAAAAAAGATTCCGTTGCTTTGGGGGCATTCTGCATTTTCTAGGTACAACTTCACAAACCTAGAGGGTCAGGAGAGAATCCCTGACAGTTAATACATTCATTACCTCCTGAAGGAGAAAATTACAGCACTGAAAGCCATTTCTTTAGGTTAAGTCCAGAACAAGACAGTGAAGAACATAGTTTCAAATCCTGACCACCTGGTACAGATGTACCACAGCCTGGAACAGCCAGTTTCCCCAGGCAGTAGCTGCTTCAGTAGTCTCTCTGCTCTACAGCCAGTACATCCAACAGCCATTTCTCTTCCATCTTGGCCAGGGAAATCTCCAGAAGTCTTTAGGAATGACTGCTGGTTATCCTAGATCTTTGCAGTTCATGGTTCTGAATGTCAATGCAAGGGCACAGAGTGAGCAGGACATAGCATGGATAAATACCTGAGTGCTGACAGGCTCCAGCAACTGCTGCTCTGAAGGATTTCGGGGAGAGACAAGCTTGCATTATGGCACAGACCAATGTAAAGAGCAGCTCACTTCTATGTATCATTTGAATTTATCCACAAAGTCTGGCTGCACCTGACTACCAACAGTCTCAGCACAGATCCAGGCCACTGTCAGTTAGTGAGACACACACACACAGCTTAGCGTTCCTGAGCAGTGGTAGCTGCATGGACCAGAGGGATCCCAAAATGGGCACCTCTGTGAGTAGGTGCCCACAGAAACTGACTGGAAAGGTAGGAAATTGCCTGCTCAGAAAAGAAATTATTCACTCATAGCTTCCCCAGGTGCAGCTGCCCTCACACAGACAAAACTACTTCGGTGTTTCGTACCATGCCCACTGACTCTCTTTCCTCACTGTACCCAGAGGGGGACACATCTCCAGAGTTATGTAGGAAAATCAGGATAGAAGACTGCAAGTCAGTAAGTCCCAAGGGTCTGCATGTTTCTACATTTACTGTATGGTTTAGAGGGTGCCTGGAACTAGGGATGGGTTGTGGCTCCAACTCAAGACCACTTGTTCTTGAGACTCTGTCTCCAACCAGGTTAAGGATTCTCATTTTACAAATGTAAATTATACCCAGATTTGTTGGGCTCAAAAGGGAACTGAGAGGAAAGCACTAAAAATAAGCCCAGCTCCCTCCCCTCCCCTCCCACCCTCTCCCTGGCCACATTACTGGCTTGAGTCCCTGGCAGCTAAACATGAGCTTGCCTTGTGCCTCAGATTGGAAGGGAAAAACATTCATTTTTTTGAATTGTGTGTATTGTCTCTTCTATTTCCCCTCTTCATCCCATCCTTGATTATTTAATAAATGCAGTTGAAGAAGGACCTGATTTCCTCCTATAAGCAAATTCTTTTATTCTCCTAACTGAATTTCAGGTTAATTTGGTGGCAGCAGCTTGAGCCAGTTATCCTCGTATCTGTGCTTCCCATAAAACATGCATACATCTGTGACAATTTTTTCTTGGTGTTTGACATGAATTTTACATGAGGGAAGATGAGGTTAAGAGTATTTGCCTTCATAATGATAGGTTGTATTTTCAAATTGCATAATAATTCTATCTTTAGATATAAATCAAAATTGTTTCCAGAATCCCTGAGGCCTGAATCCACAGAAAATGTATCTCATACAAAACCTTCTTCTTTTCTTGTGGAAAAGGACACAGAGAACTGATGCACTAGGAAGAAAAAAATATGCTTACAAAAATACCATAAACAAAATTGTCCCCAGAGAAGGTTATAATAAGAAAAAAAATCCCACTAGTAGCAACAGGGACTCTCAGTAATTCTATATCGGCAGTGATATAATTCACATCAATTTTAATACATGAATATTAACATTGGCTAAAAAAAACATTTTTAGGCTATACAATTGCAAATTGTAAGGCTGTAGCTTAGAAAGGGACTTTATGAATCTTTGTCATTACTAAATTTAGCTTCTTACCAGCAAGTTTTAGAAACAGATTTTCTTCATCTGCAAATGTCTTTACATACATAACAATAAGTTTTTCTGCTCAGCAACTAGGCAAATTGGCACATGCACTAATAGGCACACACAGCAGGCTCTGCTCTGGCTACTCCTCATCCTCACAACTTGTCTTCTCCTGCATGTGCCACCATTAAGCTGCTGGAATGCAAGCACAGAGGAATGGATTTGATGCCACATTCTTCCTCTTAGAATCAGATTTTGCACTTCAGACAAGTGGGACTATGGAAGTGGCATAGGACCATAGAGCAAAACAGATACTTGGCTGCAGACTGAGTGAATTTGGATTAATGTACCACAGGTTACTGAAGGAGGTTGTAAAAGCCTGCTTTTGGACTGACCTGTTTCTCAGACAGTATCTTCAGCCCTACTTTTGCTATATTTAGATGTCACTTCCCCTTTCATTGTTATATGGAATAAACCATTTATTCTCCAGAGAATCCGGAGAATATTTTAGGAAAAAAAGTTTCAAAACTTCGCAACTGTACATCAAAACCAAAATAAGAACCACACATTTTGGAGAGGTTGGTGGCATAGCACTGACATCTTTAGGGTTTCCTTGTGCAGATAGCATAATATATCAAATGCAGCTGGCTTATTTCATTTTGCATAATCAACTTTCAGTATTCATTACTTTAAATATGTTTGAGGCAGGTAGAACATGTCCTCTGTGGCCAAATAAGCTTTTTTATTTTTATGCCTTTGAAGCTATAGCCCACTGTCATTAAACAGCTTGAACTGCTTGCTACATACTTCAGCTAATTGAATGGGAGTCCTCTGTGAAATGTAATCCACAGCAACAGCTCCAAGGTTGCTCTGACTTGAGTGCTATGGACAAATCTGAGCACTTCCTTTAAGACTTGGCTGCAGAGAAGTACACTTTGTTAGCTGTTTTTTTAGGATCAGAGGTTCTCATGTGCAAAAAGCAGTATTGGCACCTCCACAGGATCAGGGCCGGCCAAGCAATGCTACTTTCAAGACAGAGCGGAGTGACTCTTCCTGTGGTTTTTGACACCACAGTGCAGACAAGTAGACAAATATTCTACCTGGCTGTATGTTCTTCCTAAATAAAGAGTGTCAGTTGTCTAAAATTTCCCTCCCCCCCTGCTTTCTTGCCTTGCTTGAAGTATCACTGGCTAAGTTTTCCACTGTCAGAAAGCACAAGCAATTTATTAGTAGATCAATATTGGTCAAGAAACAACATGCTTTCCTTGGAAACAGTTTCTGACTTACTGTCTACTGATAAAAGAGTTACATTTCAGGAAGTTGAAAACAAAATATGTATACCTAGCATTGAGATTTAGGATGAAGCATTAGAGGAGACTGTCACAGTGACCCCTCATATGTTGTTGTCACAGATACATCCAATTTTATTCAGATTAAAACTATATTGAAATTCTGCTGAATTTTCCACCTGATTCCCTACTAAGCAGTATTATTGTTACTTCTGATAAACTATCCTAGCAAACTATCCTAGATCCCTCTGCCACTCCTGCAATTGCAACAATTCCCTTTGATACTGCTGTGGCAGTGTTGGGGGGAAAATCCCTTTGGAAATTCCAAATAGTAACTGGCCGTTATTAATAGAAAAATCTGCTATGCTCCCTACGCATTTGATAATCCTATTTTGTGGTGATATGTGCAACACCTGATGGATACCTCTCTTAGCCTGAAGGTGTCTCCTGCACCTTGAAACATACCAGATCAGTCTCAGACTTATCCTAGTCTAAGCAACACTAACAGAAAAGCTGCTTTTTCAGCTGCAGTGCTACAGACTTGTATCCAATTAAGCCCCACCACATCCCAGCTGTGTGATGCCTTTACATAATTTTGACTAATTCTGGTTTGTTGCAGTCAGAGAGTTATCTACAAGTAATTTTCGCATAGCACTTAAATATTACATTCCATGATGTACTCATATGTGTATATATGCACTTGAGATTAGACATAGACAGGGTCTTTGTCACACTAAACCATTAAACTTCTTAAATAAACAGTGAAAACACACAAAGTAAATGTGCATGCAAGCCCCATGCTTCATTAGAAAGACAACATACTGGGAGAAAATGTACTGGTGCTTGTAGAGAAATGGCACAAAAACAATGAGCAAGGAGGCAAGGGACACGGGAAGCAGGAGTGGTGAAAGTGGGGCTTTGGGTTATGGCTAAACATATGTTTGGCTCTTTTTGCTTGGCTAAACATGGGAGCTTGCGTGTCAAGTAATGACTAAAAAAGAAGAATGGAATTAAAACCAAAACTGCTCTGTGGTCTTACTTCTTCAACAAGAAAGACATTTATGCAAGTTCCCTGTAAGACTGCATCAAGGATACCTGGTATCTAAAGGCCAAAATATTTTTATAACTGAAACAAGATTATATCTGTAAGATTCTAAAATAAAAAGGGCAAACTGTGGCTGCACAGAGCCTCTCTTGAGCAATTCTTCTTTCCCATGCAAACTATGAAAAACAATAAAATAACACTTGGACACCTGCTATTTGTCCTGAGATGTTTTGGTTCTAGACAGAGTGTGTTTTGGAAGTGGGTGTTGTGGGGCTTCAGGCAATCACCCCGGGGGGTAGGTGACCACTGCCCAATCACCTGATGGGTTCTTACCGTATATAAAGGGGAATACAACAATAAACACGGCTGCTGCCACTTCTGCTGCTTTCACTGCACTGGCTGCGTGTCTTCCGTCCCGGGTAATACAGTGACAAGATTCATTTATATAATCTTCAATGAGTAGATTTATTATGTGATCCAACTCATTGTTTTATGTGCACATAATAAAGCAGAACTCGGGGCACAGGTACTTTTACTATGTGGATAAATGAATTATCTGGATAAATAAAGCTCACACATTTGTCCTAATTTACAGTTGACATTAAGAATTAGCAGCAGTTTTCTTTATTGGAATAATTTTTGCTTTTGCAATATCAAGTCACAGACCTTGATGCATTCAACCCAAACATTTATTATTAGTTTTCTTGAGGCAGCATACAACAATTTTCTTTCTGATACACGAGTTCTTAGAGTTCCCCTGCTATTGAATAAAATAACTACGACAAATGCTAAGTGAAGAAAATTAGCTTTATTTATGTAAATTAGAAAAATGAGTTGTTAGAACTTTGGTCAAATTGTTACTTCTGTACAATTTACAATTATATTTATATACAAAACTTCTAATAAAATACAGTACATCACACTCTTCCTGAGTCACAGTGTGTTTCTCAGTTCTGTAAATAATTTTTTCTTCTTCCTTTTAAAGCAATTAGATTCAAGAATGAAATAGTATCCTCAGTTTGACAGCGTTTGGTTTAGGTAATACTGGTATTAAGAAAGAAGTCAATACATTGTACTTAGAAAATACTTCACAGCCATTGCAGTTTGGATAGTTATTTTTCTATATTAAAATACGTTCCTTGATAAAAATGTTAATTGCATACTTCTTATTATGAGTTTGTTGCACTTTATTTATAGACACAAGACAAGGTGACTTCAAATATGTCCATCTGTCATTGCAGAGATACCCAGCTTCAGGTAAGTTACACATATATAACCGATCATTCAAAGATCAGGGAACACACATCCAGATAGAGCAGAGGTCTGAATGGAGGCACAGTTTGTTAAAATTGCTGTCCTATCCTGGACAGGATACATAGGCTCCAATTGCCTGGCTCCCCTAATAGAAATCTATCACAAGTACACATCCTGAAGAGCGAGACTGTGTCAAGCAGCAAGGCACCAAGCCTGTCAATCTTTACATATGCAGGACAGTCCCACTCTGGAAAGAAGCACAGAGTCCCCAGAGAGGCATCACAGAGCTGTATTTCACAGCATTTGTTACATCTTGGCCAGCTCAAGATGTTATTAGGATTAAAGCTATCCATATTACCTTTATTGAGTTGAAATTTCTGAGATCAATAATAAACTATTATAAGGCTTACAATGATATTGAATCTGTTTGATAAGTGATGCGGTGTGTTAAATTAGTTATTAACATAGATTACAATCGGTAAGTAAATTTATGTCCCTGTTAAATACAAATACCAATTATGGTAACTTATTTTTGACAAATATTGATTAAAAACAAAATTAACTTTACTTAATGGCTAAGTATGGGAATCTCCTAAACATATCTATGGTAAAGTTCACTATATTTTTTTTAATATAGGCATGTGCATTTCTAATATTTTAGTCCAAAATAATAAAAAAAATACAGATTTGATGACCTCTGATTTATTCATAGTGTTAGAGATATTGAAGAAGTCTTACGCTATGAGAAAGTTATCTAGAGATTTGCTTTCTCTTAAAAACTTTCTGTAATACTTCAGCACAAACTGAAATACGTGAGATCAATTCATGACAATCCTACTGTGTGATTAGAAATCAGAAGGGACTTTTTTGCTGTTGATATCAAAGTGCATAAAATGGCAATATGGGGCTTTAAAGAAAATTGGTCTTTAGCTGAATGCTTGAACTTTTCCCAGGATTCTTTGCATGTTTAGTAGTCTTCACTTTGATGCTTTCTTGATTGCCTTTGACAGCTGACTCAAGCCTGGCTTTCATAGTTGGAGAGGAGGCCATTAGTTTTTTAAACACTGTAGAGTACTGTGGCCCAATCTGCATCAGATTTTGCAAAGCAAACTCATGTAGAATTTTGGCTGAGTTTGTAGCAGAAACCAGTGCATTTTCATCCAAAAGAAAGGAAATAAGGATGGGAAGAAAGCAGGCCACCAAGTGAGCACCTATAAACATTGAAAACAGAACTGAAACATACAATTTTTAAAAATAGCGTCAAATTCTAACTGGAAATATTTGTCTAAGTTAACATTTGATTCAAACTGTTTGATGCAAATGTTAGCTGAACTGTAGGGTAAAAAGAACCAATATTCCTCTGATCAATTTTGTTAGCAATCAGTATTCAGGACTGAATTCCTAGTGGTCACTTTGGTTTAGTTTGTTATTTATGGCAATTTTGAGCATTTCTAATGCTTTGGGTACAAGTAATGGAGGTAACTTACGGTGCTCTTCCTCAGCAGTGGCTGTCAGAGCTGTAACCAACTTTATTCCCTCCTGAATGACTTGAAGTTCAGCAGCATTTTCAGGCTTTGCTTTTTCTGTTTCCTGCAGTTTTACCACAATGGATGGTGCTAAAGAGTGAATATAAGGGTATGACACAGTTTTGTTTGGGTGCTGAAAGATGGAGTGCAGCAGCTGGTAACACTTATACTGTACCTAAAGGGAAAATGAAATTTGCAGTTACAAAGCATTATACTTAAAAAATACATCTCTGAGTGTTTTAAATCTAACAGCTTGTCAGATAAAATTTTTGGGAGGGGAAAAATGTGCCTCACAGCTTGAAAATTCATCAGGTTGTAGACTGCTCATGCATAATACTTTATAGGAGCATTATAACTTGTAATCAGTTATTAGTAGAAACTAGATCATGCTTTCTGCTTCTTTCCATCGACTCTTATATCTTCCAATATTTTTGAGTTAAGGAAAAAATATTACTTTTAGATTATATTTAGATGACTAGTATTATTTTGAAAATACTCTCCTTCTTGCAAAAACGGAATAATACTGAAAAAGAGGTGCTTAAAATGTAAGAGGTGCTTAAAATGTAAGCAGTATCCCTGTCAAACTGTTGGCAGTTTTAAAATGCCTTAAAAGGTGCAGTAGCTTGCATGTCATTGGAAGTCAATAGGAACTGAAACTGCCAAGTTCCTACATAATTTATGAATGGCTCTGTTGCCTAAATACTTGCAAAACATTTGCAGATGCATACTAACATTTTCTTGCAGTCATATTTGGCATTCCCAGTTTTTTAACAGTGAAAACCAGTATTAGAAGAGTATTGATACATAAAAAAGTATTGCTTTACAGTTATTTCTCAAGTAAAGGTGATTTTTAAATTTTTTATTACTACACAAATATATACAGAGAAGATGCAAGAAAAGCAGTTTACAGGGAATTCTAACAAGTATGAAATCTAATGCATGCTATTTTCAGAGCTGAACTTTGAAAGTGAGGTAGTCCCAACACCTAAAAAAGTCATTTGTATAAATACTTTTTTCCCTTGATACATCGCTTTTTTAGGTGAAGGACAGTAATATATGAACTGTGGCACTATTATCTAAAGGCACTACATGAAAATATTTATACTACATCAGAACAAGCATTAATCTAGTTCAGTAAGCTGCATCCAGCAGTGGCCAGGAGCTGATGCTTATGGGACAGTAACAGTTTTGTAGTGGTACTTGCTCCAGCTCCCAAAGACTCACAGCTGAGGAACTTCCTGTGCAAAAGACGTTGTCTGTGTGTTGAAGATACAATGAACAAATAAAATTCAACAGGTGCCTGAAACACTACACAACTGTATCATGTACTTAGGCAATGTATAAAGCACTGAGCCTAATGCAATTAAAAAAAATAATAGGTATACAGAATTGCATACAGAATAATGATTAAATGCACTGCTGGTTATGTTCTTGCTCACTTGTTCAACAGATATATCCAGGAGATAATTAACTTCCACCAACACACAAGACTAGCAACACAACTAAAAGAAGCTAATGTTCATTTAATGTGATAGTGATATCCTTACAACTTCACCAGTACTTACAAGAGGATCTTTTGAGTCAAGTGTTATTTTAAACTTCTCAATACAACGATTCCGAAGGCACTCTACGGTAGTAACTTCTGGGCTGGTAGACATAACAAATACTGTAATAGCAGTAAGAAGACTAACTTCATCGAGTTCTTGGAGAAGGCCATCTACTACCAATAAAGTAAGAAGATCATTAGATTTGCATTAAAAAGTAATCTTATGAGTTTAAGTGGTACAAAGAGGTAAAATAGAAATATCAATGTCTACATTTCTTTAGGAACCTCTTTCTTCAAATACCCAACATACTCTGATGAGATGATGTGGACTTTTAGTGTAATAAAAGCCAAGGCCAAAATGGGAATTCGGGGGTGATCGTATGCATATTTATAAATAACAGCATACTCCTATTGTTTCTTTGTATAAAGTACAATAAATAACTTTGAAGAGCTGGTATAAAATTAGAGTGTGACCTACTTTGAGAATAACATAAAATTTGCATTTATGACATATATTCTTTTGCTGTAACTTAAAAATCAGTTCTATACAGAAAGGTTCCAACAACAAATTGCAACTTTAATTTTTAAAACATAAGGAATAATAAAGTACTACAAACTCAGGAAGCTGAAGCAGCAGCACACAGTAAACTGATTTAAGACAAAAAAGTCTTTTTCTTGCACTATTGTTTTAATACTCTTTGCCTCACTACAGCCACTAACCCTTAGCGGAGAACCTGCACACAGTACACCTGTCTTTTTTGCTCAACTGTGCACTGAAGCCATAGCTCCTGTTTATGCCTTCATACCATGGAACTACACTGTGGCACTGCACAACACAGGACTAAGCCTGCAAACCCACTGTCCTGCTTTCAGCTAGGACAGAGGTAATTTCCTCAGTTGCTGTTGCAGTGCTGTGTTTTGGATTCAGAATGAGAATGGTGTTGATAACACACTGATGTTTTGGTTTTTGCTAGGGTGTGTTTATCCTAACTCAAGCACTTTTTCCCTTGTCTTGTGCTGTGCCAGTGAGAAGATATGCAAATGCAAGTGGGAGGGAGAGCAGCTGGGATGGGTGATGGGAACTGGCCAAAGGGATATCCCACACCCCACAGTGCCCTGCCCGCTACATGAACCGCGCGGAGTTACCTGGAAGCGCGGATGACCTGGGTTTGGGAAGGGGGGTCTGGCATCAGTCACAGGGTGGTGAGAAGTTGCATCATGCACCACTTGTTTTCCCTTTTTGTTATTATTATTATGATTATCATTTACCATTATTACTGTATTTTACTTTATTTTCAGGTATTAAACCATTCTTATCTCAACATTCAAGTTTTACTTTGATTGTTCCCTCCATTCCACCAGGGTGGGGGGAAGACGGAAGGGCGATTGAGCGAGTGGCTGCATGGTGCTCAATTTCCAGCTGGGCTTAAATCATGACACCCACATTTATATTTTTATAGATGATGACTTTTCATATGGACTCCAGGGACAAGATTGCACTATAGTTTCAACAGTATTTGGTAACCATGTCATTCTCTTGTGCCTAGGACAGTAGTCTTTTTTTAGATGTGCATGAATTCAACTTAAACAACCTTTCTCACAAATATTTTTAAACTCATAAACCCAATATTTGTGCTTACCTTGGTCCCAACAGTCAAGCACTGTGACCAAAGCACTACGTAGGAGATCAGTCCAAGCATTCTGACTCTTCTCTGCTCGAGCCATCGGAGAAGACAAGAGTCCTTTAAGAGCTTGCAGAGATGCAGCAACTGTCAGAGGTAACTGGCCATCTTGCAATTTCACTGCAGTTTCTTTAAGTACTCCAATAATTAGGTACAAAATAGTAGGAAGAACTGAAACACTCCCTGTAAAACAATGCAAATTAATTTCACAGAAATTAAAAAAATGCAGGTACTTTTTACATTTAAAAAATGAAACAGTTTCCTTAGATTCTCTTTTTTATTTATAATTTATAATTTTTAAGCACATCTATGAATGGAGGCACTGGTAATTTGAAAAGACTTGAAATACCATATGGCCTGCTAGAGCAAACAGAGAGTCAGAATGCTTAAGTGAAGTTAAAACTTTTCACATTTAAAATTAGTATTGTCTACCTTTTCCTTGATGATTTTACTATATGAAGTGTGGAATTATGTCATATTCAGAGAAAAGCAAGAACAGAAATCTAAGAACCACTGAGAAGGTGGTTCTCATGGAAGAGAAGCCATGGAAGTATACAAAGTATAGTAATATATAGAAGATATACTAGTATATCTAGTAGTACATAGTATATTCTTTGTATATAATACTATATACAAAGAGGAGTAGAAAACAAAATATAAGTATCTAAGTATATTTTGCAGTGAAGACAATACAGTGAAGGAAATTAACAGGGGGTAATTTCAAAACTAGCAAGAGAAAATATTTCTACCGCCTGATGTGTGGTTAGCTAAAGATGCCATTGCACCAGAAAATCACTGAAGTCAAGAGTTTAGTAACAGTGATAAGAAGAGGACTTCAGAATAAATATATGTTTAAAAAAGTCCTAGAATTAAAACAGAAGCCTCTAAAAATATCTTGGAAAAGAGAAGACTTAAGGAGAGAAGCAGATTGTTCCACAGGCTACTGAAGAGATCTTCATGTCTGAGAATTTGATAGTTGACCTGTCATAATGAGAGACCACTTCAAAAATATTTTAAAATCACAGGAATAACATGGCATAGCAGTTTCACTTATTTTATGTCCTGGAATCTAACAATACAGAATTCTGCATACATTGGAGGCAATATAGAAACCTGCATACTTACATGTTGCTCCTGTCCTAAGTTATGACTCAGCAAAGCAGAGTTAAGCACATGGCTTAATGTGCTTATCTCATTCCCTAATCAGCAAAATGCTCCTGTTTTTAAGATTTTAATGAGAGGCCTGTTGAATAATAAGGGTCCCTGACTTATGCATAAGTATTTTCTGAAGCTAAGGACATCTATTTTTGAACAGCTGAAACTGTTGGAATTCAGTAGGAAATGTAGTTCTTGAGCAACATTTACTTGCAAATTTTATTACGCATACATATCATGACAGGTGCCTGAAGTAAGAGACATGGTAGTCACAGGACTGCAACTTCAGTTACCTATTAAAGGGGAAGAAAATGATGCAATTCCACATAGAATTCTCATCTCTTTGATTGTATGAGCTGACTTTTGAAGCTTCTTCCTTATTCATCTGTCAGTAAAAGCTCCTCTTTTTAGTCACCTGAACTAAATGCTTAAGTTCTGCAGTGTAAACATCCATATGGTCTGATCCTGCAAGCTCTTAAGTTTGTGGAATAACATGGACAGCTAAGGACAAAAATAACTACAGTGAGGCAAAAAAAAAAAATCACGGTTTATTTTTCATACGAGATAGTTCTTCTCAGATCTAAGAGATGCTATGTTTATTTCCTTTTATTTTGAACTGGTAAATAATGGGCTGCAGATGGAAATGAGAAAGCAAATCATCACCTTACAATGATTGCAAGGACTGCTGGCAATTCCATTTGGAGTATCATAGCCCCTATAGAAGGATCATTTAACAGAGAACAAATTTCAAAGAAAAGAAGACATTTTCAGGACTGGTAAATGCCAAATATTTGCATAAGGTGTAACAAAGATACTTAAGGCGGGAACAGAGGAGTAGGGCAGGAATGATTTTTTCATGTGGCTGTAACAGTACTGAAAGATCTTACGTATGAATATGATATTGGGGGTTGGTAGTGGGGAACCATTTTAAAATTTGGAGTGAATCCAAAATGAATCATGGGTAAAAGTCAACTAATCCGAGAATTCAACTGTAACTCCTTACAGTCTTTTCTTAATATT
This sequence comes from Climacteris rufus, assembly GCA_013398175.1. NCBI lineage: Eukaryota > Metazoa > Chordata > Aves > Passeriformes > Climacteridae > Climacteris > Climacteris rufus. Next base: position 1,322,511 of record VZRZ01004709.1, read on the forward strand.
CAAACGATGGAAAGATAACATGACACATTTCCCTTTTAAATTTAATTTATGTCTGCATTATAAATGCCAGAATACACAATTCAAGTAGAACATTGTTGCCCATTTTCACTGTTAAAAATAGCTAGCTCTCTGCTAGACAGTTTCAAGGACGAGAATTCTGTAAACATAGCTATGTTGTTGTAAAAATTATCTTGTTTTACATTCCTTTCCCATGGACACAGATCCTTTGATGGACATTTCTTTTAACCACTGTAGTTAAAGACGGAAGTGTTAATTTTCTCCAATGATCTGTGATTTCTAAAAGTGTATATAAGAATTAAACGAAGGTGGGTTCGCCCCCTTCCGCCCTTTGCTCTGAACACGAACTGGCTCGGCTCTCCTTATTACTGCGTCTCCTTACATCCGCGGCTGATAAGCCGTAATAAGCGGTAATAGAACATAATCATGTAGCTGTTGTATACTTCCCTGTACAAAATGAATTTATTAATTGTATTGCTACACGTGGGAGGTAAAGAAAAACTACTCATTTAATTGCTTCAGTTTTGTAACTTGTTTTGTAACCCGACAGTCAAAAAAATAATTAGAAAAGGAAATTGTGACAAGCAAATCAACAAAACTTGCTGCCAGATTTATCCAGCTAAGAAAATTAGGTAATAACAAAGGGAGAGAAGGGGAGAAAAGGGCCCAATATTCTTTCATTAACCTTTTCTTGTGATGAAACAGCATACCTTCAGGAGAGCAGATTGCTGGAACATCAGAGAGAATAACTAATGCTGCTGCTACCAGTCTGCTTCCATCTTCTGACAGTAACAGATGTTTTCTAGGCTGAACTGCAGGGCTACAAGTTAATTTAGGGTTGAGCTGGGGAAGCTGTCTGACAAGAATACAAACACACAACTCCAGTGTTGCGAACACTAATGATTTCCCAGGCACCAGTCCTCCTGTGTCTTTGCCTTCTCCAAATTCTGGTAACGTTTCCTTTTCTGCAGCACCATCATCAACTAAAAGAAAAAGAAGAAATATGGCAAAAGTCTGCAGGCTGTGACTTGTTTCCAAAAAGTTTACTTACTAAGACTGCTTCAGCACCAAATTATAATCCAGACACATACAGGTGTGCATGGGTATGTATGCAAAATTCTACTGGCAAGCATTCATCCTTTTGAACAAGCAAACTACGCAGTGATTGTCAAAAAGCAAAAAGGGGGTGCAACAGACTTTGACATACAACAACCTGAGGCACCAAGCCAATATGCTGCCACCTGATACAAGCAGTTTGATTCTTCTCCCAGTTTTTTCCTTTTAGCAAATGAATGTTAGGAAGTTACAATCAGAGTAACTATTGAAATCTGGCTTGTAACAGCTCTGTGTGCTGACTCTGTCCATTGCTCAATTGCAGCTGATCCCAGCTTTTCACTAAGGCTCCTCCCTCCCTGCCACCACACAAGACTGTCCCAACTGCAGTTTCTCCAGTTTTCCTCCTCACTTCCTGCCCTCTGTTCAACACCTAAACCACCTGCTATCTATCATACCACCCCAATTTCTTATGTCAGGCACCTGGACTGCCTTAAGTAAACCAGAATTAGTACCCAACTGTGAAACACAATTAAGATGCATCTTGGAACCCAGTTTTCCAAGAAAGAATTGCTTTAACCCTGAGAATAGGTATTCAAGCATCTCACAGAGCACTGTACCTTCTGCACTCCTCCGCTTTTCCTTCACATGTTCCTGAGCTGCGAAAAGAATCAAGCGAACCACTTCAAGGGCAGCAAGCTGAATATCAGGTGATTCTCTGGTCAGTATCAGGCGATGCAAAACATTCAGCAGCTCTACACCCAACTCCTACAGTAAGAAAAACATCTAATATATTTTAATTTTAATGCAGGAGATTTAGGAAATTGTTAATACTTGTTAAACCAAACAGTATTGCTCTGATTAATCTCACTAAGGAACACAAAGTAATTGATACAATCATAGGAGTTGGCATTTTCTTCAACACCCAGCTCCTAGCTCCCAGTAGCAGCAGTCCTGATCAATTCTCCCAACAAAGTAGTAATCATAGTAATTTAAGATGGATATAGGGCACTTAAAACAACTGAAAAAAACCCCAAGTAATCTTTATCCTATGGCTTCTTAACTCTTGAAGGTGGGGACACTACATTGTATCCCTTCTTCATTATATGCATTTCCTTGGAGAGTGCACCAACAGTCAGCAGAACTTGGCCACGTCCACAGACTTTACCGCTTTCACTGTGTTAGACAATTGCATGGCACACGGGATGGTATAAACTTTGCTTTAAAGAAAAAAAGGAAATTTCAAATTTCTACTTCTTTTTAAGATCACTGGTGTGTTGTGGTATTTTTGGTTTTGCTTTCTTTTTTTTTTTTTAATATGACTGCTTTTGTCCAGTCTTCTGTTATCATCTTTGATTTTTACAACAGAATTAATTCAGCTATGCCTTAACAGAGAGAATAAGAGAACTCTCTTTTCTGGAATTTACCTGGCTCTCATCCTGCTCATCTAATTACTCCTTAATGATGAAATATCCTCAAGTTCTCTGCCCCTCACCTTACAGGTTCCATGCTGTACTCTTTTTTATCTCCTCCCTCTACAGCTTTGGATTTGGGTAAAGCATATAGTTTACCTACTACTTTTATATTGATTCCTGGAAATACAAGAGAGTGTAGAGGTACTGTTCAAACTAACATTATGCCTTAATTCTGGGGGGAATTTGGTCATTAATACATTACCTGATCACCACCTATTTTAGACCTTGGCCATGGAACATCAAAGAGTGCCTGCAGGGCATGTAAGCAGGCAATAATGTTCTCCATTGCAGCATCTGATCGAGGGGAGCACAGGAACTCCACACTAATTCCTGTAGGCATCAGAAGAAAAAACTCATGTGTGCTTGAAATTTTAAGAAGTAATTTTGTCCACTCCTAAATAACCTCACAGAAGGTTGCGCAGCCATAGAAACAGCATTTTATATTAAGTGAATTCACCTCCAATTGCTAATATCTTGAGGCATGAATTCTATTTCAATCAAAACAATGAAAGAATCTTCAGCTTCTAGACAGTATAAGATACAACTACAAGTGGCTACTAACACAAAACCCCAGCAATGTCTGAGTAAAACACTAAACACTAGTACCAATGAACAGACAGGATAATTCACAATGAGTATGTAGCAGAATATTTGCCTAATCACTCTAACTTATGTAATAGAAGGAAAGAATGGTGAAATTATTAGTTGTTCACAAACTCTACAGTTGAGGCTTTATCTTCCCATTAAAAAAAAATGCTAAAGATGCCAACTACCACAACTAGATCACCAGCAGTAAGTCAATTACATGAACCCTAAGCTTGCAAATCCTAGAGCAGAAAGTAACTAACTTTTTTTCTCAGCTTTCAGGGCTCCTCAAGGTATTGGATATAACCTTAATATAAACTGCAATTCATATTCTCATGCCAGTTGTACAGCTGTAATTCCAAAATGTGTGGTGACTTGAGAAACCAATCAATGTCCACCAAACAACAGCTGTGCAACAGAAAAGTGGTTTTAAGTTCTTTCAGTTTCTCTGTAGGAAGTGAAAATTAACAAGTGAAATATGTTCAAAAGCAGAATAAACAAGCCAGATGCCCACGGTAAAGTATGTGAAATTTAAAGCACCAAGTAGTAGAGGAAGCAGGGCAAGTGAGCAGCTTTTGTATCAAAGGCACCACATTTAACTAAGGGAGCCATGGAGTCAAAAGGAAGCTGGGTCTCTGCAGAAAGACTGGGATTCAAAAGAAGACATATGCAACAAAGTCACACAAACTCATTCCAAAAAGGGATTACAAAAGAAGGATACAAAAGAGAGAGCAAAGAAAACAAAATATAACCAGAAATGCTTAATTGTGTAAATCTAGAAAACTGGGACTAAACTCAACTACCTCATTAGCTTCTGCAGTGGCAGAGGCTCTACAGAGTTTTATGTGAATGTAAGGAAACACATTTTTACTGTGTGGGTGATTGAGCACCAACACAGGTTGCCCAGAGAGGTCGAGCCTCCATCCACAGAGATATTCAAAAGCTGTCTGGACGTGGTCCTGGGCAACTGGCTTTACGTGACACTGCTTAAGCAGGAGGTGAACAAGACGATCTTCACAAGTCCCTTCCAACCTACACACGATTCTGTGATGCAAAACTGCACTTCAGTGAAGCTAATCCATACATTGTCACTGTACTGGTACAACCGTGGTGAAATCCACCCTTGAACCTGCATGTTTATGAGAAAAGCAATAAGCATTTGTTTAGGGCTTGTTTAGCTCACACTGAGGGGTTTTTGTGCCACATTTGGGAAAACTCTCCACAATTTTCTCACTAGGACTTAAAATTCTTCTACTGTATGTTTTTCCAAAAGATGCAATATTCAGTGATGCAGTTAAACGTGAATAATTAAATATTTAATTGCTAACAGTTTTATCTAGTAAGTAGTAACATTAAGTTAAGTAACATTTGGAGTTACAGCATCTAGGCACATTACACACTCACTCACTAACCCAGGATAAGATGAAATCTGTCAGTATTCACATCCTCAGGAGATTTCACCAAGGGCCTGCTAGAAGAATCTTGACACATGGTAGTTGGGGTAACAGGTCTAGAGAGATTCGTAACTCCTTCATCTGGATCAACAACAATGAAACCTGTGCTAGTAAGCCAAAGTGCTGTAGCATAAAGGATCAGTGCCCAGGAGTTGTAGTAATGAGGTCTGGCATTTTCAATTGTCTCTGCTGTATAGAATGTACCACCTACAAGAAAATAAATTAGTTTTAAGGCTGTAATTTATTTTCAACTCCTGTATTTTCTCACTCTTAAAAGGGGATTGTGTTTTAAGTATTACTTTTTTTTTTTTTAATTTAACATTCAGTATTAATATTCAGACCAAGGAGGACACTTTATTTAGATTTATTTGGAAAGAATCCAATAGCTTACCTATTTCTTCTTGCAACCATAAAATTACCCAACAAACAAGAATACCAAACAAACTACTCTTCACATCTGTGAAACCTCTGTTCTCAAAAGCAGTCCTGACCTTTAAATAGGTCCATAAGTAGGCTTATTCTCTACACAATTTAATCTTACTGTGATATTAACACAAGTTAGTTTGATTACAAGTGCCTTATGAAAATAAAACTCATTTGCTTTTTACCTTCAGCAGGTAGTTGTGACGCATATTCTGGAGGCAAAGTTAAAAGAGCAAAATCCTGAAGTGCAGCAAGCCAGAGCTTGCTCAGTGTTCCAAGATCTGCCTGTACCAAGTCCAGTAGTCTGCTGGCTGAAAATGTTACATCTCTGTAGCTCTCTTCAGAGGAGTTTGCAATTTTTAAACAGTGATTGTGTGTATCACTTTGATTTTTCTGCTTTTCAACTGCAACTATGTAAACCTGTTGATATATTTGGATAGAGAGTTACAAATATTAACACTTGGAAAGCTACTGTGATCACTAGCGTGACAGCCTGTTGAACAGGAATGAGATTCCCTAGAATCTCTTCCTGCTTCAAGGCATGGGTGAGCAAGCACTTATTCTCTAAAACTTCTGAATCCATTCCCCAGCTAATGATGATGCAAGAATCCCCAAAGGGGAAAACTACTAAAATTCCTAAACATACCTGCAATTTAGTTCCCTACTCTTAAAAATCCATATATTACTTGTCCAGTTTCTGCTTCCAACCATCAAACCCTGTTATAGCTACAGCTACAAAACTGAAGAACTTCTCAAATAATATACCTGTAATCATGATTTGGAAACAACAGCTAAACCCATTCCTAAATCTTTCTTTAACTGACATATGGCACTTGAAACTGATTTCTCAAAATTATGTCTTACTTCATGTTAGCAGTAAAGAATGAATGGTACAGTCTTGCATACTTTGCAAACTCTGGGTGTTACCATCAATAGGTTAATTTCAATGTTAGTTTCCCAAATGCCTCTCTGGTTATCAAAAAGATAGAACTGAGAATATTTCAGACCAACAGCCCCCTGTAGTCTCTCCAAAATGCCGCTGGAGGGAAGTTCTTATCAACTACAAAGGACACATTTAGATTCAACACATCTCAAGTCAGCTTTCGTGAGTACTGGTCTCCTGCAATTATGATTTCTGTATCTTTTCCATGTTTGCTACTTGTACTGGGTTGTCCCAGGCCAGCAACTAAGCACCCACCAAACCCTTCTCTCACACATCCCTACAGCAACAGAACGGGGGAATTCCTTCAGTTTCTGGAAACAAGAAATAGGTAAGATTCTAACTGAGAAAGAACTGCCTAGGGCTGAAGTGAAATATTTGCAAATTGCAGGTCACAAAAGCTTATAGGAAGCTATATAGAGTTTGCTTTGAAGAATTCTAGTGCTCTTAATTATAGGCTGGAACAATCTACAGATCTTCACTTCTGACAGTTGAGCCTCACATCTAGTCTGAATTTTGTCCTGGCTTCTGACCAGTGAAAGGTTGTTATATGCTGTTAAAAACCTTTTCTTCATGTAATAATTTTAAATTGATCACAGTACTTTATATTTTCCTGAATAAATTAAATAGGCCAATCTACTTAAATCTCTCAATGTAAGCATATTTTCAAGATTTTTTTTTCCCCACTTGCTAGCTTTTCTTCAATGGCTTTCCTATTTTGTCAATATCCTTTCTCAAGTATGCACACAAGATATTGGCATGTTTTTCTACAAATGTTCACAAAAAAAGCTATCTATTGCCTGCTTTTTCCTTCAAAATAGCTCCCTGGTTATACACTGAAATATCATCTACCTGCATAATATGTTCATATTTAGCTGGTTATCAACCATCAGCATCCAAGGCCATTATCACTACTTTCTAATACACATCTTTTAGAGGTGATGTACATGGTTCACATTTTTGACTTTTACATATTTAACATTGCAATTACATGTATTAAAACAGGCGTTCACATGAGCTGACTTTAATTTAACTAATGCAGTACTGAACTGACAATATTAACTTAAAAGATCTATTTCCAAGAAATGAAATGCCAATAGGCAATGAGAAAAATGACATCTATTTAAAATGGTACATTGAGTGGACCATCACCATAGCCATTTATAACATACAATTTCAAATGAATATTGAACTATTAGAATATCTTAAGAAATTCATAGTTTTAAACATGAGACATTATTCTTAATGTATAGTACAATAAAACCAGTTTAACTAGTAGTGCTTTAGTCAAGCTTACAAAGTTCATGTACTTTTAGAGGTATCAAAGCAAAACAAAGTGTCAGCACCTTCTATTTAATGAAGCATGTAAGAAATTCCTGAAAATTCTGTCTGAAAAGTTCTAACTTGCCCAGCAGATATGCAGACTAACATTGCAGAGCTGTTATACTAACCTCTGCCCAAGCCTTTAGCACAGCTAGTATTTCCATAGTTGAGGTGCTTTCATTATATTGTTGATTTTGTGCTTCTTTTCCAGCCTGCACTTTGACCAAAGAGGACACAAGCAACTGGTGAACCCTTCGAAGGTCATTAAGATCACTTACTACACCGCTTGCTATCCAGGCACTGCATACCTAGAGTTGTGAAACAGAAACAGTGAGGAACAAGAAAAAAACACCATTGGATACTGGTTTTTTCCATCTGTAAAATTGTGAATTTAATTTCTACTGAGATAAAGTTACTCTCAGATAATAATAAATGTTAAATGACATCACAGTTTGGTATACTTCAGAAGTGAAAACCAAAAACATTAGTGGGGTGTCACAAATAACAGTGAAAATTTCAACTGCTACAAAGTTTCTCAAAAGACTTTAAAGTGCAAAAAATCTTTGAGTTATCACACTATAGTGGTAACATAGGTGACATTTTCTTTTGTGCATTGAGGATTTGAGGTTAGAGGATTTATTTCCTTTTTCTTGTGCTGCGTATTAAGCAAAAAAAAGATGTTTCAGAGGGTCTATTACCTAAGAGACTTCTGACTTTCAACACTTGCCTGACATGCTTTTGCTGTGACATCAGGAGGAGTCTCAGGAGCAAAGGCAGGCCTAAGTGCTGCTCCAACCTGAAGAGAAGTTATACAACATTTAACACATAGTGAACAATTGGTTAAATACTTACTTTTTAGACTGTTACAGTTTTCCTTTATAAAGCACAGCTCCTTAGTCATTTTTTCAGACTGCTTCAGTGAGATTAAAGGGCAAAGAAACAGTTTCAGTCATACTTCTATTGTTTTACACTGAAGACATGGTTCTCTTTGAGAGAGGTCTTCAAAGTTGATTCTATTTTTTGCACAGTCTAAAATTGCAACAGAAATCTCTTCCTTCCTGAACACTTGACTTGATGAGGAGTCCACAAAAGAAAAAGCAATGTTCTGAACCATGAAAGACTTGCAAGATACCAAATGAGTGACATTTCCTTACCCAGAAAGAACACAGATTTAAGCAAAAAAACCCACCTGAAGCTAGTGAACTTTAGAAAGTGAAAAAAGGGGAGAGCACATACCCCATTTACCTAATAAAGAATACACAAACGTAGAGTTACCAGGCTGCAGAGGTTTTACTTACTCTCTCTGTTGAAAACCAATTCACTAAAGGCTAATAAAAATTTCTCTTGCTGCTTTAGCATGTATTTAAAAGCTCAGACTTAAGGCTGATGTACTACACTTTAATCCCAAAGAGCAAGTATTAAAAATACAAGTGAAAAGGATTTATTTTTAATAGCAATTAATTACAATTTCTTAAGACCCTCTAAAACTCATACTTCATTTAAGGAACTTCTGAACAAGATTTTAGGAAGTAATTGCTTAAGTCCAGAAAATTCATATCCATCTTCTTCTGAATTATTATGATATTGTTAAGGAAAAAAATAGACAATGTAGACTTGATATTTAACTGTTTCATATCTCTTAACTTCTATGAAACAGCTGAGGAGATCTATGCATAGTATTAGCAGAAACACTTTAGAGGTACTGAAACTTAAAAGGAAAATTATTAGCTTTACTCGTGACTTGCTTGGTGGTTTTAGACAGCAAGGATGGATGGTTTATTTTTTTCCCTTGATAGTTTCAGACTAGACCAAGGTACTTCTTTCCCACAAAGAAGTGCCAGCAAAATAGAATTCTAATGACAATAGCAAGATCAAAGTAGGTTAGGACGTGTTCAGTGCCAGAATCTCTCAATTTCTATGAGACAAAGTGATCTGACCTATTCAATCCCTGCTAGAAACTGAGGCTAAATGAGCTGTCTGTCATAGTTAAAACAATTGTGGTCTGGAATGCAAAATGACTAGGACATCTTTTTTCTAAGTCTAAACCAAGACTTAACTGAAATGGACTTTTTTGAGTACAATTCACACTTCTATCTCCTGTAGCTTATTTACTGGCCAAGATCTTCAAGTGTGATCTCCTGCTGCCGTGCTACTTATTTCTAAGCAGAGTTTAAAACTGTAGTTATTCCTAGTATTTGTTGCAATACTTTCACACTTTGAAACCAATGCTTTCCAAAAAAACCCCACCAATGATCTATTTTGGTTTTGTTGTATTCAAGAGGAGAAAACGCTGAAACTTGAAAAACTTTGGAGCTAAAACATTATACACCGACTGAAAAGATGATTTCTAAGGAAGTTAAGTATGAAGAAATTAACAATACTTCAGAAACAACGCAACTGAAACCCAGCTCTGCATCTACACACTGCAAAAGCAAATTTATTTTAGTGATTGACTGTAACTCTCAACTTTTCTAAGTTATTAGCAATGGTGCTTACATTGGCTTGATATTGCTCCAGAATTACATGACCTGGGAACTCTGGTTCTGGAACAGCTGCAAACTTCCGAACAACAATCTGCAGTGTTTGAAGCCCAGCAAGACGAAGTTGGTCACTGTGATCTGTGGCAGCCATAAAAGCCATACGGACCAAGTCAGCTAAATGCAATACCAAAAAGTCATCTGAAAACAGAAATTAAAAAAAGAAAATAGTTTTATCAAATCTAGATTTAGACACAATGTGTTTTATAAGACTGTTCCAAACATTTTCAAAATGTATATTTTACTTTTTACCTTAACACATATCAAGGATTCACTTTAGGCAGCTTACAGGTACATCAACCTTACTTGGATAGCTTATGTTAGCTGATCTAGTCTGCTTTCCATTTAAATGTAGAAAAAAAGTACTTAGAACGAAGTATAAAGATCTTTATGTATGAGACAGATTTTTTTAGAAAGGGTGTTGAGGAAAACACCTCCAGATCAACATAGGGAGGTACTGACAAATGGCACTGTATTTGTACTGGTAATTATGCAAATTATGGAAAGAAAAAAAGTGCATTTTTTAAAAAAATCATACTCTCAGATACCAAAGTGTGATGATGTAGGCTGGTGCCAGCTATCACTTGTGCCTGCCAGTGTTTATACAGGAACAATGCCATCCTACCCACATGCCATATTACTATAACCAGGAAAGTGAGGGTACATGCTGAAGTAAGATGTCATTATTTTGGCAAATACAAATTTCTCTACACCTTAATGAACATAGACTTCCAATCAGAGTAATTAAAGGCTTCATAGATTACAAACAACAAATTATAATGAATTTCATTAAAATACAGAGTGAATACTTATTTTAAGCATACTTTGCATTCTATGAAATTCTCGCAGTGTTTAACACATACCTCTTGAATCACGTTGTTTTCTTTCCTGAGCCAAAGTTATGTCAAAATGTGCACTGCCTGCATTTTCACACTGGCTTATAATTTTACAAACACACTCTGCAGCAAAAACTCTGGTAGACCACCGTGGATTTCGGAAAGGATGGAACCTGTCATCACTGTCAGACGTTAATACAGATACATCATCCACCTTGGCGGTTTCCTCTTCTTGAGTGGTATCTATTGAAGCTACTGTATTGAAATCTGTATTTAGGACACAGAGGGGAAAAAAACCCCAAACATAATATTATTTCTTACTGTAACTGAAAACTACAGAAGGAGCTCTCTTCTCTTCTTTATCTCTGGCCTCAAACTCATGGTGACTCCCTTCAATCTTGGTGTCTTAAAGAAAATGCTAGAATTAAAATATAACAAAACTGTCTAGGTTTGGCTGATATTACTTGCTGGAAGATGAGATCAACACCATGAAAGTAAATCAAGGACTGCAGTGAAAGAAGGGGAAAAAAACCCCCCACCATTTTAAAATAAGCATGACACATTAGAAGCTAGTACCATTACAAATTTAAAAAAATCTAAATTCAAGTGTTCCTCCTGCACTGCAGGTAAAAGAACTTCCTTCACCCCTGCCAATTAGTCACAGTAATTAATTTTTTCTGCTCAAGAGTTTCATTCATGATATAATAGGTCTATATCATTCCTATCAAAACAGAAGAACTGGTCAGAATATTTTTCTTGCAGGTAATCGCACAGGACTAACAAGCTCAAACCTATTCTGCATTTCTGATACGAAAATAAGTTAACATTAAGACTATAAATTGACAAGAATATGAACAGGCAACACATGCTAAGATGTTTACAAAAAACTTATTCAACAGGGAAAAGGCAATCAGAAGAGAGAAAGGCATATCCCTCTGAAGGAACTAAGTTAAAGGATCCAATCTTTCAATATGAAGGACGATGATACACTTCATAAATGGCAAACATTCAAGAAACATGAATACTTTCCCTTAGTGTATAGTGTACTGCTGCAGGCATTATTTTGATTGTGTTCTCAACTACAATGTATTAGGACTTACCAGCAGAGGCAGCAAGAACATCTTTACAAAGCTTCAGCCAAAAAGAGAGCTTTTCAACTGCCATTGAAGTAAGCATATGAGTCAGAGTTTCTTTGATATCTTGGCACAATCTATGATCTAATTCTTTGTCCAGCAAGCCCAGCAATGCCCCCTCCAGGCCTATTTCTCTGATGTTCACATCTGCTAAGAACAAAGTCTGTGAGCTGAGTGCTGTACATCACAAAACTGCAGTAATGACAACAGAAACCCCACTGCAGGTTGCATACCAGCTATCTTGTGAACAAGTACTTACTAGCCCTGAAGTATTTTGGAAACAATTATATTAACCACTTTAGCACTATATCTAACTTTTTAATGCAAAACAAACTTTGAGCTTTTACAGAAACATAGCAACAGCAGGAAGAAAGCTACCTTGACAAAAAAACCCCAGAAAAATCCTACTCTAAATTTCACAGCATTACTATCACCACAGCACCTGAGCTCCTGAAAAAAAATTATTTCATTTACTTCACTTCATAAGGTAAATCTAAAACAGTGTTTTAACTTGAAATAGAAGTTATAACTATTCTCCAAAAAAGCACAAGACCAGACACATGGAAAGAACTTGTTAAATTAATATGACCAATTTTTATTTGCTCAATCCTACCAATTTCAAATATCAGCAGTTTTTTAAAAATAGCTGTAGACTATCTTTTCTGAAAATTTCAAATTGAGCTTGAATCGAAATCTGAAGTGAAATAATTTTTTAACACCATTCCCTCACAGAAAGGCACATGAGGATGAACTAATGATCACTCTCAGGCCTTTTAGCAAAAAGTTAGTACAACAGCTACGGCTAGATAGGCTTAGATTTCTCTGGAACTTCACTTGCATTTTCTCATTTTCTTAATTTTATCATAATTTGCTACTATGCAGAGAACTGAGGCAGAAAACCTTCTCAAGTTTAAGATTTCAAGAGTGTAACAAAGTTGTCATACCCACAGCAAAGTATGTTTAAAACTCACTCTGAATATGTCTAGCTCTTTGACCTCAACACTTCAATACATTACCTGGAGTAAAATCTTCTTTGCTCTCTTTCACTAATGCAACAGCATATTCAGATACTTCAGCAGCTTCTCTTTGCACAAGCTGACGTAAGCAAGCTACCACTGCACGTCTCAGTAATAAATATGAGCTACAGAGATTCATCTGAAACATGCAAGAAGATACAGTGAGATGGCTAACAAAACTCTGTAGCAGTATATCAGTAAGGCTGATATTTTCTCAACAGCTATGGCAGCTATGGCAAATCTGTTAAGTCAGTAAACATGTAATGAATGTTTTTTTTGCTCAGCTTTTTTTTTTTTTGTAACCCCCAAATGAAAAGTTTTGCAACTCCTTTAATCAATTTTACAAAACATCAGTACTCTTAGCATTTTCTCTCCAAAGGCAACTTACAATATTGGTTTGGGGCTGAACCCAACTCCCAACCAATATTGGTAGAAAGACCCCCATTAACTTCAATGACAGGTGAATTGTGGTCTCAGTGAACAATTAATTCTTTGACTACAGGGTATATGTATACAATGAGCTTGAAAACTCAGTACAAGAGAAAATTACTCAAATCATCATAAGATGTAACTAGAGAAATGTCAGTGTAACCAAGGGTGAGAGAGTCAATCAGGCTTTAGTAAATCTGAACTCCATGCACAAAAGGAAGTTTACAAGAAAGGGCAAAGAGAACACTGCTGCATTTACATTGGAAAAAAAATTATGTACTTAATTTATATTAAATTATGTTTTAGAGAAGGTGAGAGAAAGGGTGAGAGTTACTGGTGAATGTATGACACTGAGACAGGTCAGCTCTCCTGAGCAGTCCCTAGTAAAAAAGGTCTCTGCACCATCATATTTTAACACCACCTGGCCAGTGTGTGCTTTTTTAACTGGAAAATATGTGATCATAGATTCACTATTACTGCAACAAGGAAAAACACTTAAAAATCCCAAAAGATTGCCTCAAAGGGTTTTTTTTAGAGTGGAACTTTCCAATTTTTACTTGCTTCTTTCAATTTTAAGACAATCCTGAAGGAAATCCAAAGATACGATAAACGACCTGTGAGGGCAGGCAAGATGGCTACACCAGTATTTATGCAGCTTCTTTTAAACTAAGCTTAGGTTAACATAAAAAAATCGTTCTCTACAACTAAATAGTTGTGTACCCTTAGCTATTACCATCCTTCAAACAGATGGAGCTGAGTGTGTGCTGTAGGAAAACTCTGCCAGAGGCTGTGCTCCTCATTTGTCAGCAACAGGCCAATATATATTAGCCAAAATGACTAATATATATTAGTTAACATATGCTTAGAAAAAGCAACATAAGGACAAAAAGAATAAGCAATACAAAACCTCAGCTTTGTTAGATTAACAAAACTAAGCTTCATCTTTGGAATTTCTATGCATGCACATGAATCTAACAATACTTGCAGTTACATAATTAATACACAAAATTATACACTCTCTGCATAATTCTTCTACAGGAAAAGAAACCTAACTCAAGAAGTATGTCTGCAAGGTACTTTGACTGAAACTTTTAAGACAAGTGAGGCTTTTAATGCAACATTTATGCAAGCAGGCTACACATTCTACTTCAAGTTGGACATGCATAAATTCCGTGCTCATTTTTCATAGGGGGGAAAACAGAGGGCTCAATTCAGGCTACTGAAACAATGGAAGATGCACATTTTTCATCTCTCTCACATTCCCACATTCTAAGCAGGGGACAGGACTAAATGACAGACACAAAATGCAAGCATCACACTAAAACTTAAACAAACAAATAGTTCCCTTTCTGTACCTAAGATATTAAAACCAAAATTATCCCTCACTAAGCACATGTATTCCTGCCATCTGCAGAAAGTTAGGAAGGATCTGGTTAGGATGACAATAAAATGTCACTTCACATGCTAAAAGAAATTACATTAAAATGGTTAAAAAGAAAGATAAAAGATGAAATAAAAACACCACTGCAAACTGGAAAAGTTTAGGTTTAACAAGGCACAGGGACCTACCAACACAGAATTATCCAACAAGATTTCCTGCACAAAAACAAACGACAAACCAGTCATGACAAAACCAAAATATAGATATCACAGTGATATCAACCACACATGGAGACTGTAACATGTAAATTCAGCATATATTAAAATTCAGAATCTTATCTCAAACATAACAAACACCTAATTTGCTTAGTTCATTTAGCTTATATTTCATGTTGGACACACTTCAATTCTAATCCAGCTGCCCCTAAAATAGTGAAACAGTACCAAGACAACAGCACAGCATAGTTATTAACATTGTATACTTAGAATGTTTCAAAATATCTGTAACATCTTAGAGCTGAAAACTGACATTCACTGTCCTGAGGAATACTACATCATAAGCTTACACAGATAAGCTCTTTAAAAGTATGTGCTCACCTAAGTTAGTTTTAGAGCTAATTTTAGACATGATTAAAAGCATATGATTGCTAATCTGCTGGAGTCAAGAATTCATATATCAGGATAAGCATTATTGTTAGAAGCCCCGTGAAAGATCCAAGCTGAAGACGAGAAGCTGGATAGTGACAAGCACATGTACACAATATAAACAGAAATAACACAAAACATGAGCCAGTGAAGCAGCGTACCCATGGCCTAAGTCATGTTTTCTTAGTGCTAGGAAAGTAACAACCTGAACTGTCCAACTACATTGGAGACCTGAACCATCTCATGCTGTAGGGGCTAGGAAGATAGGTGGAGGAGGCAGCTTGCAGCTGCTCACAGAAATAGTGTTAACATGCATAATGATGAAAAAAAGAAATTAACAGAGTGGAGAGGGAGGAGAGGCAGAAGGAGAGGGAGGGTTATGAGAGAGCAGAGGGAGGTAAGAGAGTAGGGGAAGAGAAGATGCAGCAGTGGGGAGTAGCAGGGAGAATGAGAATTTTAAAAAGTAGACTTTGAAGGCACAGATATTTTACAGGATCCTTGGGGAAAGAGGGTGGAGAGTTGGTTCAAATGCTACTAGAAAAAGCAAAAAAAAGTGTTTGCACATTTGTTTTCAAGATTTTATGAGATACATGTTTCTATGGACAGTAGGAGAAAAGGTTACTCATCTGACCACAGATTCTTTGCCTCTCCTGTTTTCCTGCCTTAAATAAAGAATGCAGTGGTGAATATCCACACAATCTAGTGTCCAGCTTTTGCATGCTGCTTCCCCTTAAGACTTCAAAATGCATTGCAAAGGAGGACAGTCACACCTCGTTCTCCAAATTGCAGACATTTAAACTCATTAAGAATACTAGCTGATGGCCACCTTGCAAGTAAACAGCAGAGTGAAGAGCAGATTTCAGATTCAATAACTTATTCTGCTTCCCTAATGAGATGGTGATTTAGTGGGTAGAAACTATGTGGATAGATGTCAAGTTTTACAAATGCAGAATTCTGCTTGTGCAATTATCTTCTCACAGACCTGCAAAGCACACACTCAGACCTTGTTTATGACACTCTTCAGTGACATATTGACATTTACTGAATTGTCAGTGTCAGCAACATTTGCCCTAGCTGGGTAATAAGTTCATGAGCATGAGAAAAGTTCACCCATGTAAGGCCACTGACTTCGGTGCACTCCTCCCCCCTGAAGCCCACAGTAATTTCTGGGATACAGGGGAACACACACCTCAGCCATGATGGGTCATGCCTTCTTAATTGAGTAATTTAATATTCTGAAGTTCATAAACTGCTGTATGAAGTACTTTGAGACAACTTGAAAAACAATAAAAATCAGTGATATTGTATAGACAAGACAACTTTGTCATGAATCCTCTTTATTAGTTGATATTAGTTAAAGAGAGAGAAACAGATTTACAAATTATCCCAACTGCTACCACATCCTCCAGGCAAGAGACTGACTTACATGGTATCTTGTGGTTTTATCAATGTAAGAAAAATTATGTTTTACCCAGAGAAGAGAAAGTAATTGGTAGTGTATGTTAAAAACAAAAATCTCTTGATTCGTTCCACCTCTTCTGCAACTAGCATATCCATGAGTATGACAGTGTGAGGCAGAAAAACCTTCAATTTTTCCTAGCTCCCACAATCATGTTTCTAGTCAAACTAAATGAAGAAAATGTAAGGAATCTAAACCTTACATAAAATTAATATATGGTTAGTATCAACACACCAGTGCTACCCAATGAAAGATGTAAATAAGAACTGTATTGAAATACATGAGATTAAAACAAAATCCCACCATACTTTACTGTTTGTGGCTTTTTGTTTCTCTCTGATCAACAGTGAGACAAGAGTCTTTAAAAAAAACCCCCAACAAATAAATACAAAAAAAACCAACCAAAACCCCCCTCGCTAGCCCCCCAAAATCCACCAAGGCTAATAAATAAAATGATTTTTACTTTTTTTTTCAATAGAACTATGTTCTTCAGAACAGCAGCTATTCAAAGACAGATATTGGGCAAAAAAAAAAACCAAACAAAAAAACCCCACCCAGCAAATAAACTCCTCCATCACTTTGACTATTACATATGTAAGTGTTAGAAATTTTTACACTGACTGCTGAGACGTCAGTACACACAGCATTAGTACTACAGAAATTACAATACAGAGAAGTCTACAATTTTTCAGCATCATGAAAAAACAAAATGAAACAAAAAAATTCTCAGTAATTAGTGCAGACAAGTTTTTTTAATCTTTTTAAAAATCTTTTAATCTTTCAACCAAGGCATAAAAAGCAGCAGAGGGAAAAAAATGGCCAACACAAAATAGCTAGTAAAATTCCAGCAAAAACTTGTAATGGATGGTATATGCTGCCAGACAACTGGCCTTAATAAAAGCAGCATAATGCATTTGCAAGCAGTTCAGAAGGCCAAGATTTCTACATAATGTGCTCATCTTTTAAAGGGGAAGCAGAAACTGAGGAAAAAAATTAAGAAATATAGAATACTTGCCTGTAGAACATGAAACACCTCACCCCTACACAATGATCAGTTTCTCTGCTTAAAGAAACATCTGCATTTTTTAAGTGTTTCTGAACAATACGAACAAATTTGAAAGTACAAGGATATAAACTAGTAAATATATACTCACACATAGGCAGCTTACGAGGTTAGACAAGTTGACGTGTCGAGGAGCAAACATGTGAAGCTGCTGAAGGCAAGAGATGGCTTGAGCTTGAACAAGGCAGTCAGGATTATCCTGCATCACTGCACAGCCCAAGAGGCAGGAAGTTCTTAAGGCTGAAACTGATGTACTGCTGCCTATATTCAGAATAAAGAAGGTAGAGCATATTTTTGTTTGTTATTAAAACATATATTTATTTTTAATAAACATGACAACCTGTCTTTTTCCCAAGCGAGCCATAACGTTCAACCTCTTAAAGAATGACTCCAGTATCTGTGCTATACTTTGATCTCAATGAGTAGTGATCACATTGCTCTCTGGTGATTTAGTTGCAAATTTTAAATGTCTGCATCATAACTAAGACATAGATGGGCTCCTAACTCTTGCAATATTAATACCTTCTGTTCTCATGCTAGAATTATAAGATGTGAGAATGTAAGAACTGTAAAATGTAAAATTCATGTAAGAAATTGCAGCCCAAGGCAAAGCTTGGAGAACCAGTTCAAACAAAGGAAATTATGTGAAGAGACACTATTTTTGGAAAACTAGCAGTCATGTCATCTTGATTGTATAAAGACATGGCCTATGAAATACTGTCTTACAACTACGAAAAGAAACTCAGCATCTTTAGTAAACTTACTTTTCACACGTCCAATCACACATTTAAACAATGTTTAGCAATTGGGTTGCTAAAGCAAATGAAGCTGGCACTTTTATATGTTATATACCTTGCAACTCAGGGCCCAGAGTGGTAATAAGTGTATTTAAGCAGCGACCAAGGCTTTGATGAACTTCAGTGTAAGCAGGAGGCACAGTCAACAACAACATGAGAACAAGAGATAAGGTAGGTTCCACGTGCACATGATACAAGGGCCCAGCCAAATCTACTATTAGTGACAGAGAGTGTAGTGCCCATGCCTGTAAAACAAAAGAAGCAGTCATATAATGTCTATATAATAAACATAAGATCTTTTAAAAGTTTGATAGTTAAACGTTAAAGTCAGTAATGAAGTGTAATAGAAGTTGCACTTTTAGATTCCAAAGGAACAAATAGAGAAGTTATACAAAGAAACTTTATGATTCTGATGTTGAATAAGCCATTTTGAATATTTTACAAGGAACTGTATGTTCTGCAGTGAAACAGCCATTTTAAAATTGTCATTAATTAACCAAAAATTGAATGTAATAGTACATTAAAGTGATTATTATTCCTTAATAAAATGCTATTCTCTTAAAAATTTCTTACAAGAAATTGTGCAAGAACAGAATTGTGAAAAAATACTAGAGTTGATGAAATAACCTATTATTTTAGTCACAGTTACTTTGCACCAATAGTCACATCTATTTCATGTCAACAAACAGTTCTTATTTGTGCAAAGATATTGTGACAAAAGCTTTAAAATTTCTTTAACTGATATCTAGACAAATGCATTAAATACACTCAATCTCTCTTAAAGTTATTCTGATCATTAACCGTTTCAGCCACAAAGAAATAACATTAATTAGCCTTCAAAATTTCTTGCCTTACTCATGGATGTATATTCACCAAGTTCTACAGCATTCAGGCTACAAATTCCTATTTACTATATGACCCTTCAACAAAAACTGCTGTGAGGTAAACATTGTAGAAGACAAAAAAATTGACACAAACAAAAAAAACGCCTCACAAACAAAAAACTCTAGGTACTATCTAGTCAAAGTCAAGATAGGTGAATATGAAATTAATCAATTCCTAAAACATCAAATACAGTTTTTGAAGGCAGTATGGGCCTTATCAGTCTCACAGATGATTGAATCAGAACCTCCCACACTGTATCGTAGTTCTTGGTATGGAAGTTGTTGAAGGTGGATTTTGAGCAGGGGCTTATCTTCTACATTGCCTTTGCTGCTCCACTCATTACCTGTGTGGTATGCCTATGAGGTTGTGAATTGTTATTTTTATAGAAAAAAGAACTATACTCCAGAATATAATTCAGTTAATTTGTAACATAACATTTTTATATGTGACAAGTACCTGTACATCAGGAGAAGTATTGTCCTGAGATAAAGTATAAAGGATTCCAACACATGCATTCAGGTGCTGAGTAGAACCTATTCCTCCTAGGTACCTATACAGACATCCCAGAGCCAAAGAATGACCTGTTCTTGATACCACATCCCTAGCAGATTTTAGCCTATTAATTGAAAGAAAGCTGTTAGTTTAAGCACCAAAACTCTTACTATGTAATAAGTACATCTACAACAGAAATTTCTGCTACATAATCAGCAAAAAGTTTTATTAGACACCCTTATATTACCAAAATTCTAAGTTCATATATTGTCTCTTATCTGAAGAAAGTACCAAAAATATTTTAGATACATTTAAATCATGCTGCTAGCACAGCAGCCAATTTAATTCATTTGAAAGTCTACACGCTTACTTAGACAGTCTTCCTTAAGACCACCAAAACTAAGAAGTATATGCAGAACTTCTTATAGGCAGTGCTTTTTCCTGTTAATTTCTGAAGTGACATCAAATTCAGGAAGGAAACCAGCTCATAAAAATTATTATAATAGGCATCAGATAGATTTCTCAAACACTTTTATAAACTCAAGCAAGTAACTTATCATGCTTATTTTGAACTTACTTGTCAAAACTGACTTGCGCTAATCCAGCAGTGAAGGCACTGTCAGAAACCACCTGTGCCAACCTGGCCAAACACTCTGCAGCAGCACATCTTAGAAGTGGATTATTGCTTTCCACGGCACCCATTACCAATGTCAGGGCAGATTTTCTAACTTCTTCTGAACCTAAACTTCCCTTGCAGTTAGCCAAGTGCTAAAAATAGACATTAAATACATTAAACAGTTAGTACAGTAATCAGAAAATGCTTTTCTGTCAGTCACACAAAAAGTACAAGACCTGCAGTAGGAATATGATTTTCTTCCCTTTTATCCAAGGAATTTTTATTTGTTGTTTTGAGAGTGAGATGTCTAACATCACATGAATGTACATCACAGCACAACATTATAATATCAACATTATGATTTTAAGAAATACTGGATGGATTGCAGTAGAACCAAATAAACCAACACATTAGCATAAAATTCAGGAAATCATATCAAGAAGAAAATCAATGAAAACAGAATGACAAAAAGAAAAATCTCACTCCAAAATCAGAGCACAAGCAAAAGCTACAGCAGTTATCTGGATTGCATATTAAATATGCCCCAAATACAAATATGGTACAATAAAAGTTCTTGTCTATTCAGAAAACATTTTGCCTTAGAAGAAGAAAACTGCACATAAACAGAAGAAAATACAAATAAAGAATCAGTGTGCAGAAAACTGCACACAAACAGAAGAAAAACAAACAAAGAATCAAGGAAACCCAACAAATAGCAGATAATTATGAGATCACTTTATTTTACCAAATGTTACTTTTTTATCTACACAGTGAGAAATATGAAAGAGACAGTGACAAAGACAGAAAAGATACAAACAGAATTTTTCCATATCTCTCCTATTTGAATGACACTAGTATGGATGCTAGTACACTACAGTGTGCTAAAACTGGTTCCTCTAAAACTAATATTAAAGAAGGGGGAAAATTAAACAGTGATTCCTTTGTACTTGAGAAAGCTATGACATCATAAAACAATATATTGTCATAGAAAACAGGACTGATCACCTTGACTGTTACTCAAAACAAGAACTTCCATGTAGTGTGCTGGCTTGGGCTGGGGTAGAGTCAGTTTTCTTCACAGTAGCTAGTATGGGGCCATGTTTTGGATTTGTGCTGCACACAGGGTTGATAACACTGAGATGTTGTTGTTATTGCTCAAAAGAGCTTACACAGAGCCAAGGCCTTTCCTGCTTCTTGTGCCACCCCACCAGTGAGCAGGGTGGGGGCTGCACAAGGAGCTGAGAGGTGACACAGCTGGGATAGCTGACCCCAATGGACCAAAGGAAAATTCCATACCATATGGCTGTTGAGAGACACTTGTTCAGCATAAATAAGTTTTAAGTAGAAGGAGTTACACAGAGTTAAAATACTGTGTGATTTAGTATGTTGTTTGTCTAGCTTTACTGGCTCAGCAAGACTACCTGGATTAGATGAAGCCTTAGCCTAAACTTACACCTAGAGATATTTTAGTCTGGAATGAGTTAATTTTCTGAGTAATTTTCCTACTAGCTGGTACAATGCTGTGTTTTGTCTTCAATACAAGAACACTGATAACACACTGATGTTTTGATTGTTGCTGAGTAATGGTTGTCCTGAGTCTAGGGCTTTATTAGTTTCCCGTGCTCTGCCTGAGCAGAGGATGCACCAGAAGCACAAAACAGAGGCTCAGGAGACTATAAGCAGCCAGCAGAAGCTGCAATTCCTCAAGATAAGAACAATGAACCACCTATCTGCACAGACACAGGGAAAGAACTCAATAACTTATTAGAAGATCCCTGACCAAAAATCACCATTGGACTAAGAGACGTGCAAGGCACATGAAGAGCATATGAAGGGTGGGTGCATGAAGTCATAAGGGTATAATTGCCTAGGGACTTTTATTCTGAGTCCCTCTACAAAGGCACCCAGCCTGAGCTAACCTCCTGCTGTACAACTCTAGTAAATAATTTGGTTTTTTATAAATCTGTTGCCTGAGACCCTGCTACGGGAAATCCCAAGTCGAGCTGGAAGAAGGAGGAGTATACATACAGGCCTGAGAGTGAGTGTATGTGACAAGGAGGAGACAAAAGGGACACCTGTCGGCTCACTGGAGCTGCTCACTGCAAAGGGGCTCTGGTCCCAGCAGTTAAAGTGTCAGGTGGTCTGTGTGCAACTCCTTGAACAGTGTGAGAATGCTAGAGCAGTGGCTTTGCCTTTAACATGGCATCACGCTCAGCATATAAAGCTGGGAGAAGGAGGCAAGGGGATGTTTGGAGTGATGGTTTTTATCTTCCCAAGTGATTGTTAGGCATGATAGAACCCTGCTTTCCTGGAAACAGCTGAATACCTGCCTACTGATGAGAAGTAGGAAATGAATTCCTCTGCTTTGCTTGTGTGGAGAGTTTTGGTTTCTTTATTAAACAGCCTTGATCTTAACCCATGAGTTTTCTCGCTTTTCCTCTGGCGATTTTTTCCCCATCCCACTGAGGGGGGAGTGAGCAAGTAAGTGGCTGCGTGACTGGGTTTAAACCACAGCAGTTGATGTATTTGAACCAAGGGATGCTATGGTTTAGTGACTGAGAGAGAGAGACGGGAACACAAAGGTGGAAACAAAGGAGAGAGAGAGAGAGAGAGAGAGAGAGAGAGAGAGAGAGAGAGAGAGAAAGAGAGAGAGAAAGAGAAAGAGAAAGAGAAAGAGAAAGAGAAAGAGAAAGAGAAAGAGAAAGAGAAAGAGAAAGAGAAAGAGAAAGAGAAAGAGAAAGAGAAAGAGAAAGAGGAGATTTACCTTTAAGGAAGTAGAAAAGGCTGACACAACATGTAATTGCACTATTTGTTGTCGAGATCCTTTTGTCTGCTTTATGGAATTCAATAACTGTTCTAACACCTGGAGCCTTAAACAAAAACAGAAAAGAAATCACAGAATTGAAAATTAAGGAAATAAATCAAGCTTTTTCATTTTATTTTAAAACCCATAATAAAACCTACATATTATAGAAACAGAGGTGGAACAAATTAGCTCTTGAGCGTTTTCCTTCAACTGGCATCCCTGTCTACCACAAAAAAATGTCTGTATTCCATATTAGAATGTGAACTTCCATATATGATCACAAACTTTTTTGCCTTTTTGTTTCCTTACATGTATTCACAGATAATCACTTATATCTAAGTAACGTTAAATAGACAGTATTAAAAGGAACTATATATGGGAATAATGCATTTTGACTTACAATTGAGAAAGGAGCAGGCAAAAGAAAAAGAAAATGAAAATGTATTTATCTGCAGCAATTAATTCTGGTCTTGAGAAAAAGCTGAAAAAAACCAACCAGCAAGCTGGTGACAGTTGGGGCAAAAAAAAAAAATGAAAGAGAAAAAAAAATCAATGAAGACAGAATAAAGAAGTAAAGGCTGGTCAGAAGAACAAATAAATCATGTGGCAGTTTTACTGAGGTATTCTAATATACAAACAGCTGCCTACAACTTACACTAAATCCTTAGCATTCTAAGTAGTGAAGACATCAAGACTCAGGACTCATCAAGACTAAGTACTCATCCCACACAGAAAACTATAAAACCATCACCAGCTACAATGATCATAATCTGTCTGGCTTTGAAAATAGAAAGCTGTTTAATTTTAAAATAATTAATCTGCTCTAAAGCTGCATTCAAAAATATTACCAGCAGCACACAGAAGGAGCAACTGCATGCAAAAATCTTCAGGAATTTTATGCCTTAGCAATCAGTGTGCTTATAAACGTGAAACAAACCAAAATGCCATGTATGCAGTAGGAAAATACATAGACAAAAATCCAAGAGAAGCTTTTTATCCCTTTCAAGCATTCTTGTACCTTGACAGAACTGTGTTAACACACCCGCTCTTGTTTCTTCCCATCCACTTTTTATACAGAATGATGCAGGATGGAGGTTCCTTATTCTGCAACTTCCTAGCCCTTTTATCTCTCTTTGGTTCTAAGACATTTAGCAGTTATGTATTAAGCATCACAAAAATTGTGCAATATCTCTCAAAATAGCCTCCATTTTGATCTGGCTATCAAAAAAAAACCACATTATCTTTCTTGGTCCACAGAATTTGCTATGACTTCTTGCTGGATATGCCTTCTTACTGTCAGTAACTTTAAAGAGAAAAGTCCAATAATTTGGTGGTCTGAATTATGCTATTCACAGGGTTTACAGAATTCACTCATGCAATCCATTATTTTTTCAGAACTGTTTTCTTCTGTATTAAGTGTCAAACAATGTGGCCATCTTACAACATCTCCTAAATTCCCCAGCAGTTACAGTTACTACTTTACCTGTGAGATTCTGTTATGTGAGAAAACATAACTCCAAAAAGTCGAGTTGCTGCACTGATAACAGATAACGCAGGAGGTAGTGATTTAGGTACTGAATCCCCTTTTGCAAATTTCTCATAAATTGAGTAAGGGTCATACTCCAGGCTGCCACCAGCTATGCTGCTACCTAAAAGGAGCTGTAAGAAGGAAAAAAGTGATAGCCATATTTTTGACGAAGCATAAATGAGCACTGACCTAAATAACTACAACTGTATGAAGATACAATATTACCTTTATAATAGAACAAAAAGTACCTGCTCTTCGATAAATCGGTGGTCAGTCTCCTGCAGTAAGGGACCGAGTAAAAGGAGATCGTTCTCATGACAAAGGGGTGGAAGCAAGAATGTTGAGGCATCAATCTGGCTATCTGGGACAGTCAGGTCAGTCACTAACTCTCTTAGAACAGCACAGAAGTTTCCTTTAAATTAAAGGAAAAATATTCAAAACTCTTGGTTAATTACTTGCCATAAGCAGCTTTGGGAGCAAGATATTTACACTGAAATAGAAACATCCATCTAGCATTTCTCTTTAGTCTTCAAATAGTTAATTGAAGAAAACTCTCTGTTAGAAGGGAAACAACAGAGCACTACCTAAGATAAGCAAGCTAAGTATTCACAGCAATCTGGAAGCTGAAAAACAGAGACTTTTACCTTTACAAAAGGCATAATGCCATACAACTGATAATCCAGTTAATTAGTTACATTTACAATTAGAGCAGAGGAAAAAGGATAGTTATGAACACAGCCATATTATCTTTCATTTCCTGAAAACTAATGCTGTGGAATGTATTACATAACCACAAAGGAATACTTGGATTTGGCAAGCAGAAGTAATTTAAAACATCCATAAGTTTGATAAATAACCAAAAGCTGATGAATGCACTCCCCTATTTTAGGAGTTTGCATGCAAGAAGTAAAGTAGGCGGAATTTATTGACAGCTACATCATGATAAATTATATTGGTAGTTAAAACTTCCACATAGTTTTGTACATAATATTTCTGACAAGGTTGTACATTATACAAAAACAGCAACACTGGGCATTTTGAGACTATGTTAGTTTATTAAAATAGTCCTTGTAGTGAGAGAACATTTCCAGTGCTGGACCACATGTGATTAGAAAGGACTGGTTTGTAATTGTGTTGAAAAACACAGCAGAACTGATCTTAAAAAATGTATACAGTCTTTACACAAATATTACATAAGAATTCACCTCCAGAGCATTAAGATTGAAAAGTCAAGTCCTCCTGAACAGGAAAATATCAGCACTTGGAAGGGGTGGGAGGAGGGGCTTAACTCCACATACCCGATTCCTTGCATTCAGTTTTGCTGTTAGTTGAACACACAGTTACATGTTTACACTAAGGCTGCTTATAATTTCTTAACAAAAGGAAGTTCCAAAAAGTGGGACAACTCAGTTATCAGCACCTCATGAGCACAAACAGAATTATTTGCATAGTTGGAGCTGGTAGCTACAATCAGCTGTTTAACCCTTTCTGAAAACAGGATCTGTTCTGAGAAGCTGACTTTCTCTCCCCTACCCACCAAACTCCTGGCCCTATCAGCCTGTCTCCCCTGCAGGCATTTGTTGCTTTGCCTGCCTCCCTGACTAATTAAGCAAGTATGTAATGTTTCCAACATGCTTTACACAAATCTAAATGCAAAATGTTAGCACTATCAAATATATTGCAAAGTGCACAGATAGTGTGTCAAAGGAATAGAAACTGAGCCTTTAAGGAAACCACAATAGCTAACAACTAGAAGCTGTTGTTTCATTATTACCAATCACAATAATTTTTTTTTTAATCCTCTTCCTATGAAAAAACAGCTTTTGACAAAAAAATTCATGGAGATGCCCAGCACTTTTTAACCAAATAAACATTTTTTTTAGTCCCAGACAGCTGGCAATCCTCAACACTTCAAACAATACTATCCCAATGTAAAGCAGTTCAAAATTTTAAGCCAGAATGCTGTTTCAGCATTGTAGCTATTCATCTCATCCTATTAAGAAAGGGAAGTGAATGCTTGTATTCAATTTTATGGTTTAGACAGTGGAACATAACAAGCACAAAAAGCTGAAGAATGAAAAGAACCGTAATGAGTCATCTGACAAAACATATTACTTTCAGACAACAGAAAACATCAACAAAACTAATAGAATTCAAACTACTGAAATAATTGTTGTGAATTTTTTTATTTGGACAATATAAAATTTTTTTATATTGATGCACAAGAAATAAATGTTTAGCCTCACAAACATGGAGTGCATTATAATCCACAACTATTGACACAGGAAAATGATCCCAAATACAGTTCATCATCTTAGAAACAGGACCAGTTTTCCCCAGCTTAACAAGTTCATACTTTGGATCAGATAAATTACAAATCTTCACCATTCACACAGAATGGAAGACAAGAACTAAAACATGTTAAATGTATTTCACTGATGTTCAAGTTTACCCACTATATTCCTCTCGTGTCATTGCTGAAATAATGCAAAACATCAGTTATGATGCATGTACACTCACAGTAGGACTTTGTAAAATTCTGCTGTTTGAGCAGATATGATTTTTAGTGATGACAGAAAGCAGTAAAAGAAACATCAAAGAGGCAGAAAGCGAGCAGGAAAGGACCAAGGAGAGCCAAAATAAGTCTTTGTATCTCAGGCCTCAGAAATCTAAAGGCCCAAACTGACAAAGAGTCTTGGGTATAAGAATAAAGAATCTGTTTTCAACTGTTTATTTTCCTGGGTATTTTGTTTTGTTCCTCTTGTACTAAAGAAAACAAGTTTTGCACATTATTTGCAAATAGTAAACACTTGAGTTACAATTTCTGGTATATATTTCCATCACTAATTTTCTCAAAAAGAAACAACTTACAGTTTTCTGTCCTCTGACTAACTACCTGGATTGAAGAAAACAAGTACAAAACAAATAAAACCATGAACTGGTGAAAGCTTCTCAATCAGCGTGTCACTCTGAGCCATGCAAAATGTGCTATGCAGTGCAACACAAGAGTAGTCCTAATACTGTTCCTATTGATGAAGACTATATTTAGACATTGAAGAAAGCATCCTGGGTTTCACAAGGATATTACTTTTCCAAATAATTTATTTTTAAAATTCCCAGTATTTGCAAAGACACAGTTTCTGCATGAAGTTATCAGACTGGAAATAATATGGAAAGAATGGCATTTGTTTAAAGTTTTACCTTAGAAACTTGTCATTGCATTTTTAAATGATGTCTATTTATACGTTAAAATATATAAAAATAAGTTCTGGCCATGTGTCTATTTCCATTCCTTTTCCACTCTCACACTGCTGTATTACACATGGGTGGACACCTCTGAGACCACACCTGTCAAAGTACTGTTTTGATTCCAAGACTTTTTTTAAAGCTTTCAGCAGGGTGACCACTTATTTATAACAAACTTTTCAAGCTTTTTCTTAATTTATTGGATCTAGAATGCAGCATCCTCAGCTAGGCTGCTCTCTCACAAGAGTAACACTTTGCAGGTCACACTGTAAAACACTGTATATTTTCAATAAATTTAGAATATATGCAAAAATCCCAAACACATCAAGAAACTGCCAAACCCACTCATGCCCAAATATTTGTATTCTATAAAACGTCACCCCTGTAATATAAGAACAAAAGGAATAACTTGCTCTCAGGGATGGAGGTGTAATTTTCAGTCTTTTAAATTCAAATCACAAATGAGTATTATACACTGTGCTTCATTATATACAGACTTCTAATGTGACAACAGCTGTCAGGCATAGGTCAGGGATTTGTCCCGATTCACTTAGCAGTTACCACTAGATGGAGCAGATTATTTGAGTAAGGATTCCCCCCAAGATACAGAAGACGCAGCTAATTTAGAGCCTGGCTGCCCCATAATGTTTTCTGTCCTGAAGAAATATCCTGTACTTCTCTTCACAGCTGTCAAAAACACTATGTTTTTTTATTGCAGCCCATACAGTACTGTATGGCAAACAATTGAAAAACAACAAAGGTATTTAATATTTTAGCTGAAACTACAGTGCATAGTTATTGGATCAGAGGCCTAGATTTTTTTTTTTTCTTCTCCTACAGAACAGTAAGTTAATCCCCAGATTTTGTTGAAATTGTTCTTGAAATACAAACATTTTATCCACAATCTGCACAGCATCAGATTAATGTATCTGTAATGTATGTTTAGTTAAATCAGTTATATTGAATTCTTTCAATGGGCTATATGCAATTAGTTTAGGCTAAAATTATACCTTTGGGATTTAGGTTTCAGTGTAAAGTAAAACAGGCATCAAAGTAAATAAATATTCAACTAGTTTGAAATTGAAACATTGTCTAACTTCAAATTTCCAGCAAGAATAGAGCAAAAAATCTCTATTTGTAACACAGGCCAGGAATTATATTAGGAGAAGGGAAAAAAGATAACGAACATTAGCTTTTCAAAACCACAGTGGCTTTGCTACAATTTATCAAACTTAAATAGAGGAAATAAAATGTCTTTTTTAGACAAAGTGGAACTAAATTTTCCTAGCTGAATATATGTTGAACAAAAACTGAAACATGAGCCCATGCTATTTTTAATGGATTTTTCTTTGTGTGGAAATACGTACCTTCATAGGTCTTTGGGGGCAATACTGCAAGTAATTCATAAAGTTTTTGTCTGTAAACTGTTGATGGTGTTTTTAAGGAATTTCCATATGATTTGTATATTGAAGAAAGCCTTAAAATATAAAAAGTAAGTCAGAGATGGTAAGGAATATAAGTGTTATGTAACACCCCAGTTTTATTTGTACTATTCTACTGAATACCTTTGAAATCTATACATATTTTAAGTTCGATTTTCATCTCTAATAGTAGAAGGAAACCAATTTATTTCACATGTTCTGACAGAATGTCTGTTGTCCATTCCCAAGCATTTTTTAATTTAATACGAGAGAAATAAACAAGGCTTTCTATTTCCCTTGATTCTACCTTATTTATGACAAACTTTTGTGGATATATTTCTCTAAGTTAGAGTTTATAGACCAAATGCATTAAATCACTCTATATTTCAAAGGCAAAAATTTAGAAATTATAAAACCCTTTCCAGCTTAGTTCTGAATCTAAATACAAAAAAAATCCACATCTAAAAGACGTTTTTCCAAGCATATTCTTGAAGTTTGTTTTTATTTTATAAAAAACTAATGGTATATAAACACAAATGTGTATGTTTAATTAAAAATGCAGTATATAAACACTAATTTATAAAAACACATGCAGTAATTTCTTCCTTAGAGTTTTCACGACACTGAAATGTACAAAGGCAAACTCTGATTTTAATCCCTTGACAAGAAAGTTCTTTAGAAAGTGCACTAAATCAGGAGATACAGGAGGTTACTCTAGCTTTTCAAGTAACAGTTTTATACACACACTTACTGTGTCAATAAATCAACAGCACTTGGGAGAGGAGGAAGAAGTCTCTGAACAACTTCATCCGTAAGGAGACCAGCACAGTGGGAAACAAAGCTTTTAATAGCTAGAAAAGGAATTGGATTTCAATCCACTTAGTGTGAGATATCTTGGAGACAAAAAAATCACATTAGCAAAGTAATTACATTATTTCATCACTAATAATGTATAAAAGTAGAAGAAAACAAACAAACAAACAAAAAATCTTTGGCCAATAATTTAAGAAACTGATAAAAATCTCAAATGGAAAAAATCCAATGCACTGTTTTGGTGTGTCAGCTTGGAAGTTCATATCCTAACTTTTAATTGCATATATAAATGCAATTATTTTTTTCTTTTTGTTATGAACTAAGTTATAATATATAACTCAACTTGATGATAATTCTATGATAGTAATAAAAAGAAAATAGGAGAATGATCAAGTGATATACTGCTTACTTGGCTACTTTTCTGTTAAAATTTAGTTTAATTACTGTACTTTAGGAACAAATTAATATGTATAAAAGTATTTTTCATAAGTTACAGAAAACTAAACTTGAGTTTAATTTTCAAAAGTACCTAGAGCATATACTGTATTAAATACCTGTTTTCTAAATAAAAAGTATTTAAAGTTTAATTGCTTCTAAAATGAAATTACTCTTGAAATCCATGGTGTGATATATTTTAATAGTGAGATAAAGGCATGATCACTATAACAGGGCTCACATTTCTGGAAAGCAAGGTATCATTTAGTACTCTGGAATACAAGACTGAAACACATTAAGTATTTGAAGATCATTGGAATAATTTCTTGGAAACCCAAATTCATAGTATTTCACTATTAGAAATTGCAACCTAGCAGAGAGCAGCCATGTACAAAGTACTCTTGCTGAGATTTGCAACTACCTGAGCATAATTTTTACCCAAGTCCCTCCACTCTCACAAACATGTTTGAATGACTCACCAATTCTATTTCACTTATAGTGAGTCACCTGGAAGGAAACAGAACCACTATTTTCCAAATATAATAAACTGTATAAACAACAGAACATACTCTGCTTTGGGTGTTCAGTCATTATTGTGACATGTTTGTTAAACATGAGAAGCAATCTTCCTGATTATCATCTACTACTTGAAAATCAACAGATTAGAAGAAGAAAAGGAAAAACTCTCTTGGGTTTTCGTTTTTTGGTTTTTTTTTTACAAAAATGAAACATAGGTATATGTAAATATCGATATACAAACATGTATGTTGGGGAATGATTATAGCCTTTACCATCCAGTGAAAAAAAACCAATTTAAAGTGTCCTTGTTCTTGCAGAAGGAGAAATTAACTAACAACCCAATTATAAATATGCAGAGAAAGACAATAAATCCTGCTTACCACAGAGAGCACCAGCACGACCTTCCAGTGTTACTTGCCAGGTAAATGAATCTCCTCGTGTCTTCTCTGTTTCTAGGTCTTTAGGAGAAGATGGAAAGATGCACTTCCACAGTAACAACATTCGTGGCAGATGATGTTGGACAACTGCAGGACCTGTAAATGTTGACAGTTGTCAGGCTAACGTGAGGATTAATACAGTGAAATATTCTTTCATTCTTTTTTTTCTATGTTCACAAAATCTATACAGCAGTGAAGAAAACCTTATACTACTTTCCCAGGCTTCTCATATGTAATTTCTCACACGTTTACTGTCTTGGTGTTTCATTTTCATACGTAACTACACACCCACTGACACATTTACTAGTATGCCACCAAGCCAACTAAAATCTCTGTTTCACTAAGTACAGACCCTGTGGATCACCAGCATAATAGAGATGTAATGATCAATAGTGATGTTCAGAAAACCAAACATTGGTTTTAGGTTAATTAAGTATAATAACGTAAGACAAAAATGGGAGTTGTTGGGCAGAAGCAATACCTGAAAACATAAAAAGTACCTTAAAAATATGAACAAAGCTGATAAAACACATTGTTCACTAGGAATTTACTGAGCACAGTCAATACGCTGACCATTAACACGTATCACAAAGTTCTGCAAGATTTCAAATGCCTGACAAGAGGGAAATACAAATGATTAGCTCATTTTGTGCTGTGACAAGTATTTAAAAGTTCTTTATGTCTAATTGGACATTTGGTTAGATTCACTTTGACATTTGTCTTCTACATTTAATTAATAGCAGTCTCACTCCAATCACTGGTTTTCAGACATTGCAACAGCTTCCAATGAACTAATAGCAAATTTGGAAGGAATAACATTTTTATCTGAGAAAGTTTCTCTAAATATTCCAGTTAACATTTGGGGTTTTTAAAATTATTTTGCAGCAGTAAATAAGACAAAATCTTGAACTAAAAATCAGAGACAGAACACCAAACAGCTTAATGCAGTTTAAGAAAAATTGTAGAAAGCTACTACCTAATGTCATGAGAGCAGCTATCAAGAGCCATCCAGCCTGTGTTCGCTGCAGTGAGATGCGACTGTTCTGAGAAGCAGAACACAACAAATCCTCTGCTACTGTCATGATTACCTTCAAAGTAAAAAAGAAAAACAGAGCATCACATGTTCATAACTACCAAATTTGTCAATACTATTTGGTGTAATACTTAAGCCTAGTCTCTTGCTCCCAGATAAAATGCCATCTTCCTCTCACACTATGGCAATAAACTCAGCCTCATGACGTTGCAATTCCTGACTTCAGCACTAGTCTGGGGTGGCTTCAACAGTTCTGTGGAGTACTACATAAGTTACTTGGCTGCTTTGGACCCTCTCTGTTATCAGCAGTAAAATGACAACTGATAGTTCCCACAGGAATATGCATTGGAAAGATAGAAGTGTTCTGATATTCTATTTATGCCACGATGTATACCTGACACCTATGAATTACAGCTCAGAGGAAGTGGTGAGAGTGGTAATGATATTTTTATCCTTGTTTTAGAATAAAGTCTATCATTCTTTCTGACCATTTTTCATATCAACAAATGGTATGAGTAAACAAGTAAATTAAAATAATATAATTAGGATTAATCCTATTTTAGCTGCTCCACAATAATGGCATGTGCCTGCTATGTGCTAAATGCAAGGTGACTATGCTTGTTACCCAAACACAAGCCCCCTAGAACTTACATGGAGAATACACCTTGTGTCCATGGACAATTACCACAATATGGCTACAAATGCTGTACATATTCTGCAAATGGTTTGCTTCAGTTATGACTCATAGGCTAAAAAATACTTCTTACAACTTGCATCATGTCTGGTCTCCAAAACAAACTGCTCAAAATCAGTATGACAAGTAAGAAGTGTCATTATCAAAAGTATCATTGAAAGCTTCAGTATAGAACACATCCTTCTATATATTTCTTTCCCACTTAAAATGCCATGAAAGTTTGCACATGAAAGTTTGTTTCATGAACGCTAGAGATTTTACACTTCCAAAACTTCATTTGAAGTCTTTTTTCCAATCTGAAAATATTAGTTTCCCCAATTCTATAATGCTACCAGGTGGTTGCAAGGAAAAAAAAAAGCATTTGTATAGATTCCTGATAGAGTGAATATAT
Source organism: Climacteris rufus (assembly GCA_013398175.1). NCBI lineage: Eukaryota > Metazoa > Chordata > Aves > Passeriformes > Climacteridae > Climacteris > Climacteris rufus. Next base: position 1,356,393 of record VZRZ01004709.1, read on the forward strand.
TTGATTCTAAAATAAAACAGTATCTTTGTTAAATTAAACTACTATAAAATCACTAACAACTTAGTATACTTAAATTACCTGTAAAACATACATGCTAGAAATGATTTCTGATTGTTTTTCTCTCCGTGTATTAGAAGGAATACCTTATTTTTGAAGGATTATTTTAAACTGAATTAGAAGCACTAGTACTGAATGTTAAATATATATAAACTCACTATTTATTTTATTTTATTTAGGTTCCACCTGCAGCTCTAACTGCCCTCTCAAAGGAAAATGCATTAGTATAAAACAGCTTCTCTACAGATCACTATTGTCTATGTTTGATATTTCCTTCTCAAAACTGCTCTATTGAACACTGGTCTCTTTCAGCTCCCCAGAAGAGGAGCTAGTCTGGAATCTGGCAGCATTCCTAGGAGAGAGTGGAAAAGGCCTTTTGTCAACTGTTCTGTTCTTCCCCCTGCCAGCTTAGTACAGAATACAGTGTTCCTCCCCTCCCATACCTCCTTCCTAGCCCAATTTCATCTTATTACATTCCTCTAAAAAAACCTTGGTTAAGAATTACATTTCCCTCTTAAACAGAAACTTTAGCTCTGCTTAGGTGCATAGTATTTGAATGGCACTTCTTATCTATATAAAGGGGCAAACTCCATTCTTTTTTTTTCTCTCTGCATGGTCTTTCAGCAATCACAGTGAAAAGTTCATCAGTCGGGACTCTGTGTTCAGAATGTTCTTCTGAATGTCCACTGACTGGGAAACAGCTATTTTCAGAAGAGAAAATGTAAGTTTCTACATTATGCAAACAAGTAGCATGCACTGCTGGCATTTGTGATGTAGCATAGTTTTCCAAATATGAGTAACTCTATGGATAAAGTTCCCACTAAGATGGCAACAGTTCCTTCTCCCAGTCTTTATTTCCATGGTTGGATCTCCTTAAGACTTCAGAGTACAGCACATCCTATTTGCACCAGTGAGGGGACTGCAATCTTAGACTGCGTTAATGCAATTAATTGTTTTTTGCTACATTCCATAAAACAAAACAAAAGTGTGTACCTGTTGGACTTGACCAAAGATTTTCAAGATAACACGTAATTTCAGTTATTGCTGTAAGCAATGACTAACCTGTATACTTGAGAGTTATTGATAGGCCTAAGAAATATTAATTTGTAATATAATAATATTAATTTGGTTTAATCTGAGGATCAATAAGTTTCCTTATTTCTAGCATCACAGCATGCAACAGATCTGCATGTATATTTCTAATTATTTTTTTATAAAAGGAAGATCTTTTCCTTTGGCAAAGTCTGATACATTTCAGCTGCATGTAGTCCAAAATAGCCTTTTCTCACTATTAACACTGCTGAAATGTCAGCTTTCTAATCTAAACCAGTGCCATACCGAGCCAGAATTGCAGAAAGTTTAATCTTGCTGTTAAGAATTTACTTGGAAAATTTCAAAAGACATACCTATTCAAGAAATGCTTTTCCGAGGTAAACCTTTTCTTAGATAGTTCAATTTAAGTCCTTACAGCTCTACAGAATTGATCTGTCCCAAAACAACAGACAAGTCCTCCCCTAACAACTTCCCCTTTAGAAAAAAGCAGCAATAGTTAATAAAATTGTTAGTGACATTTCCCAAGAAATGGGAATTTCTGATCCTTATACATGTGAGAAAAAAGCTTATTTCTTTAAGTTATGGTATGCTTCAAAGTCCTCTTCTTGAGGAACCAAAGTATCTCACCAGTACCACTGCATTATGTGATCATGACATAAAGAAAACAGGCAAATACCGCTGCAAAAAATGTAAGACCTGCCTACATGTAAACTATTCCAACCATACCTTCCCTTTTCCATGTGGAATTCCTAAAGGACATTGTTTTACTGCACCCAGCAAAGCAGCAAGAGCAAAACTATAGCCAGTGACTGCTTCTGGGGAGGATTTCAGTGCACTGAGACGTTCCATGCAACGATCCAACAGCAGGGACACGTAGGAGGGCAATGCTACCGCAATACAGCGCAGGCACCAAGCTGCTGTTAGTCTAACTGAAATGCTGGGATGAAGAATGACAGAAATGACTGCTTCCAGAACTCCTGAAAAATAAAATGCATAAACACATTTAAAAAATAGGCAAGCAGATTGTCAAGCAAAAATGTGCGCACAGGACTGGCAAACCTAACACTATCAAATTGCTATACTTCTCTTGAAAAAGTACTATTAGTTTTTATTTTGAAGTAATTGCAACAAATTTAAATAGTTCAATTATTTTTAAAAAAATTACCCTGAATGAAAAGTAACATTAGGGAGAAAACCTAATATATTACAGAGTTATCTCCCAACATGCATAGAAAATATCTGTAAGCTTCTCTAAGGAAGCAGAAATCCATGCCATGGATGCAGCTAAATGAAAACAATAAAGGTAGATTAAGAGATCCAGCTAAATCAAATTGTTTTATTATAAACATTATAAGATGTTGGACTTTAAATACAATCCTTAACAGAGTTCAATTTGATACAGATAATTTTTTTTTAAATTAACATATTTGTACAGGTTAGGGAAGATACAGAACTCTTTGGGCAATATCTGAAACTTTCCTACAGCATGTTAGCCACTTTCCCTCCTCCCTTTTTTTTCTTTGAAGTTCATTGGAAGAAAACAGAAAATAATGTAAGAACTATGGAGGATCCTGGTAAAAAGACTGAGCACCAGATGAATACTCATAAGAAATCAAAGAAGATCACAGTGAACAAAGGAATATAAGTATATTTTGTACTCTGGTTCACAAAATAATTCAGGGCTTGTACCTGTACTGGAGTCTTGCAGTAATGGTGCTGCTGTAGTTCCTAAGCCATGAATGAGACTTCCAAGTTCCTGAAGTGCACACACAAGCACATGCTGACTCGCTGTTACATCTGTTGTATTAATTTTTGTTTCCAAGTTACTGTCACTCATTGCAGCATCTGATAAAACAATACAAGAAAATCACCGTGAAATCATTACCAAAATCAAACAAATAGCTGGGAAAAACGTTTTTGCTAAGAGAAGTTGTTTATAATACTAAATGAGCCTTTACTGTTACCATTTTTATTACTGAGCAATTTTTATTATTGTTTCCATAAAGGGTTACCTTCACAGAGACAAGTACATTTCTTTTACTGAAAGGATAGTGTAGTAGCATCTGTGAGGGCAGGAGTGTAAATAAATGAAGACTACCAAATTGCTTATCTTTACGTGATGGGGAACACTAGCTAGTAATAAGCATGCTACCCTCTGCCCCACCAAAAATGACTTGAAGACCTGCGTTGATATAACTCGCGACATTTTACTGCATCGTAGGGGAAAAAAAGGGAAGAAAAGAATGAAATCTTGCAAGAGCAAGCAAGAAAGATGGTGGGACAAGGAATTAAGAGGAAGGGAAAATACGATTTTTTTTGAAAGTTCATCTTTTGAGACACAAAGGAATATGTCTGTTTAGACACAAAACATTTAGATATTGAAATCAGATACAATATGTAGCTGTGCACCAGAGGACAAGCGGTTATCTCCAGGATTCTCTTTCTTCTCCTCCACAAGGACAATGGTGGAAGATCAGAGGCTTTTTCTGGAAGCAGTGTACAAGACCTTATCATGCAAGACATCCGTTTTCTCCAGGAGAAATGCACATTTTTCAATTAGGAACAAACGCTTCTTTTTTGAACCTTCAGTAGTGTCAACTGCTCTGAACAGGAAGGCAAGATCTGACTAGATATGCACTATCTGCCAACCTAACTTACTTTATTACTGCATATATTTATTATTTTATTTTATTTGTTAATGTTTAAAATTACATTTGCCGGAAATGGAGTGTTACAAAATCTGTTTATACTTGTGTGGGTACACAGATACAAAAACACACACACACACACACACACACACACAAGCAAGTAACCATCCCAAGCTAAAAACAAAGCAGTCCATCAAAAGTCCTCAACATTATCACGGTAATAAATCAGCACTATATATTCTATTTCTGCAGTCTTTGGATTAGGTAGTTGGACAATCACTTAAAAAAGGAAAAACAGAGGCCCAAATGGATAATCCTGTTAGACCCATACCCACAACTTTCTTCATTTTCCAGATGGCCTGACAAATCTCCTTGGCAGCTGCAATCTGAGCCTTTTCCCCAAGAAGGCCTCCTACTGTAGCTCGAAGGATGAATGACACACAGCGGCGGCAGCAGATAGCGTCCATCGGACTCTGAATGGCCTTAGGGTGAGACTGAGACACAAGATCTAGAATATGGGGTAGGAAGGCAGAGAAGTTCCTTTCAAGCCATTGTGCTCCCAATGTAGAGACAAATACCACATATGCCTGAAAGAGATGTACAAAGAAACATATTTTAGAGAAAATATCTGGAAAATCACTGTTAACTATCACACGTATTTATTTTTTTTAAATCTGCACATTGCCACCAGAACGCTAAATTGAGCTGACTTACACATTTATGCATCCATAAATCACATACATTCTCACTTTTAGATATCTGCAATTTTATATATATACTTAAATAATTTAAATTACTATCAAAACTGTTACTCAGCATGTTCTATGATTCTGCACTAGTAATATTGCAGCCTGCTTTAACTGCAAGTTAATTCAAGCTGCTTGCCCATGTCATTTCATTCCAGAGTGTGAGAAATGGCAGTTTACCCTACACAGGCACTTGTTATGTAAAACATTGTGTTTGGTCTCACCGAGTAACAGCTTCCAGCTATTTAACATTCTGCACATGGAACCCAAATTTAACGTATGAATACATTTTAAGAACTACTATGTGTACAAAACTATAACCCATAACCCAGAGAAAATCTGGTTATTAAAGGTTTGAATCAGGGAATATTTGCAGCCCTCAAGTGCTGTTCTTCAACTCAATGAATTTTAATTGTTTGCCTTGCAATGCAGATACCATAAAAAGGCTATGTTTGTCACAACAAAGAGAAAGAACGCAGAGTCGCTTTACAAATCTAATCATCACACGACCATTTATTTTGCCACATAATAAGCTCCCCTACAATTGCCTTCCGTATGCATGTGTTGAATTTTTTTAATGAATAGATCAAGAAAACGGAATACAAAAAATGAGAATACGCAAATGAACACACAAAATTCCTCATAAGAAAGTTCACGGCTACTACATATATCAACCAGTTTCTGTATTTGCCTCACACATACTTTGTCTTGTGTCTAACATTAACAACAGAATTACTCATGTAAAAGAAAGTGAACTATTGTAGACAAAATAATTACACTATTAGATCCTGTTAGGAGCTTATTGTTCCTGACAAATACTACTTAGGCTTCATAATGCATCAGTACATTACCCTGGGTTTGCAGATTTGAAAACTGAGGAATTTAACAGGATAAAGACTTTTGAAGAGTCATACTGCCACTGCTTAATTTTAAACTCTGTCTTGAAACTGGCTGTGTCTTGAACAAATATAAAATCTTCCATATGTAAGAACTTATCTTCAGTGACTTTCGTATTTTCAAATTCATAATAAGCTGCAACTCTCTTACTAATACACTCACTAATTAATATATTTATAACTGAAAGTGTTTTCTATTCACAAGCACTGATAAATTCGTAATTTTTCAAGCTTTTCTTATAGAAACACTGCACTATTTTAAGTGCTCTGATACAGTTAGGGTGCACCATCTAGCACAGGTACTACTGTGTTAACACAGAAGTGCATGAAAAACGAGACAACTTCCAAAAACCAGTACAAATAGTCAAAATGTTGAACTGAGATATCTGATACATTCCCAGAAAACGAATAAAACTACTGTGTATAAAAAAATACCCCAGGGATCTCTGGCATGCATTTTCTAGGCAAATAGCTGTCAAGGTATTATTGTTCCCCAGCTTTTCTGTTCTCTCTGCTAAAAGTTAATGCTTCCACTCAGCATGACCTGAGCACAGAAGACAATTTGTGAGCACCTCTGGCTGTTTCAGTGCAAAATGTGGTAGCTTGTATCAGTAATTCAGGCTAATTTAAAGATCTTTTGCAATGCAGAATTTGAAATGTACTGAAAAACTGCCTTACTGGCAAAGGTGGTTATCATATAGCTGTGGACTGCAACATACTAAAATAATCACACCTGCTTGATCTGTAAATTTTCATCATGACCTTTAGTCTTGATTCACAGGTCTCACATTTGAATATCTACACCTTAGCATGTTACATTTAAGATAATATTTACAGGATGAAGCCAGCCTGATATTATCTGAAAAATTTATACTGTTTTTACCAGCATGCACTATATGGTCTGACTTCAGTCCTGTTCAGTTAACAAGACTCTATTCTTTGAACATCCTCAAATATAGCAAAACAGATGTTAGGTTTTTTCCACTAAATTCTGTTTTCCTTATTTTTTGTGCACTTACTCAAAGCAGAACCATTCTTTCAGAACTAGACCTGGAAATCCCTATACAGAAGGAAACTATTCCAAGTTCAGAGTTTTCTTGTAACTTCTCCCTTTAATTTTTAGACATAAGGAAATAAGTTTTAAATTCAAAATTTCAGGAATTTATTTATATCACTCATTTGAAATTCATATCATGTGAAACTTTAACAAGCAGTACATATTTAATTTGGAAAATTTCAAACCATGGGGTAAACTATAAGCAACATCAAAAATCTTTTTTTCTTTTCTTTCTAGCATAACTCAAGATGTAAATCCATATTTTCAAGCACACACGTTTCATTATAGATACAAAAGAAGGATGAAAGAAGAAATATGTGAAGAGCAAAGCAATTACACAGACGTTTAGCAATCTCAGAAAATCATAATTAATGTAATCCAAACCTGGGTGACTCCAACTCTAACATCTCTGCTGACTGAACTGGTCCCTTTCAACATGTCACCACTTGCTCGTAGAAATCCACAACTTCCACGTAGAAATCCAGTTCCCAATAGCTCCATCACATCTTCCAAACAGATTCTGCGGAAGTTATGCTTGGTGGAAGCTAAGAATAGATGTAAATCTTTAGAAGAACAGTTCTAAAATCTTGCTACATTTTAGAAGTAGAGAGTTTTAACTCCCTTCATTTTAGAAAAAATATTTTGTGCAAATTCAGTAGCACAATCAAATCCAAATACTGTTTGCGCATAACTTCACAACACAAACTAAGATATTTTAGCACTTAGTGTTCCAGCAAAGCACAATATTTCTCAAGTTTTTTTTACCTTAGCTACCTTTAAGTAGTCTAAGCCATTACTTAATATGCACACTTATATTTACTCACCTTCAGTATTTACCATCTATTCTCCCTCTGCAAAAAGGTCTCTAAGGTCTACTCCTACCACACACAGTTCCGTGAAAGCCCTGGCTCTTACATACTCAAACTTAACAGCAAAGACAACCTCTATTCCAAACTTCAGACAGGGTAGATGCCTTCTGCTACACTTAGCCAGATAAGAGCACAGCTACAGGTCCTCTTAGAAACAAATCAACTCACCTTAGCATTAAGATAGCTCTCTAAAAGAATGAGAATAATAAAATATGCTTATGATTGTCTAGGAAAATTATTTACCCCCAATTTTTATTCCAATGCTTTTTCTTTTGATAGAAAGTTCATTTAAAATACATGCTGGGACATTTATGTGTAAACTTAGCCTGATGATAGCAAACTAAGTGACCTAAAATTTTCACTGCATTTTTCATTCTCGAAATTTCAAGAACTGAAATGAGAAAAGGAATGAGAGTATTTGAGACAATCATATCCAGAAAAAAAATTAAACAAAATCCCCTCAATATCAGCAGGTTATCAGATGCAAAGCACAAATTTTGGGACTACAAACTTCTCCATGTATTGCTCCCTCCACTTCTTCCCCAGCCCCTTCTAGTCCCCATCTAGCTTCTGTCCCACTTAGCTCTAACTTCTTTTTAACTAAAAATAACTAAAATTAGGACAAAACTCCTTGAAATAGCCAACCAAATAATTTATAAGCTTCTTATATAACTTTATCTTAGTGCTTTAGAAATAACAAGTACATTGCTTACATAGATTAAAGAAAACTAATGAGTCTATACAGAGGTCAGAATATTATTTTTTTATTTTATTGAGAAAAGTGCTGATTTTTTTTCTGTAACACAGTAATTTTCTCCAAAAGACTTCTAGGGAAATACTTCATAAACAAGACATCAGAGTGTACAATGCAAATATAGAGCCTCAAGTATTTTGAAACTGTAAGTTGGGCTTCAAGGCGTGTAATTTTGTCTTTTGCTGCTTAGTGCACTAAAGGTCTACTCTCTTGCCTGTAAAAGCAGATCAAACAGTCTGAATCACACTTATCCTGCATCCTGTTATATTTTGCTTAGATTACAGTTAGATATTAGCTTGGGGCTTCCAAGACTGGACTAAAACCACTCAATCTGAATCACACCAAATATTGGAGATAATAATTTTGTGCCAGGATGCTTCAGTTAGCTCAAGTACAATCAGCAAAAACTGTTACATGGCTGTTGTGTGAATAAAACTGCATGCTAATTTTTGATTCTCGTCATATTCATACTGCTATCCACTGACAATCCAGATGTGGTATCAAGTACTGCAGAAAAGCAGCTTTAAGACATCCCTAACTTTCAGTTTGACAGAGATACACTGCCTCAAATCTTAGTCATTTCTACACTGCTTAAATTAATCTTGCTTTCAGATTCCTGACATTACTAATTTCTCTCCATACAACATTCTTATAGTGGAGAAAAGCTTTATCAAATACTTTTCCTTGTTCATTGTTTTATAATAGATAGATAGAGAAACACAACCAAAAGCATAGCACTTCACCAGAAAAAAGTTACAAAAAAGGCCAAATCAGAAACATGACCAGTCAGAAGAAGCCTACAACATGATTTTACTTAAGGCTTCAACAGAATTTGAGAGTTTTTTATCATCTGACAGATTTTTACAGACGAGGAATAAGCAATCAAAGTACATACTTTACCTGTTTTCTGCTTAGATGTTAGAGCTCTAGCCAATATTGTGCCTAAAAGTTTTGAAACTGCTAACCGTACATCATAATTGGAACCTTCAAAGGATTTAAAACATAAGGTCACAACGCTATCCAGGTCTGTACTCCACATAAATACTGCTTCATTCTGAAGTTCAAGAAGACACTAGGAAAAAAAAGGGAAATAGAAGTGTTTTGACATGGAAAAGCACCCAGTAAAAGTTTTCATTTACTACATAATACACTGAATTCTCCCTAACAAAATAAGCATCTTGCTTCACACTAAAATTACTCGAAGTTTTGCTGCCAAGTTAATATCAAAGAAATAAAGATAAGCAAAGAATGTATTTACTTCTGCATTCATCAATCATTAAAACAGAATTTTATTTAGGGAGCTGCTTAAAACAGCTATTGGAGCAGTTTACCTTTGCAGCAGCACAGCGCACGGCCATGGATCGATCTGTCAAACACGATCGGGCAGCTTTGTAAATATCTCTATGACAGGGGATAGCAGCAGCTCCTAAACCATTTAATATATTTTGCAAACTAAGCATGATTTCATAACGACCTTGAGACTGAAAGATGAAAAAGAGAAATGTTAAAGTTTTGTAACCCTAAGTTCATTGGAAATACAAAATGCCAAATACTAAGACAGGTAAACAATGGTTGTGTCTTTAAGAAATCTATTTATGCTGAAGCAAATTAAAGCAGATAACTTGCCCTAAAACCCTACAAGCAAATGAAAATAGTAATTCTGTGTTCCATTGAAAAGTACTAATTACAAGTATAAAACTCAAAACATAAAGTATGAGCTATAGAAAAAATGTTGTCATTAATAATGCAATTAAATTCCCTAATTTATCAAGTACTTTCATCAATGCAGATTAAGAAAAGCTGTGATCCATCCTTTTATAGTCATAATTCATTAACTCTCTAGTACTTCTTTAGAATTTAGCACAATTTTTTTTCATATTTTGGTATCATGCATTTTGTCTTATTCATTGGTCCAGCTACCAACAGCAAACATCCTTTTATTTTTCCAATCATTTTTTAAACATATTGTTCCAATACCTCTGCATTCTTCATTGCTTTAAGGACATTCCCAACGGTGTCAGTAAAACTGTTTCCCAAAATTCTTCCCAATTTTTTGTATAAATAGCCCAAGCATACCACCGCAGCACTAAAACAAAAGCAAATCCAAAGACGCGTGAAAATGGATGCAGTAAGAGATGGAAGGGATTAAGACAAGTAATCAATGGGCAAATAGCAAAATAACTAAACAAGATGTCCCAAAAATGTAAGTGGATTATCAAAAGGGAAAAAAAATGCTCTGTATGTGGCACATACCCTCTAGAAGAAGGATATGTGCTACAAGGTTTTTTTGCTACAAGGGTAGCGAAAATAACTTGGATAATACAAGAATTCAGGTAATACAATATCCAATAAATTTTACAGTAGGAATACAGTTTCCATATCCAGTTTTAAACCTTAACATTAATTTCTTGCTAAGTATTCTCTATGTCATGCTACAGCAGACGCTGCCAGAAGTAGTCAGGGACAGGTTTACTTACAACTTGACGGTCAAGAGTAGACTGCGAATGGTCTAGTAATTACAATTCTGTAATTTATATATAAAAATGCACAATAAGGAAATACCTTGAAGGAAGTAAAACTACAAACCCATGTTCTTTTCACTGTAGACAGATTCTGAATTTAGCCTTAAGGTGAAATACCTGTCAACTGGACTCTGTTGAGTCCTCCTTTAACAAGAGCAAAAATGCTAATATTGAGCAAAAAAAAGGTGAAGAAATAGAGAAGGAGTTGCCTAATGGAAGGGCATTTTCCTTTGAATGAAAACACTTTGGTTTTGGATTGATAGATCAATAACTAAACAAATTAATTTCATGAATACAAGAAGAGAAAGAATTATATCTTTAATCAGCTTTCGGCGCTTTGCCAGACCTACTTAAATATGCAGATATTGTTCAGCATCCCCTTCAACAAAACAACATTTTGCTTACTCCCCAACTGAATTCAAGTTCCACATAAATAATCTTAAAATCTCATACTGAATATATTCTTAATTAGAAAAATACATTTAATATTTGCAGTAATTCCCAATATGCACAGTAAGAAAAACAAAACCAGTATCCTTTATCTCTTACCATATCAAAATGCTACTTTCATTAAAAAACCATTTTTCATAATTGTTTTTATTCAACGCAGTACACACCAACAGTTTGGATTTAAAATTTATTCATGGTGTGCCTGGGCATAAAATAATAATTTTGTCATTTTACTTCTAAATTGAGCATCTGATGGTCACAAGTACTCCTCTTAATTAAGTTCAAGACTAAATAATATCTATTTTGCATCATAATCTGAAGAAGGAATATTTAACAAACATATACAAAATAAACAAACCAGAACTACCTCATTACATTATGGTGTAATCTACAAACACTCTTACAAGTTTGGGTGTACTGCCACGTGCTTAAGTGTTGTATGAAAGAGTCAATCAGTGTTAAACAAGGAGTTCTTGCAACAAAGTGGCCGTATTTGTTGGTAAGTAACATCTGGTCAACTAAAAACCAGAATCCAGTTACTTCTGCACATCAACATTTAAGTTTTCATTAAAGTTCAAAGCACAGGTTTGAGGGAGCTCTTCTACTGAGGGAGCCTTCTAGGATTGTACCATGGCTCTAGTTGTCTATATTGCACAAACGTTTCTTCACCAAGTCCAAACTGTATCAATTATGAAATCACTTTAACTGTCAAATTGTAAGAAACAGCAAGAAATTTCCAAGGAAACCTGTAAATTTATACAAGCTTTGCAGGTAAAAGCCTCTCTGCTCATTTTTTACCTCCCTAGCAGCACACCTCCATCTTGATATACAATTCCCTGTAAAAGATACATCTAAACAGTTTGCTCACGAATTTTGCCTTAATAACTGTACTTGAAAAAGTACCAGGGAAAATCCAGAGTTAAGGTACTTAAACACGTGGAAAGATAACACTGAGATCAACTATGAAAGTTTGCAGATCAGGCCAATGCTTATAGTTGAAAAGCAGACCTGGTGAATATTTCAATAACATTGTAATTTTAAGTACAGTAATAAGCTGCATTCACGCTGCATGACCTGTTTATCTGATTTGGTATAGCACTCACGTCATGCTAAATTTCAGTAGCAGATGGGCACCTAACTAAGGTTGTGTTTAAAATGCTTGCCTAAAACATATCCATCTTCCACCTATATGAAAGAAGAAAAACTATCATTTATGAGATAAGAGACCAATTCACCAAAATCTGTATTTAAAGGAGTTCCCAGGTGTATCAACATATTGTGAACACTGACTGTGAAGTGTTGCTACGGACAACATGGGCATGCATGCTAAATAAGGACAGATGGCAAACAAAGACAACACTTCAATCAAGATCAAAAAAAAAAAAAAAAAGCAGCAGTTTGCCTACACTGAACCCCGAGTATTTCATATATTTGCAACCCAAAATGAAAGATTTTACTCAATAAAGTTCTGTAGTTCCAATTATTTTCTGTAGTCTCTTGTCTCTGCATCAGTTCTATCAAAAATCCCTTTAACCAAAACTTTTTTGAAGAAAATAATAGTGTACAGTTACCTTTTTTCCCATCTCTTATTTCCTCTCCTCACCACTGCTTACATAGCCAGGAATATTCTGAACTCTGCCACCTCTCTTTCTCCTCCAGCTACTACTCTGCATTCTGACTCTGATTATCTGCCATTTCTGATTTACTTCCAATGGACTCCCCCATCCCCCCTTGCTGTGCTGACATCATCCCACTTCCTCCAGTGTGGCATATTGCAGCTGAAACAAGGAAGACCTGTAGAGCTCTGTCCCACAGGAAAATTCAACTATAATGTTAATGCATATCACTGTTGAGGACGCGGGATAGCAGTAATTTACTTTGCAAGACTAAGACCCTGTACAGCAAACTTATTCTTAACTCAAAAGACTGCACAAGAGGTCAACTGGAACAAGAGGGAAACAAAAAAAATGGTATTGGAAAATACAAGTGACTCTGCAAAATCTGTTTTCAGGAATGTTTACTTGGGCTGTCAAAAACAGGTTTAGCATGCAAAGTAAAGGAGGAAGACAGATTCTGCTCTGCTTTCAATACCATATCATTACTGCACAATGATGTTTTACTATCTAATGAACAATGATATTTTATTATATCTATCTTTAATTTTCTTCACAACAGTGAGAGATGTGCATAATTTCTGGAATGAAGGTTATTCATAACATTTCTGCACATAAAGATTTGGTTTCACATTCTGAAGAAAGTTCATGCTCTGCTGGTTAGGCTTTAGGTATTTAGTTACAAACATTTCAGATGTTTCTACCTATATCCAGTTTCTCAGCTGGATTAAGAAACATACTCAGTAACTGTCCTCTGTACCTGGAGTTGTACTTCTCTGTTTTACTGCTCTTCTCAGCACTATTATTACCTTCTTCTTGTTTTTCAAACACCTGCCCTTTCACAACTGTGTTATCCATTGTTGGTATTCTCCCTGGACTGATTTTCAATTGTCTGGCTGGAGACCACCAAGTGTCTTCTACCCTTTTGGTTCCTGATGCACACAAACAATATGTAGGCCTAGCACAATCTTTGTTGTATTATCTATCTTGTGGCAGTGAACACAGATGCATTTCACCCCTTCAGTCTGTCTTGTTACTAGTGGATTTGAAGCTTGAGGGTAAAAACACACTTACAGTTTTATAGGCAGATAACTTGGTGAGTCATCTTTGCTCCGAATGAGTTCATTGCATTTGTCAATTGTTTGGTAAACAGAAAAAGTGTCTCCAGTGCTATAAAGTACAGCTAAATTCTTGGCAAGAAGCCTTCTGGTAGGAGGTCCTGGTGAATTGTTTAATAAAGAAGTCAACTGTTCAACCAGTTTCTTCTGGTTTTCCCTTATATCAGCCTGGAAATAAAATCAATAACCAGTTAAATTGAAAAGTTAGTAATAGATAATTACTGCAAATTATCTTTACTTTACATTATTACCATTCTGATAATGACATTCTGAATTACAAATGAACATTTTATTGCACTTCTATACTTAAAGAAATGACATTTCAGGTATGTGACTATTTTATTCTTCTTCTTAAAAAACCCAACACTTATTTCTGAGAATAATTATTTCTAGTAGCATTTCAAGTGTATTTCCCCTGTGGCATTAGTATCCTTACATCTTTCTAAAACAAAGTTGCCTTTCCTTGCCTTTTTAATGTCTGCTTTAAAATAAAAATTCATAGATACATAGTAAGTTTAGCAGCAAAGAACTTATAGCTGAGTTTCAGAAACTTGAGCATTAGAAAAGTAAGAACTTCCCTTAAAACAATCATGTAGTGTTATATAATTTTTTTAATACTCTTTAAAAGAAAAATAACCTGGTACTGTATTTCATTTACATATTTTCATCACAAATAACAACCTTTAAATAGCATTACTTTGGTTGTTTTACTCTTACATGTCTACATAAGCTACTTAATATACACTAAACAGTGAATCAAACAATTGGAAAGTTGGCTGGAAACAGATCTTTTATAATTTGATTAGAAAAATTAGAAAAAAACAAAGAGAAAAATGTTACAGTCCTGCTTTCTAGAGAAATATCAAATAATTGCATAACACTAGGTAGAAGCATGACTGACATTCCTTATAATAGGGCTGCAAAATCTTGCAGTAATAATCTAAGTCAAAAAATAATTAAAATTCCTTTCATTGGACAAGTGGCTCTCTCACAAGAAGGGCTGTCACCAAAAACTTACAACATTTAGAAAGTTGCTGCTAACACTGAATAGACTTTCATTCCTTGTACATAAAACACAAGAGGCAAATGACATTAAATACTGCCCTTTGATTTTAAACAAAATAACAAAAAGACAGACTTTTCTTCTCAAGTCTCATTACACTTACTCTGCTGGTCACTGGTAAAAGTTTTTCCAAAAACTGTAACCATTCAAAAATGAACTCTGCTTTTTGAAATTCACCAAGCTGGTTATATGCTTCTTCATTAAGTAGTAAACTGTGAGCTGACTCCATTCCTTGAAATTTTCCTCAAATCTCTCAAACACCGCAGAATGAAAAAAACCCCAACAAACTACCAAAACTGTGTTAATCAGTTTTCTTCCTCATTAATATCTGGTGAATCAGAAGTCTTAACACCTAAACAGAAAAAGGAAAGAAAAAAGTTAATAGAAAGTCAACAATCATATCATATATTATACTAATGCTTGACTTACTAGAATGAAATTTTCAAAGGAAAATGTAACATAAAAAATAAATTATAGCTGTTTCATTTAGGTGTTTTTAGTAATATCCAATGGTTTTGAATATGAGATACTGGTATTGATGTAATATGCCAGTTAAATGTACTTCAGAACGTATCAGACAGGTTCCCACTGTGCTACTGATTTTCTTTCACCTTGTTTTGCATGAAGTGAGGTTTTCTAGTCCTTGATCACACATAAACCTGAAAGTAATGACCAACTGACCCCGAACATAATGACTTTGCTATTGAGAACCAAGTGCAGCAAAAGCCGCAACCAATAATTAACAAACTCCTGTTAATTATATGCACAAATATAAATGCTAGCACATTATTCAAACACTTTAGGTTTCTCAATGCCAAGCAAAGCATAAAAACCCCCCAGAATTTAATTGCTGAACAAACCTTTAATAATCTCTTTTGGAGAAAAAAAAAAAAAAAACAACAAACCAAACCCAAACCTGAAAAAAGACTTTCAAAACTCTGAGTTCAAAAGAAGTTGTAAATTTTATTTGTGTCTCTATTTTGGGACATTCCACATTGTTGATAAGAAAACCAAGATGACAAATACTTCTACGGATATCTTCCCCCCTCAATATTTAAATGCCATATAGCCTCAAAATACAAAATAGAATATTCTGTAGGCTTCACGAATAAAAACAGTCAGGGAGATTCCGGTAAAATGTCAACCATATTTTAAACTCCCAAACAAGTTATCCTTTTCAGAGGTCACTAAGACTGCTGAACACAGTTTTTCCTATGCAGTAACAATATTATAGTGTAAAATGATCTGTCAAGCAGTAAATGGGCAGTACAACGCATTGGTAAATAATTCAGTAACTTGGGTTGTCATCAAATGCACAGCAGAAGGTTACCTTTACCACTTGCTACACCCTTGTATGAAAAATTTACTCACAAAACAATTAGTCATATTTAATTTACTATAACGAACTGTCACTTCAAATCTACCTCAAATACCAAACAGTTTGACAAGGCATCACACTGTAAAATGACAAGCAGATATAAATACACATAGCACATTATACCTGTACATATTTTGTCTGCCTAGGTACATAAAAGTTCACAATTTACCATTATCTTGCTCTTTGAACACTCACAGAATTTAGCCCTATCCTTACATTTTTTGAAAGATACAAAAAGAAGTAGGATTACCAATTTCACTGAATAGTTGAGTAGAATTTCATCATTGCTCAGATGAAAATTACATCTATAGGTCACAAATGCTCCTTTTTTCCCCTCACCCAAAGCCTGTTCCAATGCCTACCATCTCTAAACCACCACAGCAACTTTTTCCATATACATATCCAGTTCAGGATTACAACCCATAGTTGTTTTCCCTATCAGAAAAGATCAGTTTCTGCCAGACATTGGCACTTAACTTACCTAGAAGGTAACTTCTCATCATTGTAAAAACTGCCTCTGTGCTGCTCCAGGTTTTTGGATAAAGGATATTAAGAACTCTCTTTTCTAGGAAAATAATAGGAAAAAAAGCACATGAGATACAAGCGTGACTTCCACAGAAAACAAGAATTCCAAAGTCTCACAATACCACTAGTTTTTGTTAAGTAATAGCTCGTCAAAAAAGACTGGAGCTCCATAAATATTGTTAGCTCTTTATGAGCTACATTTAAATTCAGCAGACCCACCATATACTCCATACAACCAGATTCATTTAATTACTGAAACCGCCTTTCTTATTTCTATTTGTTAACTCAGTTAAATTCTAAACCAGAAAAAAGTAAGTTTAAACAGCATAATACCACAATTACTTTCTAGAAAGATTAGTTTAGTGCTTTCATAAGACCTGCTTTCAATATATCTAAAAAAGCATAGGTGCAAAATATTTATTATATTGGTCTGGAATGCTATAATAAATGTCCATAAACAATGTGACAACATTCACGTCAGAACAAACAACCAGCAAAGCTGGCAAAGGTGATTCAACTGCTCTGAAAAATTCATGTACAATACTATCAATACAAGACATTTGGATTATCAATCCATTCTCCTAGCCCCCAGAAATAGTTTTAATATTAGAATCCATGGCCAAAACCATTTCATTTTAAAACTCATTAAACTTGAATTTATTCTGGCAGGACATGAAATACAGGTTGCACGTTATTTTAAAAGCATTCACTTCTCAATCAGTCTTCAAAAGACTGATGCTGAAAACAAATCAAAAGCACATGTAGATATCAGAGCAATCCAAACTTCTTTCAGCCCCTTGAAACAGTGTTCAGCCTGCTGAAGAGAAGGTTCAAGATGACCTAACAACAGCTTTCACAAGGGAAGGTTACTAAGAAGATGAAGACAAGTTATTTTCTTCATTATTAAAACAAGGAAGCTTCCATCTTGATAGGACAAAAAAAGATTTTCACTGTAAGGATTATCAGCTGCTGGGATTGGTGTTGAGAGACTGCAGAACCTGAACTCTCAGGGGTTTCTAACACTGAACTGGACAAAGCCCTAAGCAACACCATCTGAAGTTATTATTGTAACTTGTATTCTAAATGAGACATTTCAATTGTATAAGCACACATTTGCCAAAACAATCTAGATTTATTTATTTTTAGCCAAAATTAAAGAAAGAAAAATGCTATGGTGTAGTTGCTGGTTTTTATAGTGAATGCCTGCAAGACTATCAGTACTGAATTACAAAAACTAACTTCTTATCATGCAAGAATTAGTTTTGTAGAAACAGAATTGCCCATGCAGCAAAAAAAAAGAAAATGAAAAAAAATCCCCAGACCTGATTTTTCCAGTGCTGGTCAACAAGCAAACCTTGATTCCACAAACACGCTTCAGAAAGTGGTATACGCTCTACCCGATGAAAAAATGTTGTCCCAGACATTTACTGAGGCTCCCTTCAACAAGCTGGAAGTCTGCATACCAGGGATACTTACAAAGCTTCAAAAGTAATGATAAAAAAAGGGCATATGCATACCAACTTGTAAGAAGAAGGGCAAGAATGTAGGGCATTAAGTTCTACTGCAGCATATTGGTTTTGCAGTTAGAGCAGAGAACGACGCAAAAGGCACAGTGCGTACAAGCTGAACGCAAGCACAGATCATGGGGATGAGCTGCACTTGATTAATAATAAATACATCCTTGTTACATTCACAAGAAGTTTCCAGGCAATTTCTAAGTGCAGAAGAAAACACCAAGCCCAAAGCCATCCTGTCCAGGCACGGGTGGGACTCTGCTTGAATCAGAGGCGTGGCATAGCTACGAGCTGGGCTGGGCAAGCAGCAGGGAACACCAAATGTTATGTCAGCCACTGGTGCTGCTTGGCCATCATCATGCACCAGCACATCAATGGAAGCACAACCTAAGCATATAAAGATGTATTTACATGAAACCCTCATTTAGAAATGCTGAATTATTTGATAGTGCTTTTCCTCTGGTGTTATAATTTTGATGCTTCTCAATACAAAAAAAAAAAATCTGGGGAAAAAAAAGTGCAATTTAATTAAACGAGATGTATACTATGCCATCAACCAAAATGAAAAGGCATACATGCCTGATGAAATCTTCATTTGCTGACCAGCATGATGCACTATCCTTTTGATCTTGTCTTTAGGTAACTGAAGCAATTACAACAATTACTTTCCCATCAGTACTACAAGAACAAGATCGATCAAAAATCCCTCTATTTTTGTCCTGTGAGGGAAGTTTATTTTACATTTATACTATGCTACAAAACTGCCACAAAGGTGTTGCCCTGGGTTTTGCAGTTCTTCAATGTTTTCATTCTTCTGTAACAATTTCTCTCACATTCTCTGTAAACACAGTCATGTTTTCCTAACTGTGTTCTATTGTTTGCATTCCTTTCTCCTGGGCGGAGAAATTTGATGGATATTTCTTTTGACCAGTGTGATGGAGGGGTGGCTATTTCTTCCTCCAATCCACTGTGGTTTCTGGAGGATATAAAATAAACTGTGGGGTCTTGACCCCCAGCTTTTTTGGCCTGCAAAAAGAGTCTTGGCTCTCTCTCTCTTAAACGCGTGTCTGCGTCTTTCTTTCATGTCCCGTGCAACACAAAGGTTTATTGGACAAGGCAGAAGTTGTTCCTACTAACTACTACTGAAACATTTTTCATTTATCAACTGCCGATTTGGCAAGAAGGATTGTTCAAGACTGGTCAGAAAAGAGCTCAGAATGGCTCTCAGAGCTTTGGGAAAAGAATGCCACCCTGTAAATTGAAAGGAATATAGGGTGAATCAAGCATTAAAAGGCAATCGCAATTGAGTTTTTGAAATTCCTCATAAACCACAATGAGAAAAAAGGGACATGTAGTCTTCTTTAAATGAAAGGTGACTCATCCAGGGCAAGACTGATCTGAGTAGCTGCCTTCAGCTCAAATCTGAGAACCAACAGATCACCCATGACAAAGTTACAACAGAGTAAAAAACCCAAATAGCTCTGTTACGCGAATCAAGCTCTCTGTGAGCTAGGTAATCTCCTCAGACTTTCAAAGACGGGGGAAGCAGACCACAGACCGCTGTATATCTTTCACATGGAAGCCTAAGACAAAAATTGTAACACCACCAATGAAAAAGCTATGAGCAATAGTGGCAACTTAATGAATTTTACTTTTCCTTCCAACTCTTGGTGTATTTTGCTTATGCACCAAAAAATTAAAAGTACTAAAAAAAGTAATCAGCAATAAAACAGACTTCTAAATGATCTCTCACTAAAAAAAAAAAAATTATATTAAACTAATTATTAATTATATTAAACGAATTAACTTATTATTCATTATATTTAACTCATTATTTCAATGAAGATCAACACAAGTAATGGAAACCACCACACACTATTTTCTTTAAAAATTTTTCACATTTGATCTCTGTTCCAGCACTTTGTCAGGAACAAGTGGTGCTCAAACAGAAATCAGATCAACCTCAGCTCTCTGAGCATGATGCATAGGTGAGGATCTACTGTACAATCTAGATGAGGGTCTAAGTCCTTTACCCGTACTATCTAGTGAAGAAAATTAAGTGCCATTTAACCTACCTGAATAATAATTATTTATATTTTTCTAATTTCTGAAGTACTAATTATTCATTAACTAAAAGTAGTAATGATTCTGCATTAAGTCTGATATAAGATAATAAACCTGTGGATTCAATTTTGTACCCATGACTAATCTAGCAGCAAAGCAAACACATATTATTCTGCTAAGAAATAACCACTGTTACTCATTGGCAGTAATGAGTAACAGTAAAAAAAAGAATAATGAATAATAGTAATGATTAAGATTGAAAATGACCAGTAATAATAACCAGTGTTTTCATAACAGCTGCCATTGAGCTGACTACACAATCCATGCCATAACCATCCCACTGCTGAACAACAAAGCTGAAGCACATTTGTTAGCTTTAAGTTGACCTCATTGCACGCAGTCGTATTTTAACTGACTTCAAATCCACATTTTTGTCTTCGGAAAACAAGATTATTATTATGATCTGCCTAACAAGTGAAGCAATACGTTTAAGAGAAAGCCTTCCAGCCTGCCACGTTTAGTTCTAGCCATTAGCAGTGGAGATCAATGTGACTCCTGCAGCACTGTTTTGAAAGTTTAATGGGATGATCGATAGCAGTGCATCTGAGCTGACTGCATGGAGAGACATGGATGCTCAAGCCTTTGCACACACCTGTTTAGAGTGTTTCCCAAACATAAACAAAACCCCTGCCCAGCTCCCTTGGACTTACTTCTGACAAGAGAAACTGAGTATGATGGTATTTGCCAGCTGGGCGGAACAACCTTAAAGCACCAGCCAAATTCAGCTACTAATGAATGAAACATAGACCAAAATCCAATCGTTACAGTGTGCTGTTTATGCTAGTAGGCAAACATAAAGAGGCACCCAGGTCTGGAGAAAGCAAAAAGTGTAGGATCAAACTCCCAGCAACTTCAAATGGGAGATCTGATTGCCCAGGGAAGGAAGAATTTAGTTATATTTAGCTGTAGGCTGGCTAGAAATTATAGCACACACAGAAATAATCTAATTTAAATAAACAATGATAGAATCTCAGTAATTTCATAAGGAATAAAAAAATCCTAAAATTCCAGCTTAAGTGAGCTTGGAGTTTAGAGATTGGAAATATAGTGAAGTGGGAATATTCAACAGATAAAGGTATCTATAATTACTGGAAAGACAGAGCAGCCTTTGTTTACTTATTGACTTCTACAAACTATTACCAACTAACTCTCAGAAGCAAAGTCTGCCTCAAAATGTTCAGTTAGGGAAGGCAAAGCTAAATAAAAGCATCAGTGTAAGCTAACAAGTACTTCCACATCCTTTGTGTGGCAGGATCCTCATCATTCAGTCAACTTGTGCCTTTTTCCTTTATACACAAGCCTTAAATTTCTGCTCCACAGAGCTACATGCAACAATAGCAGGTAACTGCCGGTCCCAACATAACAGTGACCCCTCTGTACATATTTTATGTTCAGCAGTGCTAATCACTCTTGGTCTCTCATTCAACCAAAACAAAAAGTTGGAATTTATGTGCCTTCTCATTGCTTTCTTGTATGTATTTTCAAAGAAACATACAAGCAAATATAGGAAATTTCAACACCAGGACAAGTTGGGGGGGTGGGGGGGAAGAGACAAAGTTAACCCCCCTGAATACTGTTTCTTTAGCAGAAACATTGGTATGTTTAACTGTTTAAATACTTGATGAAGAGGATTAAGAAGAACTCATGAAATCAGAGCCCAGTCTGCAATGCATACACACACATACTTCAATTTGTCACTGATTCGTCTCATCGGTTTGGGCCAAACTACTCCTTGGCATCAAACAGACAAGTGCTTTTCATCCAAAATTAATACACTGCCATAAAAATGTCAGGTATTTTGCAGTGTTATGTTATGTTAAATTGGTCAGCAGTGGGGAAATCTGAAGCCAAGAAGGGAGAAGACGGGACCAAGTGATGTTTGACAGCAGTTTGCATGAACAAGCCACAAGAGAAAATCATCACAAGACCACAACTCAGAGCTCATGGAAAAGAATACCAGGCCACAGAGGAGAAGGTCCAAACTTTTAAGGCCCTTAAATGAAGCAGAACTGTAACTCTTAAACCAAATTTTAAGTGAATTAGCATGTGATAAACACACCAAATAAATCTCACAGTTAAATACTCATATGTTTTGTTGTACATTCTTATGCTACAGAGCAATTCAGTTTCCCTCACAAATGAAACTGACTTCCTTTTAAATTAAAAATATGTACACATTTGCATCACATGCTTATCCCACACTGCAAAAAGCAATGAAGAATCTGTCTGACTATGAACAACGAAAAAATAACAGATTATTGCAAAATCAGCCACTTCCTCTAGTTATTGCTGAAAATTTCAGACGAGGAGAACTTGCACTTACATCATATTTTTGTATGCAATTATTCTGCTTAGAAACATGATTCTGAAATCATAGATGCTGAAACAAGACACTTTTCTTTGTGCTTAATATTGCCCTGGATGAAGCAAATCACCCCAAGAAAGCCCTGTGCCTATTCTCTCACAGAAAATTTGGTACCATTTATGCAGGCACTCGTTACAGATCCAATCCAAGTGCATCTCCATGTTCCACATATGTAAGTCTTGTAGTGTTCACACAGTATTTCAGGCTGTACTAAAGAGCAAGTATCATGCAGCCCAAACAGAAATCCTGTTAGCTTCTCAGCTACTTTCATTTGTGTTGCAAAACAAAGGGGTTGTATTTTGATGTTTTGTGAACAATGATGCTCATACAAAGTACTTGTTTACTCCCACAGGAACAGTTCCAAATGACCGGTTTTCCTACCTAAATGATTATCAAATGTTATGGATTTCCAAGTTCCACAGGAATTATCCTGTATCTCAAAGAGCAATAAAGCTTAAAGGCAACAAAGACCTAAGTAAAATCTATCAGAATCCTTGTTCTGGCCTTCTTGGTTTTAAAAATATTCACACAAAGAATGTGACCACCCACAACCCTCATACATAACAGTGACATTGATAAGAACTACAACACAATATACATTTGCTGAAGTGTGAAAGAAATGACAAGACAATGTCTTCTGGGAATGCTGAATGATTTCTGTGAAGTTTTGAGGACAAAGCTTGATATAATTAGAGAAACATACCCTGAAAAAAAGTGCCTACAAATGCAATAGCTGTTTTAGCAATGCAAAATAATAGACATTAAAAA
The DNA here is from genome assembly GCA_013398175.1 of Climacteris rufus. NCBI lineage: Eukaryota > Metazoa > Chordata > Aves > Passeriformes > Climacteridae > Climacteris > Climacteris rufus. Next base: position 1,379,913 of record VZRZ01004709.1, read on the forward strand.
AAAAGACATTAATTCATCGTGTTAAGAAGTACATACACTTTGCTTTTATGTTTCTTGTCATTTTAATTTTTATCTCCACATGAGAAGAATTATTCCAGGAAACCAAGAAACAGCAACATTCAGTTACTGAGAAATAGAAATAGCCATTTCCTGAGCTCCACAGCAGGCACTACTGGCACACTCTGACTTCTCTGGCCCTCACAATTCTTGAATATTATTTAGGTTCATTTCTGAAAGTTTCAGTCAAAAGATAAACTTGGCTCGATTACAGGGACCTCACAACATTATTTTGTTCACAGTCAACCTGGCAAATTCTATATAAATAATTAACCAATGCTTCTAATGGTCAGAAAGACAGTTATCATATTTGGAAGTCTGATAGTGACAAAGTGAGTTTAAAACATTTTATTTTTCCCCAAAACTGGACTAAGTAAACTTCAAAGAGCAATAACTAGCTTCAGTCTGAATAAAAATGCATTGAATATTTTGCGTTTATTTCTTTACAGATTTGAAACATGGTGTGATAGCAAGGCAAGTGCATGAAAACCACAGAAGTATAAACATCCACCTACTAATACTAATTTCAATATATGTCTGAATATAGCTTTATTCCTGAGAATGTTGTAGACAATATTGTTTATCTAATACAGACAAAAGATACCAAACTAACTATGCTGACAGGGTGGGTTTGTTGTTTGTTTGTTGTTTTTTTGTCACAATGACAGAAGTTTCAGAAAATTAAATTATTTGTTAAAATGTTACATTGACTTACACCAGTTGCTCTATATGCATATGGATTATCCAAAGTGCAGGTTGATTTTAGCTGCCAATTTTCCGTTAAGGTAAGTGCTGAACCCAGTCTAGCTTAGCATTAAATTAAACCACAGGGAAATTTTGTTGACTGTATCCTGAAATCCCACAAAAGTATACGTATTTTTCCTGAAAATCATTATAGTTTTTACTATGATTAGACTTCAACTGCACTGAAACACCAACACAGAAATTTAGCAGCAGCAGCAGAAGCCCTCACAGATGCAAACTCTGCAGGAGACTTGTTTGGCAGATCAGAGACCACTATCCGGGCACAATTCACTGACATACCTCACTGCAATGCTTCTTTCTTTAGGTATTTTACATGGCTGTTCCCCAAAGAAAACTCCAAAACAGCTCAAAAAATGTAACTGCATAGAGATTTCATGGTGTTTTGGTCTGCAATGTAGATATAGACATACTGTGTGTCTTTTAAAGGTTCTGCTGCCTTTAACCCAGTAAACCCCACAAAGGTAAAAACTGATTATAACAAACAGCCCACAATCTGAAAATGTTTTTGTGAGAAGGTGTTTCTAATCTCCTGCCTCATTAAGATGTTCTGAATCTTAAAGCAGAAGATCATCCTGCATTGATTAATAATGTTTTTGATCTGTTGGCATATAACATTGTGAACTAGTCAGTCAGTCAGATATTTTACTGACTTAAAAACTATCCTACATTCAGTAATCAGGAACAAGTTTTCAATGTATCACTAGACTTAGTGTAACATTAAACTGGCTTCCTCCCCCCACCTCCTCTTCATTGTGTCAAACCATCAGGAAAAGAAACCCAAGCTCCATTCAGCACACAACCAGAAGTAATCTATCTTCTGGTCTCAATTGTTATTTCACATATGTGTTGAGAACATTACATATGATGTTGCAAAACACTGAAATGTACAATATAGCTTGACTGTTTCTGAAGACAGGGAAAATATTTCTGGCATGTGAGACTAAAATAAATGTACAGTTCTTGGCCATAACTGCAAACACCTAATCCTACTAAATCAAAACCCCAAATCAAAGAATCACTACAAATAATGAATCCAAGATTAAAAATACATCAAATTTCACTTAAAGAAGCACAGAGCTGGATTCACCTTAACTTTTATCTGCCTTCCTCCTCTTCTATCATCCTTCCACCCATATCTCAATAAACTTTACTCTAAACTAATCTTACGACACCTATTGCTCTTTCCCTCAATCAAAAATGTCAACACTAATGCAACTTTACAGGTTTTACATCCCTGTGCAAAAAGTTTTTACCAGTTATATGGTGTAAACTTAATCATCGTCCTATCCGGACAACCAGGAATTCAAATTGCAAAAGCTTACAATAACATTTCTGGATACCAGAATGTCCAATATTGCTACCCCTCCCCAAATATTCCCAATAACCAAGATTTATAGGAAAACATAAAACCAGACCCTAAAACCATGGAGCCTCGCTGCAAGTGAATGCCAAACGCGTCCCTGCAGACTCAGGCTCTGTACGGCCCCGCAGCAGGCGAACACCCACTCTCGCCCACCCCGAGCCCGGCGGCGCGGCCGCTCTGCCGCCGCTCC
>VZRZ01004709.1:1382555-1399204 GCA_013398175.1 Climacteris rufus
CCTCCTCCGGCGCGGGGGGGGCGGCGGGTCCTGCGCCCGAGCTGCCGCCGCCCGCCGGCGGGGAGGGGGGAGGAAAAGGAGGAGGAGGAGGAGGAGGACTCCGGTGCTCAGGACTGTGCAATCGGGCCCGGAGCCATCGAGCGCCCGCGGCGGCCGGGAGGAGGGCGGGAGCGGCCCGGGGAGCGCGGAGCCCGGGGCGAGGTGTCCGGGTGCCGGAGGGGACGGAGTCACCGCCCCGGGGGCGCTCCGAGGCTCCTCAGCCGCCGTGGCCGTGAGCGGCTCTGCGCTAGCGGGGCACAGCCGGGGGCTAGCGCTCAGCGCTCTCCCACCAAAAACACCAACAAAAAAATCCCTCTCGGTGATGGTTTGTGAAGGTAGCTCACAAACCATGGATTTGGCACTGCTGGGATTTGTACCTGACTGTGATCTGAGTCTGCCATGGCTTCTGATTTCCACTGCAACCCACAGGCATCCACATCCGTACTTCCCTGAGAGGGCCCCCAGGCACTGCACAGGACAGTAACAGGAACACGCCCTTTATATTAAGCGTCTGTCAAACCCAGCGTTTGCAAAAGTTGTTACTCTGGGGTTTTGTCAGTGTGAGCTCTGATCCCAAATCGATATGGGATCCGAAGTCAAGGAGTAATTCTGTGTCTTACAGACAAGGTCAGCTGAAGCTCCTCCAGGAATTTCACCTCACCAGGAGGTTTCTCCTCCTGTATAGGTGGTTGAACTGGAAGAGGTTGTTATGCCACTGCGAATGACTTCTACCCTTCCAAATTTTCATAAGCGAATTCACTGGTCATGAGAAAATTTCTATTGGAGGGATTTTCTTTAATGAATTCTGTGATCAGAGTTCAAGTTTCATCTTAATAAGAGGAAAGTATATGTCTCTCAATAATTTTTTATTTTCAAAATAAACACATAATAATCTTACTATAGTTTTGCAGCTGATGTCCAGCCATGTTTGGAATCTGGCACCCAGATTTTTCTCCACAAACTGTGTTCTCAGGGACTATCTTCTTTTAACTGGTGCAGAGTCACAGGATCACTAAGGTTGGAAAAGACCTCTAAGATTGAGTGCAACCTTTGACCGATCACCACCATGTCAGCTACACCATAGAACTAAGTACCATGTCCAGTCATTTCTCCACCTCCTCCCTGAGCAGTCCATTCTAATGTTTAACAACCTTTTCCATGAAGAAATTCTTCCTAATATCCAACCTGAACCTCCCCTGGCACAGCTTGAGGCCATTTCCTCTTGTGCTATTGCTGGTTGCCTGGGAGAAGAGGCCAACCCCCACCTGGCTATAACCTCCCTTCAGGTAGCTGTAGAGAGGGAATCATTGTGGTGAGGGAATAATGCCCAAGACACACAAGTGCAGGAGCCAAAATTTGTGCCCAACTCTCACAAGCTTGTACATTCAACTTCACATAGGTTCAACATGCAAAGTTTACAAGCAGTGGGATCCTCTGTGAACATCTGTATTCAGTTATGCAGATGATGCTGCTGAGAAATATTTCAAAGAACACATGCAGAGCTGCCTGATTACATTGTGCTGTAGATACCATGAGACCAGGCTGTTACCATATATGGACACTGGTTTCATTTTTACTAAACTGACTGTGATAAAAAAACATGAGCCCTGATGCAATGACCTTTTAAAAAAATTCTGGCAATGTATGTGGTAATGAAGAATACATAAATGCCTCACGCGTGAAGCAGGAAATTACTTACATATCATATTTCACAGAAATCAATTCTACAAACTCCTACTGATGTAAAGGTGTTAACCCCTGATTTCAAAAATAACATACGTTGCCATGAAAGAGTTATTTGCAAAGATAACCTCATTTTGATCAGGAGCTGAGTTGCTGCTACTCATCCAGGGATCTGCAATTCACTTGTGAGAAACGTCAGCTGAACAATTTATATTCAAAGACTGTTGGTGTAATGACTTTTTCCATAATGAACTTCAGAAAAACAAGGGTTCTCTGACAGTCTCGAGGTACCAGAAACACCTGACAATACCTATGAAGGATTGATCATGTTTAACTCAGAAACAAATAAACAAAACCAAATCTAGAATAGTGTTTGGAAGATTATTGCTGTTATTATAATTATTATGCCTATCATTCACTCTGTTATGGTAGCAGGCAGAGACCCACTCAGAATTAGTATCTCATAATGCTGTTACATGACCACATGGCAAGAAGTAAAGTCTTGCTCAGTTTTTCCCAAGAATTATCTTGCCCAGCTCCCCAGGACACATGATATCAGATCTAAATAATGCTTTGTTCATGTTAAACTGATACGAATCAACTGGAGAAACAAGGGATATTGATGTAGGACACTCCTTCCATCTCTGGGTACATCAGCTTTAGGGTTGGTTTGTGCCAGCAGTGCTTACATAAGGGTAAGAATCTGTGTTCATTGGATTTATAGCTAACCCTGATTTTTATTATTTTTTTTCCCCAAATTGATCGAGTGTCAACCATGCAGTGATTCAAATTAGCATCTACTTTAGCAGTTATGCATGCCATTGTTATTTTTCCTCTTTTCAGTCTGAAATTACAAAAAATTATTACCCAAATTTATGGTAATTTGTTCTAAAACAAACAAAAAATAGGACAGTTAGATGTATTCACTATGTATTAATTCTATGTCCCCTTTCTCCATTAGTCCGGACTGTGCTTCAGTAACAAGTTACTTAATAAAATAAGCAACTGGCAAATAACTGAAATGCACAAACCTACTGATTAGTCTTCTCATTAGTCTATTTTGGTAAAGTGGGTTGACTGATTCAGAGCATGAATCAGTTCTGCCATACAAACTCCAGACACAGTAGAATATCTGTACCGTCACATATGCCTCTGAGCTAAATAATTTTATTCTTTCAACTTTTATAATCCTCAGTGACTCTAGAGGAAGAGAAAAGAATGTATGCCTTTGAATTCTGTGGGACTGTCCACGCATCAGTAAGAATCACAGGACTAGGAGCCTGATTTGAAGCAAATGTGACATCACCAAATAATTGCATAGCAAACAAAACCAAATTCCATTATATTTTAAAATCATTAACAAGGAATGTCTTCAGACTAATTATATGATTAACCATTTAGTTTTACTTTCTGGAGGCATGCAGAATCCCGTATGTTTTGGCCTGTCCTAGCTTTTGCAATGCTTTAGGTAGCAATCTTTCTTTTTTTTTACACACTGAATATCAAAAATAATATATAGTTTTATTTTATGCTACAATACTGCTAGACTTCTTTTTATTCCCAATACAGTTCCTTTTTGTACTATCACAAAATGCAAGGCCTGAATTCCTGCCAAGCAATTACACAGTCCTGCTGTTATTTTTAATCCTAAAATGTAAATAGAAGTATTATGAAGGCCTAGATAATGTCAGATACAGCCACCAAAATTGAAGCAGGAAATAAGAAAGTTAGATCTAGGGATGGATTGCCAGCTAAATACTAAGGCCTCCCAAGAAATTTTTACTTTCCCTGTTAATCCAAAACTTTAATTGCCAATCTCTTTTCTAGTGGAACACATCTAAATAGCCTTTAAGCTCCTTACTTGCACATTTTTAACACATACTAATGTAATAGGGCATCTATTGTGGCACTTACACCATTGAATACAAATAAAGTGAATGGAAAACAATCTCAAATTCAGAGTAATGAGATACAGATGAACTAGAACAGTAAGACAGGAATGCCATTTATTTGCTTTTCCATGCTGTCTATATAATTCCTAATTTAGAACTACTATGAGGTGTTATTTGTACTGATACCACACTGTGCATTGAGGTACTCAAAGTGCTCTGTGGATATTAGCTCAAGTCACATTTGTGAGGCAGAGGCTAAAGTAGGAGGTATTGAAAGGCAAATTCCTGTAGCTCCAACAAAGGTGAAGAGAGGTGAAAACATACTGCCTTCTGATGGAAAAAGAGGATCAAAGGTGATTTTTTTGCTTTTAGTGAAAGGGGAAAAAACCAGTGGTTTTAAACCACTTTTCCCCCGTTTTCATTCTTTCTTTGTTTCACAGATGGAAAAAGTGGAGCAGAAAATTGCTTTGCCCAAAGCCACACACTGGCAGTAATTGAACTAGAAGACAGCACTGGTTTAAATAGAAAATGTTCATACTATTTGGGCAATTCTAACTGCTGTTTCTTTCTCTTGTCCACATACACCATTTACTTTTCAACTGTACTTGCATAGCACTTTTGGTAACAGAATCTTGGGGCAATTCCCAAATTTTGAGTTGCTTTCAAGGAGCTTCAAGAAAATAAGAAGGAATAAATATGAAATACCAAATTGATCAAATTCTTGAGAGAATGTTTCAAATTTTTGGGTGCTGTTTTCCCAAGAAAAATATTAAAGGGGAAGCTCTGCTTTCTGTTCTTGTCCAGCAATTGTGACCCTGATTTCTAGTATAAAGCAGCTGGTGGATCTCCCAGAAAACCCAGTCCCGTCCCACTGTGCTGTGCAATACACTAAACAGAATGATGGCCATTGTTTTGCTCAATGTATGGTCTTAAGGATCAACATACTGAAAACAAAAATAGATAGCCATTTATTAGATGAGAGTTGAGATACAAAGAAGTTAAGAAACGAACCCAGTCAGAACAGAGGAATGCCAGTGCATTTGTGGAAACCACTCTAGCCTCCATGGCATGCTGCTGCTCCAGCCTCACAAGAGAAACAATGTGTTTGAAGGAGGCCATATAGCAGAGACCAAGACAAACTAAAGGCAAAAAATGATGGAAGCTTAAAAAATTCATACCTCCTTCTCCAAAGAAGCTTCATTTTTATACCAGAGGTGAGACTGAGGTTCAGCAGATCATACTTTTTTCTCAAAGAGGGGCTAAAGAGTACTTGTTGCACTGAGTCACAATGAAGAAATTTTGTGCAGCTTTTGTGGTAAATGAGATCAGACATCACAGATGCATTAAAAGACCTGGTGAAAAGCACCACAAAGGCTGGCTAATATCCAGCAGCCCATCAAGTGGCTGCCATTTCAACAAGGGAAGCAACTGTCTGCAGAAACTGTTATGTGCAAAATCTTGTTATGGGCAAAAAGAAATCACCCTATGTTTAGAGTCACACCAAATTTATTATAACTGCAACCTTAACAATTTAATCAAAGAATTATTTTCAGTTCAAATCTAATTATTGCAGAAAAAGAAAACAAATAAAAATAAATAAACTGTATAGAAAGTCTCAATACTACAGTTAAAATTGTTATGCATGCACTATTTAGTACCCACCCCTATTCCTTTTCCTGGTGTTGTGCTTGCCCTTTCACCTCCTTGTAGCTTCCACCTGCTAGAGGGAGCACAGTGGATCATCAGCATCTCGAGTCCTGTGCCTGCAGGAGTATGATGCTGGTGTTTATATTTTCTTCTTCTTTCTCTCAATTATTTTTTGGAAACAGCTCTCACTTGGGGCTCTTTTTGTACATTTTTAAATAAAGTTTTACTCCTTGCATTTTCTTCACTGGCCTGCAACTATGTATTTTTCTTTTTGTTCATCTTATGTATTTTGCTTTTTGTTTATTTTATATACTCATTCTTTCTTCTCTTTTTTATCCCTAAGAACAGTTTTGCCCAGCTCAAGGTTTGTATTTCTTTAACTGACCATTGACAAGTTGTTTATAGCCTTGGAGTCTCCAGTACCAGCCTGTGCCCCACTTCTTATTATCCCATGCCTCTACTTTACACTGCAGTCAGTGTCTTCACTTCTCAAGGTTGCTGCTTTTTAAATAGGCCTGTATTTCTGTACCCTGTAACAATATAATAGTCATACATATATCATTCTACACAGAATATCTAATAATTATTAATATCTATGCAACAACTGTGGTTATACATAAAAGCAAAACAAATTTGCCATAGTCTTCTGTCCTTAGAAAAATTGTTACAGCTAAATCAAATAAAACCAAAGCTCTGAGAAGCCTGGGGGAAGCTTGTGTGATAAGCCTCTGTCCCGAGGTCTTGTAACACTTGGGACAAAGCCTGTGGACTGTTACTAGCAGCAGCAATACAATTGCAAGTATTACTGGACTACACGCTGTTTATTGACTTCCAATTCTGGATTAATATTTGTCTGTTGTAAAATCATGTTGCATACTCTACGTAGCAGCAGAGGTAAAAATTTCCAGAAAGGGCATGGGAAGGAAGTAGGAATGCTGCTGACTAGAAAACACAGGCTATTGCACCTGAACCCATTAGTGTGTGTTTGAGCCCAGTTCATAGTCCACACATGTTCAGCTTCAACACACTGGGTGTGTAGGCTGAAAACAAGGTCGCGCAAACCTGATTTTGCAATTCCTGTGTGACAGCTGGAGACATAATAGCATAAGGACGACTCCTGAATTTATAGGTTATTTCAAGGAAGTGGGGAATATTAAGCATCTTCTAATAGATATTCTCTAAGTATAGAAGAGGATAATTATGTGAGTTTTTGTCTAGTCATAGAATAGAAACTATTTAAAGCAGAGTCAGGTCACCTTTTTAAAGCATATATTTATGGTTGAAGGGAATGGGCATTTGGCTTTGAAAAAGTAATTTTAATCAATTTTTTTTATCAGTATGGTCCAGCATGTTATTCAGAAATGGCTTCCTTCAGTAAATGGATTGTAAATCAATAGATATAAATAAAGCAGTACAAAGGGAACAGCATTCAACAAGCTGCCAATCCCAGGAGCAGAAGACAGCAAAAATCAGTATTTCAAGATGGATACAAAAATATATCAGAAATGTGCAGATAATACACAAATATCCATCTTTTTACAAAAATTTCAGAATTCTGTCTGGTCCTAAGAACCACTGAAATGTACATTAATTTTTATGTGCTTTATCTGAGAGATCACTATGAGATGGAGTTTGGTTTAAAGTCGGTTTTTCACTAAACATTTTCAAGCTTATCCCTCTTAAAACTCACAGAGTTCTTGAAATATAGAGAATGAATTCCCAGGCTGCCAAAGATCTTTCTGGAGACAAGAAAAACAACTAAAAACTGCAGACTTTGTATTATACCTCAAAGGATCAATTCTTGAGATATACTAAATACCCACGACTCCTGTAAGGTCTGTGAAAAGTGGTGTTACTCAGCACTTTTTAGGTTTTGACCTCCAACAGAAAGAGGAATAAAAATGTTTTTTCAAGCACACAGATCATAATGAATTTGTATGAGTCATTTGCACCAGGAAAATCTTATTTAAATGTACCTAGTAGGAACTTTGAACATGACTTATACTGTGTCTATCAGAACTGTTAATTATTAATGAACAAATATGTCATTTGGGACCCAATAGGTAATATTTCTAGGCCATTTGTATAAATGGTTATTTTCAACTGTGAAAATGTCAGTTGCCAGGAATTCAACATTCTTATTTATTAGCCATACAGTATATTAATCTGAAAAAAAATCTCACTACTCTCTTATCAAAACTATGAGCTTCGCATCAGTTAAAAAAATGTGATTCTCATGGCAGTCTGAGTCTGCAGATCACACATTCAACGTTTTTCACAAAAATAAGGATAAGGACAGAGTATTTGTAACTACTGGCCTATGATTCAGGATTGTACAAGTTGCCATCCTCACCAACCATAAGGTTTTACGTGTTTTCCAGAATAATTTATTACTCAAACGGCAATTCTGGGTAATTTCTGCAAACCATATAAATATCTCATTTCGCTTTGAGCCCTTCTAAACTATAATACTGCAGTAAAAAGAGAAACTTGACTCACAGGATGAACATATTTGAGTCAGTTTTGAAATTGCCACATTTTAATACAGCTGTTCTGTTCTTACTGCCTTACAAGCCAGGATTTCTCATTACATCTTAGCACCATCTGTTAATAATGTTTATAACAGAACTGCATAGGGGGTCAGCTGGAATGGGGCCCCAAATGTACCAACACTGTCTCTAAAAGGAAAGCTAGTCTCTGCCTGGCAGATTCAAAGGACAAAAAGCTAGAAGAAAGCAATAGGGGCAGAAGGAACACTGAGATGGCAGCATACATTGTACCATCTTCATTTTTGTTTTCATTTGAATGTTTCTGTTCTTTTCCTGAGGCTCTGTTATGAAAGAATTGAGCAGACAGCAAGACCACAGTAACAAGGACATAGACCAAGCTATAGTAGGCAGCCTATCAAAACACATCAGAGATTTCGGAATGCAAACCTCAAGCAAGCAATTCAGTGACCCTGCTGATTTCTAGATGTGTCTCACTTATTCTTCCATGTATCGCCCATGATCAGTCCTGTACTACCTTAAGTGTACCACCCCTATACACAATGAGGAGGATGGACTTTTTTACTCAGTACCGACTCTCTAAGAGGCCAAAAATTCAGTGAATTTGTTTTTGATATATTGGTTAGTTAGAAAGCATTGTCATTTTATAGGTAGAAAAGAGAAAGGCAAAACCTAAGTTTTGACATAACTACATCTATAGTATTCTTTTTTTAACCTATAAACCCCTTCCTCAAGCTATACACATAATATTTTTTCATTATTTCTTCAGTAAGAAATGATTGCATTATCTCACTTTTGTTGATAAACCCTTCAAATTATTGGATCAATATTAACAATTACTCTGAGCACACTTCAGATGCATATGATCATAAAACACATACTGTTTATAGCAAGGAAATCTCAGGTATCCTTCTATGCAATGGGATTGGTAAAACCAGTACAGATGAATGAAAGTCTTTTTTACACTGTAACTTCCAAGGCATTCAAGCACATTACTGCTTAGGAGAGAAAAAAAGAAAATAAAAAGAACACACCACTGTGTGGATACAATTTATTTTTTCAAAATTCAATCAAATGAGTGTAAGGTCCATTTGTATCCAGTTTTAACACCTGCCTATTTCCGTATGTGCCATGTTTGACAACAACACCAGCTTCCATGCATTTGGCATTGGCAGCCAGTTCTTTTTCACACAAAGTCACAAATTGAGAATAAAGTTCCAACCCTTTCTCTTTTTCAATGTTTGCATGGTACTGCATCTTTCTTCCCTTTGGTTTACCACCTAGGGTAGCTTGTGGTATGATGAGCACGTCGCCTGGTAAATCAAGAACAGAAACAAATTCGCCGTTTTCATTTTCACTTAATTTAACATTCAACAGCATATTGACTGCAAATAAAAATAAAGTAAGAGTTAGTATAACTGAAGTAAATTAAACAGGACATCATAAGAACCAACAAATATTTTGATGTGTGACAAACTACTGAGTAAAACAAACTGTTTATTAATGAAATGAAACATGGACAGTCAATAAATGCTCAACCAACTAATATATCTGAGTATTGTGAGGAATGTGAAGGATGTTTATATTAATGTCATATATTTAAAGTTCTGTTTTTGGGGGAAGTGATTTGCTCTCTAAAATCCTTTAGTTGATGCTAGTTGGACACACCCAAAAGAACCCAGGATCCAATTAGTGAGCCTTCCTTAATTGCTTGATACTCAAATAGGCAGCACTTGCACAACTCTACACATTGTAGGAGACACCATCCTCAGTGCACTTTGGAGGGCTTTCTGCACTGACTCCCTTTTCACTCTGGTTCAGGAGTTCACAGCAGGTCCCGGCACCGATTTGAGCTGAAGGCACAGCTCCACAATTTGGTCTCAAGTGGAGTGAGTGTCCTTCAGCGCTCCACTTCAAGACATGCAGGTACTGGTTTGTCTCTTGAGAGAGAAAGTGGGCAGGAATGACAGATGCAATTTGGCTTACAAGGCAGAATACATAAACTTGCAAATAAAATCAATGCATTTACTAACATTAGATTTTCCAATGTTTCTATAACAAATCAAATCATCCTCCCAGCTCTGTAAAAGCTGGGAGGATACTGGTCATGCCTCCAAACCCACAAATGTTTAATGTTGTTAGAAGCAAAAAGAGCTGAATTGTGATTCAGAAACCAAAACCACGCATTTAAACAGATTCAAAATATATTTAGGAAACACTATTCTGTAAGTCAGGCACTCAAGGAGGATGGCACTAGATGAATCTCCATATAGGAAACAGAACTTTCTTTTTCTGACCTGTTTTAGCTGCCTCGGAGCTGTAAATGTAACTATTCTCAAGTAACATTCTCAGGAAACTCTCACAAGCATAAAATAAATTTTCATATCATAGATTTAAATATTTAGCATCACGGAAGGATTATGCCCTCCAGGCCCAAGAGAGAACTCCCCAGCAGTTGCTCTCAGCATTTCCAGTAGCACCTGTACTTGTGCACTGCTGGTCCCAGCAGGAGCCTGAAATAGACTACTGTTACACTACCTTTTGCCAAATCACTGGCTATCAGACAGCTACAGAAAAGGGGCACTTTTATCTTGAATACATGGCATCACAGAATTTCCCAGGTGATCCAGTGCTACTGTTGGAGGAAAGGAGGGCAAAGAAATGACGTAAAAGTTAAAAAAAAAAACTGAAACAAACGAAAAAAAAAAAATCGAGCTAACACTGGGTGAAGACAGACATCACTACTATTTGAGCTCATCCACAGCATCTTCTCTGCTTCGATGTAAATGTTAAAGTGCACATGGAGGAGAAGACAAGAATTGCAGAGGTTGTTGTTATTGCTTCTGATCCAGAAAACTGCACTTGAAATGATCACAGTGTACACAGTACTACTGAAGCGAGATGGGAAGGACACTCTTTCTTTATCCACACAACTCCCTCTACTGGCTATAATTTTAAATATCCTGCACATACAGTGAGATCAGTGTTAAAATCCTTATCAAATGAAGCCATGAATTATTTGAAATTCAGTTCTGTTCCGGACTGAACCTATTGCCTGACATGTATAATATGTTGAACAGCAGGTGCAGCATTTTGTCCCTTTGCTAGAATGTTACCATGGGAATTGATTTCCTACCTTGGTCTGGAGCAGACAGACAGAGAAAGAGGCATGAACAGTCAAAAGATACCAACTGTTCTTTCAGCCAGGTGGTTGATTTAGAATGATGCCATCTTATGGCTTCTTGACCTCTTTTCCAAATGCTTACTACCTTCTCTGCCTCTACTGATTTTCTTCCTTTTAAAACATTACAATAATTTATATGGATTATATCATACCAATTTTTGGGACAAGATCCTCATCCGCACCTTTGAGGAAGCATATGTAGATAACAAGCCCTCTCTGGATCTGCAAAACATTACAGAAAACTATGTCAGTCTTTCTCATTGTCTACTATGCATGCTTATCATTAAAACTGGTATAAAAAATGACAAAACCACATAATAAAGGTTCAGAAAGTAGTTTTAGTTAATTAGTATAGCTTCAGACATTAAGTTTACTCACCACACTGTAGAAGCTTGTAAGATGTACGCTGATTATCTGTACAATGTTTCTACACACAATTAAGACAATTTATTTACTCCACACGAAGCCAAATTTAGTTGAAATGTACTGTGAACAGTATTAACATAGACAAGGTAACAAGATAATTAGTGTATTTAAATCCAGCATAAGAAATAATTTAAACTTTTTTCCCATCAATTGCACAGCTAAAATAATTTTCAGTGTGAATTATGATATTATTTCCAATTATGAAACATGATGAACACCACAGGACTCATCAAAGCCTGAATTCTGATGTTAAAAGTAATCTAGTAAAATATAATTCTGAAAAAAACAGAGTTTGTTGATTAAATATTTAAATATAATGACCAATAATTCTGAAGTTGTTCAGAATATTATGAAGTTGTTCAAAATACTATTTATGAGCTTGGGCAAAATCTAAATGGCAAAATGGAATGTTTCACCTGATTGGCAAAGAATAAAGGATATGCCACTTCTTTAGCATTCAGAGAAGACTACTTGTAAGAACTATGTGTTTGAGGGAAGAATTAGGCCTATACTGAGGAGAAAGCACATGAAAAATCTTCAGTAGCTTTTCTGCTCACTTGGTTAGGCCATGAGAAATGCAAGTGCAACAACCCATGCTTTATTAAGCCAAACTGAGAGGCTCTGCAGCCAACAGCAACTGTATCGCATGCACAAGTACACCTGAATGGCTTCACTTCTCAGGGAATAAAATCCAGAAAGGCACACAACAACCAGGTATACAGTAGGTAAAGAAACCTCACTTTAAGAATGAATATCTTTACAATTTTGTTGGAAGAAATATAAATGTCAACTTGTGAAATACCATTTAAGAGATATTAAATCTATTGGGACAGGATGAACTTATTAATATCAATGTTATCAAAGCAAAAGGATAGAAAATGTGAATAATTTCTAAAAAATACCTTTTAAAATTCTCTATTTGGTTTTTTTCCCCTTTTCTTTAAATTATAAAGGTTTTTGGTGAAGAAATCTTAGCTATACATGAGATTTTATCCCTTTGTCATTGCAGAGATTAAACAAAATGCTCAAGGCAATGACTGAGAAAAGCTATGCCTTCTCAACTATTTTTCTAGTGACTAACTTCTGAAAAAAGAAAATGCCCTTTGTAGCCAAAATGTCACATGCTGAGAACTTGCAAAAACTTTAAATAGCTCCTTTCAAAACTCATTTTGGCCACTGCATAATATTACACAGATTCTCAAATGACTGCCATAATTCATAAACACTGTGAGAAATTTGATGGTCTGAACCTCAAAAGGCATTTCAAATCATCTATTCAAGTAAGGGAGAGAAGTGCAGACTTTAGATGGATACATTTTTAGCTAACTATTAATTCCAGAAACAGACCAGTGTCAGGATCTTAATAGGTAATAACAATGCACACATAGCTACTAATAAAAATATTTTGGAAAAAATAGGCCAAACACATTTACATTGTATACGTCTGACCCCAGAATTAGAAATAAGTGACTCCGTGATATAGCACACATCCCGGAAAATAATTTTAATTCTGAGACTTTTGACAGTCTTTTGTTTGCACAGTCTCACAGAAGTAATGATATTCTGCAAGCAGCTCATTTAACAAGACAAAAAAGTAAAGTGACCCCTACAAGTTCTAAGGCCAGACAGCTAAAGATTAAGTAAAATTGTTCATTATTTTTCCAGCCTATGTCCTTATTTGATGCCCGGTTTTGAATAAACTATTTATCACCAGATGAGACATGTACATTGAAGAAAATTAGAGGGACAGGAGGTTAATGAATTCAGAGACAAGATAAAGCTGCTAGAGGATGCTTCTATTTATATTGCATGTTTATGGTCTTCCAGAACACTTTACAGCCATGATATAGTTGAAAACTATATGAAACTTACAGTCTCAATTGTGACTGAGAAGTGTGGTTCAACACACGTGCAGCCATGTTTCTTGTTAAGTCTTACTTTGTTCTTAGTTTTCTTAATTGAATAGATGATGTAAAACTGAATGCAATTATAAGGCCAAACCTAATAATAAGAATATGTCTGTCTGGCCTTACATTAGTGTCCAAGGTGTCCTAAGACTTGTGCTCATCGTCAGTGCAATGAGTAAACCTTTTGAACCAAGGCAAAACCACTGCCATTGCTGCAGGTCCTCTGTAACCTATAAGTCTAGTTGACTTCTCCTCAGAGCTGTATTTAATGCATGAAAAATCAAGCAAAATAACACAAATAAGAAGACCATAAATTCAGCATGCTGATATGCAAACAGCCACTGCAAGCAACCTACACAGTGACAGGCAGGTGGTGGGACAGGGAAGCTGTGCTCTGCATGGATCTACTGATAACAGTAAAATGCCTACATAAATAAACCAGCAAAGCAAGTTACTGTGCAACACTGGCATTTATTATGCAACTGTCCTAAGTATCAGATCAGGCAACCTGCATCATGAAGGGTTGAAGCACCCAGCCCTAAAGCCATACAGCCAGCCTTAGCAATGCTGCCTCCAAACTCTGCTTTGTAGCTTTTTTGCAGGAAAAAACAGACAACTCACCTTCCTTACTAAATACATTCACCTGAATTTTTCATTAGGATTTCATTAGCAAAACTGAAATACATTCTGCAAAATATTATCTCAACTCTACCTTTTTTTTTTACTATTTTTCCCTCAGGAAATGGCAATGCATAATAAAAACAGAGATACTTTGTAATCCTTAGAAAGCCAGTTTGTGAAACTAACTTACATAAATTATTCTGTGACATTTCCATTTCAAGTTCAGATTTACTACCCTCTGGAAAGATTTCTTCATATTTCTTATATACAGTACAGCAAAGAGAGATTACATCGTCTGCCACAGGTCACAGAACAAGTCTGTGCCTGATACTCTGTACCTCTTTTTGATAACCAGAAAACAAGTAAAGGAAAATAAGGAAAAGACAGTTTTCCTTGCATAAAGTGTAGGCACTTAAAATGAATATTCAGCAAAAAAGTTTATGTTTCTTTTCTCCCATACTTAAGAAATACACCAAACCTCACCTTATTTCACTCCTAGCTTTAGAAGGAGAATTCCTTTTTTTCTTCCTAAGTATTTTGCTGTATACATAAACCTTTTATGGAGGGCATATAACCAAAATTCTCCATACACAAGATATTCTGTGCCCAATACTCCTCAACAGGCCAAAAAACTCAATCATGGAAATACAATGAAGGCAGTGATTCATGTATAAAGTACACTCCTAACTTTTTTGCAGATAAAGAACATCTGTGCTGAAGCTCCTGAAGTACCTAAGGGGTCTCTTTCAGCTCAGAAGCTACTCAAAACCACCTACATAATATGCCGTTTATAGTACACTAGAAATGTCTCAAGGTGAGGACCTACTTTTAAGTTGTAATAAAACATCAGGAACACATTGGTTGATGTAAATAGTAGTTGATTAAGTCTATATTTTTTATTTTCATGTTTTTGCATTGACATGTATATATAGGGAGTAAAATTACCCTACCAGAAAATGTCAGCAACAAAGTTTTCTTCCAAAGACCTCTAAAGTAGTCATACTGGAGAAAATACAAACTTCCCATAGGCTTTTTTTTTTTTCTGCATGGTGACTAGCTCTTGTTAAAACAGACTTCTCTTAAAAAGACCTTCGTACCCGGGAAAGATTCCTAAATATACATGAAAAACATTTTTCAGACATGAACTTTACTAATGTCTGCTGCTAAGACCATCCAATCTTTCAGATTCCTTTAGTGCTATTACTTTCCTAGTGATTTTACTTAATCTGCTAAAAACTTCAAACAAAAGACATAAACTGCATAACTTCCTTGTAACAGTTATTCATGATACCTCTCAACAACAACATATACCTTTTCAGACAGTTTAAAAGAAAGCCAGCAAAATTACATTTCTGCTTTTATTTACTAGATCCACAATTTACTTCTGTGATTAGCAAGCTAGAAATAATTATTTCTCCTATAGTTAATTTATGCTGGGATGAACAAGTTTTATTGTAATTACCTTACATTGAGAGGCTAAAAATGTAATATGCACAGATGTACTCCATCTGTAAAACACAGTATCTGTGAAATGACACCTATTTCCTCTGAGCAGAACACTCTGGCTTCCCTGATCATGCTGCAGAAACAAGGTCTGATGGATCCACTTGCTCCTTCTGAACAACGAGAGAAATGTTTTAAGGATAATGTGAAAGGCAAAGAGCGAACTCTCTTCAGATGTGTTGAATGACCTCATGAACCCTTTAAACATGCTAGAATTTTCACTTTTTAAAATTTATGCAAGTGACTACGTTAAGCCCCTTCTGTTGTAATAGTCTTTAAGACAGACAAAAGACAAAACCAAAAAACACCAAGGGCTAAATAGCTCACAACAGCAGAAACGAGTTATTCTAGTGTAGGTCACTCATAAGCAGTGACAACTACATCAGAACAGTGCATTCCAAAGGGCAGTCTTCATGCTTGGGTAAAGAGCTCTGGGCTGGATGCAGAGCAAAGAATCGACCAAAGAAACTGCAGACCTACCTACCTACCTCTCCCAGCACACGACTGTGGGAAGAAAAGGGGGACAATACGATGCTTTTGTCAACGTGTGTGGTGGTCTACACTCTAAATTTCATTTTAAGTGGTCTGGGAAAAAACCCAAACAACATCAGAACTACTGCTGCCATAGTCCCATTGCCCTACCTGGCCTTTCTCCTCCACGTGTACACTATCACACAACAAAGCCCACAGCTGAGCCCAGCAGCCAAGGCTGTAGTGTCTCCGTGAAAATGCGCTGAAGAAGGAACAACACGGTTAGAAGGGAGGAACTGTTTGGTGGTGGCGCAGTCATGCTCCTGAAGGGACTACTGCCAAGGGAGCACCCTGAGGAGCACAGGGAGAAGAGCAGCAGACAGAAACCACTGTGCGCCGACCTCAACCTTCTGCTGCTCGTCCCTTTGCCGAAGGGACTTTGGAGATAACCAGGAGGGGAGGAGAGGGCTCTGCAGTAGATACCAGAGATGAGGTTAGAGAACTGACCGAAGTGCAGCTAAGCCTGGAAAAGGAGAAGAGGGTGTTTCCACCAAATGCCCACCCTCCCTCCTGCCCGGCACACGCGCGCAGCCGACGGCGCTCTTTCCCGCTGCCCGCCCCGAGCCGCGGGGAGAAGGGGCGATGCCGAGGTGGGGGGCGGCCCGCGGCCCACGTTACCTCCACCCACTGGGCCTCGGAGCCGCGCTCGGGCGGCCGCACCTGCAGGCGGGCGGAGACGCTCTGCTGCAGCAGGGCCCGGGCCCGCGGG
>VZRZ01004709.1:1399234-1501953 GCA_013398175.1 Climacteris rufus
CGGGCCCGCAGCGCTGAGGGCGGGGCCGGGTCACGCCTTTCCGGCCCCCGAGCCCGCGGGGCTGCAGAGAGCGGTGGCGGGCGGCGGGGAGGGTGCGGGGGGACCTGCGGAAGGTAAAACGGGGGCGTCTGATCTGTAAGTGACGTCTTTGGAGGGGGCTTAATACAAGCCTTGGAACAAAGTATTTCTACAGCTCTACGTACTGATGCCCTTCCAACCAGCAGGAAGTGGGCTTTGGTTAATTATTTTGATGAGAAATTAATGTTCATGCTTGTGATAAGAGCAGTATGCTGTGTGGCTTGTGCATGAAAAAGAAAATCTGAGTATTGTTTGTGACTTCTGTTTGTTACTTGTTTGTGTTTCAGGTGACTGAGATCAGTCTATCGATGTTGGAGCATTTATCTTCGATGATACTACATTGGAGCAGAGGGAATGGAAAATGCAGTTAAAAGGGATCTGGATAGCTAGTGATCAAAATCATCTGGGAAAAGAGGTGCATAGTTTTGAAATGAGATCCCACTGCTAATGGGAAAAGTTAAAGTATTGGAAGTGCTTCTTTTATTAGCTTCTAGGTTTTTGGCTGCTTAGCCCAGTACTCCTTGAACAGTTCCAAAACGGAAAAAGTTGTGTCTTTCTCCCGTCTGTGACTTCTGACAAAGACAAGTTTTGAGTAATAGTGGCTTCATTGAAATCAGGATAGAATGATGCAGAATTCAGTATCTCTCTCAGTTAATTTCATGACTGAAGATTTTATTTTTACAACTATGTTTAAAAAAGTAAAATATTTAATACATAGCAATGTGAGTAAAAAACTGAATTTTAGTACCTGGCCTCAACTGTAGAGTAAGATTACCAAAGATTCCTATTGCACAGCAAGGGGCAATATGCACTTCTGAATAATCAGTGTTACAGAGAGAGATATATTCAGCTTCTGTCCGTCATTTTAGAAGAAGATTCTTGATGAGCAGTGAGGTTGTTCTTCCCAAAGCAAACCTTCATGGAAGAACAGGAAGTTGCACTAGGTGGTTAGTGTATAAAGTAGCTCATTTTTGCTGGCTGTGGGGTATTGTAAAATATGAGATGTTTTTGATTAAACTCAGCTAATTGTATTTAACATACCTTCTGTTCATTTACTTGAAAGCTGTATTGCCAGACTCATTAAGAAGAGTTTAATGAGGTAGAAATCGATTTAAAATGAGAGGGTTTTCCATATATATGCAATATAAATTGATTGTTAAGGAAAATGGATTTTGCTACAGTCTGAGTAAATTATGTAAGCAGATTATGGAGTGATATTAATATATAAGGATATTGATGATTATTTGGTGCAGTGCCATTATTTGCACCAGGATATGATGGAAAATATTTATGTGCAAGTTTCAATACAAACACCTGTGAAACAGTGCATAGAAAAATTAGTATGACATCATTGTTTATTTATGGATTCTTGGTGGAATTATACTGTATTTTCCTTGGGACACCAAATTAATTCTGATGCATCTTGAATTTCTTGAATCTTACTGGTCAATTGTTAGGTTAAGGGCCTCTCTTTGCATGCCAAAGAATGATAGTAAATTTGTTGATTAAATTTTAGGCAAGAATTTGAATCTGATTGTGGGTTTTATACAGGAAAAAACAGCTCCTTACATCTACAGAATATATCCATGTATAAAAATCAATTGATATTTTTCTCAGTTACTATATAAAGACATTTTTCTGCGGATTTTTCTTGGATTTGACAGTTTTCCCAGAATATTTCCTATATCCTATCTGTCTATTGTCACTGAACAACACTTTCAGGCACATAGTGTGGTTCTTGGGGTTTTCTGTGCAGAGCCAGGAGTTGGACTTGATCCTGATGGGTCCTTTCCAACTCAGGATATTCTCTGATTCTGTGCATACTTAGAATGAATCTTTTTGTCAAGAGGTTGGTGGGTGCTGGGAGCTCTGCCTGTGTGGGGACTTAGCTTCCTCCTCATCTTTCAGTACTAAAATGATCTCAGGTGGTTGAATTCTTCCCTTGGGATGTTTTTTGGGGGTTTTGTTGTTGTTGTTAACATTAAGTTTGGTGTTGCATACCATTTGGCAGGGGTAGCAGTTGACTGGACCTTTGAAGGGACAAGATGTATCTGGGATGTTTTTCCTTTGTCTGTTGTGTCTGAAACATGACCAAAGGTCTTTTGTGAAGCCATCACATCAACAGAATTGTCCCTCTCTGTTTTGAAGAGAAACTATACAAAGCTGCAGTGGCATTTAGATAGCAAAGATACAAAATAGGTTGTTGGCAAGCATTATATCTTGGTAGAACTACCTCTCATTGGATAGATGTAGCTGAAAGGCTCCAGGGTGTCAAGGACAGAATTAGATTTCAACATTTCATTTTCTCTATTGCCAATTTTGGAACTCTTCCCATGGACACAGAGTTAAAAAAAAAAAAACAAAAAAAAAGCAAATGGAAAGAAGACATGTAGCAAGACACACATAAGGAAAGAAAGAGTACTTAGTTCAATCACTTACAATGATTTAGTAAAGAGTCACAGGTGGGGGCCATTACTGGTGTGAAGAGTGAGACAGAACTGATGGACATTGTTGTGCCAGCTGTTAAAGATTGCTGTAAAAAGACTCATCATCAGAGAATGGCCTGGAAAGTGGAATATGCAACAATGAATTGCAAATTTCCATCACAAGATAAAGATATTTTGACAAAATAATTTGTAAACTGGGGTTAATGCTCAAATAAAGTACAATTTTAATTTGGCCATGTTGAAACAACAGGTTAACCCCCTCAAAGAAATAAAAAATAATATTGCATATCTTTGGTCCAAGATGTTTAAACTGCCACAAGACAGCTCAGAATGTTCATATGATTTATTTTTGAAGTGATGTTTATGATCATACATCATGAACTGAGTCAAGTCCTTCGCTTTCCTTTGGAGGATGACCCCTTTTTCTTCTCCTTTTCTCCCAGTTCACTTATTTTGCTTCTCTTTTTGAGCTACTTGCCTCATCACAAATAGCACAAGCAGGTTCTCTGGCTCTTACATTTAGTGATTATTTTTTGTAGCCTATTTCTCAGTCTAGTTCAAGACTCAGTTAAGCTTACTGCAGCCTCAGAATTGTTAACTGTAATGCTGATTAGCTGGAAGAGACAAGATACTGCTCAACAGTGATGTGGGTGCAGAGAGGATTAACTGGTGGTGGTAGAATGGTTTTACTGTCTAAGATACATTATGATGACTGTATTTAGTGCTGTCTTATTCAAAGTACTGTCCAGAGGTCAGGTGTGTGTCAGCCTCCCAACTGTCATCCTCATCTTCTTTCCTCCAGAGGTATTTAAATAAGAAAAGCGAAGAGGGCAAGAATAATTTTCCTAGTACAAATCAGCAGAAATGAGCAGTCGTGTCACTCAAAGACCACAATTATTGCACAATGCCTGCATAGAGCTACCAGAAACAGCTCTTCCAGAGAAGACATAAGAGTGAAGACTGTCATCCATGTTGCCTTCCAAACTGCCCCCCAGGTCTGTCTAGCAGTCAAAAGAACCATTGCAGACTTCTGGGAGAAGATGATTGATAGAAAGATGGTACTGTGATTTTTATGTTTCTGATTTGCACCATACCTCCGAGGAAGGTCCTGGCTTCTTCAGCTTCAGTTCTGTAGCATCAGAGTTGGTCCACCTCTTTAGCTCTTCCAGCAGAGCCAACTTAGTGTCCTCACAAATGTCAGAATTGTTCGCAGTGAAGGCTGGTATTCCTGTCGTGGCAGTACAATTCTGTGATTTGAGCAGTTGATTTTATCTGTGTTTAAGGAAAGCAGCAAAAATGTAATACACTATTAAAAATAGATTAGTGTTTTGTTTAGTCCTTCATACAATTACAAAACAGATACTGAAATCTGTTACAGTAATCAAATGTTAATTAAATATCTGAACAAAATAACAGATTCATTGTGAAAACTGTGTCAGATACAATTACTGTTTTTTAATGTGAGAAGCAGAAATTTAAAACTATTAGGGAAGAAATAGTAGCCAGATAAAAGACACACAATCTGCTAGTTTACTGTGATGGCCTAAAGGAAATAAGAACACTGTTAATCAGTTTCTTTCTCACTGGGTGGCGTGCATGTTCATTTGCATGTGACATTTAGCTACTCTATTTTTTCCAGCTTGTGTGTCTCCTGAACCAAACCTTTATCTGTATGACTGACAGGCATTAATGTTAATAAGACTTTTGTATCCTGCTCCGGTGGAATCAGCAGGGCAGTGGGAGTGGCCTACCTGCAGTATGTACCATAGGGTCTCACTGCAACATGGAGTACTTTATTGTTTTTTTCACAGAACAGAGCTAATCTCATATGCTCTTTCTTGTGGAGAGCCAACCTGAAATTTCAACACCACACTCTCAGTTCTGGAATGCAGAGGGAGGTTGTACAGAGTCATGAAGCTGACTCCACGAGGAGTCCCTCAAAGGTCAACAGTTTTCTGCTCTCCATTAGGAATGGTATTGCCAGATCCAGGTTGATCCCTGCAGCCATATCCAAATGTACTTGCTTCCCCGGTCTCCTGAGTTTGAGATCTGAGTTCTACACAGCAGGAATTTCAGTTGTTACATGAAAACAAGTTGGGTGTAGGACAGTAACTGATGTAGTGGTGAAGGCAGTAGCACCCGGCTATAAAAGGGTAACTTTATGGTCACAGGGCCTGGATAAACAGGGCAGGAGCAATAGGGCTGAATGAGCGTGCAGCAAGCTCGGTAGAGCCACCCAGGCCAGCCTTGACCAGTCACAATCAGCTTCAGCTTCTTGTGCTCTGTGTGGAGCTGCTGACCACACATGAGCTCAGAACCTGGCACTGCTCTGGTAGTATGATAGTGGGGGTCCTGTTTGCTTCCAGCCCCTGAGCTGACCCATGCCTGGCTGATGTAGATGGGTGTTGCAAACTGCTTCCCCCTGATGGAGGAGGTATTTAGAACAGGCACAGCAGAGCACAGCTCCTGCATTCTTTATTTTCCTGCATTGGTGCAGACCCAAGGTGGATATTGTCCTCTACCCCTGGCATGTAAAGGAATTAAAATCTGTTCTCCTTCCCGAGTGCTCCTGCATCACCGCTCTCTTCACCTTATACACACTTTTGCAGTAGCAATTAGTGCTACAGAATGTGGTTTTGTTAGTTAATCCCATTTTTTTCATCTTCAGTGAGAAATTTGTGTGATAATGTGAGGATGTTGCTATAGACAAAAATGCATCAGTATTGTCTAGGAGCTGAAACCTGACCTTCCATGTTTTCAATAGATGCCATGTGTAACATTATCAGAGTATTGGCAGAAAGTCTCATGTAATTATTAAAAATGTACATGAATGAGATGTGGCTTTTTCTATTTCTTTCATAAACAGTATGAGAGTCATTTATTATTCTCGCTGTAGCTGGAGGACTCCTTGCCTCCAGTTACTGTTGCGTATGCAGGCATAATAAGGCTGCATGTCATTTTTTTTTGCATTTACATAGATGACTTTCAAAGTAAAGCTTACCACAGCTTCAGGCCAAAAGCTTTCTCCTTGAGTCACAGCTCCTATAATTTTTCCCCCTTAGGCATACTGATCCTTAGCTAGTCAGGAAAGCATGCACACAAATGATAGGTGATTAGGAAATTCTCTGAATGGCAAACCTCTGAAATCATCCCAAGTGCTTTTTGCCAGGCATCATGATAAAACTCGGTGAGTTTGAGGAGGCACTAATTATATGCTTGGTCTACCATTTATTGGTTGTTGGAGGTGTTTCCAGAACATGGCAACCTCTTTTGCAACATAGTTCAACAAGGTTGCCAGAGCACAGTGAGCCAAGTGGGGTTGACAGATTTTGGCATTTTATTCCCTTCAGTGAAAGAATATTGCATCACAACACAAATTGGTACCTCACTTTGCCATGGCACAGCATCCTACACTGACACAATGATGTTGATTTATGGGCTTTTCTTAAAATTGTATTTTGGGAACTCATTGCCCTTAGAATAAATGGCAACTGAAAACCTTTCATTTACCATCAGCCTTTGGTTTTTGATAATTTGTTTCAGTAATACAATAGTTTATATAAAAATAATCCTTTCATTATTTTAACCAACATACAAGGAAGGTGATCCTGGGGAGAAAAAGCAAATGGTTAATACAGTGAGCTAAATAATAAGATTGTAAATTCTAATGAATATTCATGGCATCAAATAAGATAATAAACATGACAAGAAATGATGTGGCTTCCTGCTAGGACTTCCAGTGTAGATTAACATGTTTCAAAGAGCAGTGTCAAGAATTGTTTTTTAATTTTTAGTTTTCACACTTTCTCAAAGCACAGATTTTTTTAATGCATGTTTCTGAACTCAGGATGATACTATTAGTGTATTATTATATACCTCAGAAGCACTGCAATGATAAGATTTTTCATATAATCTTTGATTGGTTTTTGGTTTTTTTAAGCTGACAAAGAGATACAGTTTCTTTTACAAAAGACGCTAAATTGCTGCTACAGAGTGTAAGTGAAAAACTTTAATATTTGATGTTATAAAAAATAGAAAAATAGTATTTGGTATAACTTTTTCTTAAGGAGCTTTTTGTTTCACAGATAATTCTTGGAACTGCTGGAGGCTTACATTTTTATGATTAAGAGGATAAAACAATTACTCTGTAGTTTGGGATCTTTTAATATAAATTACAGATATTTAATCCTTCCTTGGATACTCTGTTGCCCACAGGACAAAAACAGTCAGGTCTTCGTAGTAACAGTCTGAGTGAGGACCACATCCAGATTAAAAAATCATTCGTTTTGGTGCCCACAAATAAATTCCAGCACAAATATGACATTTTAACTCCTGTTAGAGAAAACACAGATCTAACTAATGCACTCTGGAGCCTGGAGAATGACTCAGCTCAATTTCAGGTGAACTTCTACACCTGTACTAAGAATCAATAGCAGAAAATGTTCTTGGCCACTGCAACTCATCTTTACTTCCTGACATAGTTTTTGGCCAGGGCTCGCTCCCTAACAAAAAGAATTGTGTTCCTTGTTCAGCAGTTAAGAACCAGTTAAGAACCTCTGGCTCAGTGTAAAGCCTTTAAGAGTTACTCACCTTCACAGCTGAGGATTATCCAGAGGATTGTGTTCCAAGAATCAGTGCTCTGGCTCCACAATGATAGAGTGCCTCAAAGTTCTACATGACACTGCTTCATACAGGGTGCACTGACACGAGTGTTCTTGGATCACATTTGTTTTCAGCTGAGCTTGGTCCTTGCACACCATCTGGAGCAGGTTGCTATTATTGTGTACGGTTATCATAATTGTGTAAGTGGTCCATACACACCCAAAGGTTAGCAGTGCCTTCTGAAATACCTTGCACTGCCACTGCACTGGGATTTATGAGAAAAGTATTGAATGGCTACGGAGCAAAACTGAACTGGTTCAGAACATTAACCAGATATTAAAAACAATTACCAAAACCAGTAAAAATGATACAATGTTTCAATCAGCATCATTGATCAAATAAGATTAATTTGCTACCTAGAACTCATTTAGGCTCAAGGTTCTGATGTTAACAAAAATGCTTCCTGTAAAACATAAGCTTGTTACTGAGAAAAATGAATGAAGAGCAGAATTAAAATAATTTCAGAAGCTAAACTGTGAATGTCATTGTGACTCAAATCAGTGGTGTCAAATGGTATATTGAAGCTTTTCAGTCATTTACCATCTTTTTCATTCTGGATTTATACAAAGTCTAAAACAGCAGGACTCTTTCTGCCCCTAGGACTCTTATTGCAATGTATCTTGATGACTGAAAAAAAAAAAAAGGATAGAAGAAAAGAAAGAAAATGCCAGTCTTCCTTCAATGTATGTAAAATATAATGCAAACATTAGGAATACTTTCAAAATCTTTATTTTTATCTTCAGGTATGGAAATACTGTTCATTTGTGTTAATTCCATTCATGCAAGGAGGTACCCAAGAAAAATTAGGTAGCTTTGTTACAGAAAGGCATATTCAACAAAATAAACCCCTTCCTTTTCTGCACCATTTCCTTAAGGTTGGAAAAATTGCTGTAATATAAGCTGCATCCTCACTGTGATGTGACTGTTACTATAGGAAGGAATATTAACCTGAAGAACTTGATGACTGACTTCAGAAGAGTCTAGTGACAATTTAAATAAAGTTTTCATTTCTTCTTGACTGTGAAGGACTGCACTGATTAAAATACCCACAGGAAAGCAATATACAAACTCAATTGGTCTCAATTCTTCCAGACATGCTTCCTCATTTAGTGAAACTGAACTAAAGCAGATACTTTCTTTCTCAGTTTAAGGTTTGGCAAAGCATTCACATCAGACGCTACTTATGTGGGCTTATATTTATCCGAAATACTAATACACACGATAAAGAAAAATTAATAAATTGTTACTGTTTCTCGTGTGTTTTCTTTGTGTTTGTTAAAGATGTTGCAGTTCCAAGTAGTGCCATGTATAATAAACACAGTTTTCTTCTTAAACAAGGTAATATTCTATATGATAACTCGGGTAAACCTGCCTTGTTTCATATAGATATTTGAAATCAGAATCTGTTAAAATCCCTCTTTGTCTTAAAGCTTTAAGCAAACCTCCCATGACATCAGGAACAGAAATGAGGTTTTGATTAAACTTTTACTGAGTGAGGGTTAATTGGATGGAAAACCACAACTATAACCAAAACAGTGATCAGTGTCTTGTCACAGGACAAGAGGTAAGGGGCAGAAACTCATGCATAGGAAGTTCCACCTGAATATGAGGAAGAACAACTTTATTGTGCAGGTGACGGAGCACTGGAACAGATTGTCCAGAGAGGGTGTGGAGTCTCCCTCACTGAAGATATTTAAGAACCATCTGGATGCAATCCTGTGCCATGTGCTCTAGGATGACCCTGCTCGAGCAGGGAGATTAGAGCAGATGATCCACGGTGGTGGCCTTCCAACTTGACTGATTCTCTGCTTTGGTATTATTAAAAAACCCCAACCAACCAAAAAATCCAAAACAAGCTAAAAACCCCCAAATAGGTGGCATCTGTCTCAGCTACAGGTCTCTTTGTACTTTTACCTAATGACCCAAAGAAGGAATTGAGATGAGAATGAGAATTGAGAAGGCACCGACGGGCCGAGGGAGCACTGCCGAACGTGCCAGAATGAGCCTCTGCGGGAACAATTAAACCACTATAAGGAATAAGGCCGAATCAACTTGTAATGCGTGTGGTCACTCGCTGTTGGTCCCTTGGCCCCAGTTTCCTTACAGATATGGGCAGGGAACTGCTTTCCGCACTGCTGCCTCCCAGTGCTACCGCTCGGCGCGCTTGGCGTGAGGGCCCGCATCGCTTCCCTGCAGCTCTGGAGCCGCAGCACCTCCCGGCGCCACACCCTCATCCCCGGCACGCTGCGCGCTCTCCTCGGGGCCGCGGGCCGGGCGGAGCGCGGCGCGGGGGGCGGGCNNGGTCCCGCCTGGCGCTGGGCGCTGCGCGCCGCCCGCCTCCTGCCCGGCGTAGGGAGGGCACCGCTGGCGCCGTGGCGCGGCCCGAGCTGCTCGCCCGGCGCTTCGCTCGCCGGCTCCGCGGTGAGTGAGGCGGTGGCTCCGCGGTGAGTGAGGCGGTAGCTCCGCCGCGCGGCGCGGCCGCCTGGGCTGGGCTGTTCTGTGCTTGCGGGCGGAGCGGTCTGTCCCTGCGCGGGTGCCCTGACGGGCCGTGTCCTGCAGCAGCCGGTTCAGCAGCAGCGCCCCGGCGGGAGGGGATGCGCGGTCGCTGCAGGCGTTGGCGGC
Source organism: Climacteris rufus (assembly GCA_013398175.1). Classification (NCBI taxonomy): domain Eukaryota; kingdom Metazoa; phylum Chordata; class Aves; order Passeriformes; family Climacteridae; genus Climacteris; species Climacteris rufus. Next base: position 1,409,044 of record VZRZ01004709.1, read on the forward strand.
GGGGGCCAGTGTGGGTTAACGCCGGGCAGGGAGAGGAAGATGGATGGGCTCTGCCCGCTTCTTATCCGGATCTGCGTGAATTCCGTGGGAGTAGAGCGCGGCGCTCACCGCCTCTGGCGGTACCATTGTGCCAGCCGGGAGCAGGTGGGACGCTGTGTGCGGGGATGCTCCGCTCGGCTGCTCCGGCCGGCCGGCCGCGGGGGCCCGCGTGTGGCTCTCCGGCAGGAGCAGCGGAGCGGGGCACGGCTGCGGTGCCTTTGGCACGGCTCAGGGCAGGGACAGCCCTCGGACAAGCCTCGGGACAGCTGCCTGCTCGGCACCGCCTGCCCTCAGCACCTCGGGTTCTTGCTCTTTCGCTCTTTGCTCTATTTGTTGTGCTTGAAACAATTGTACCGAAAGAACTGCCAGGTCTAGCCTGTTTCTTAAAGTGTCTGACTTTTAAAGCAGTATTTTGGTTTATTTCAATACAAGTCCTCATTTTTTTTTCTTTTTTTTTCCTAACTGTTAAGATTGATCATATTTAAGTGTTTGTCTAAAGAGAGTGCAGCCGGAGTTATTTTTAGGAAGGCCCAGTCTCTGCCTGCCTGTGAAGCAGGCTCCCTTTGGGACATCACCTGTGCGGAATGTTTTTATAGACAAGTAGTGAAAAATTCTCAGTGTGCAGCTGGGTTCCTTCCCGTCAGGTTTCTCTGTGAAAACTGCAGGTTGGTGCAAATGCATTCATTTGCTTTCTGGTTTTTTTAGTCCTCAGGCTCTGGGGATGAGGCTCTGAGGGACAAACGTGCTCGGATCTTGTCACGCGGGCTGCCAAAGCAGAAACCTATAGAAGGAGTTAAGCAGGTGGTGGTTGTGGCTTCTGGAAAAGGGGGAGTTGGAAAATCAACGACAGCAGGTAAGGTTTCTTCTTTAATCATTTACTTTGCACATTTTCTAGTACTTTGTAGGGACTATTTGGGTGCTTGTGTCATTGTCTTGCAATTGGATTCTACTAACATTGCCTCTCACATCTGGTCAAGTCCCGTTGTAGCCATTGGGAATCTCCTTGGGTACAGAAGTCGTGGCTTTAAATTAGGTGCAAATTGAGCAGACAGCTTTGAAATAATATCATTGTAATAGTGCCGTGCTGTCCTGAGATGGTGTGCTTTCTTAAGAGGTGTTGTAGGCTGAGGTGAAGGGGATCATATGCAAGTGCAGTGACACTGTTCATCCTTCCCTGGCAGCTTAGGTGTGCCTATATAGTGCCTTTTCAAGATCAGGACTGTTCAATTTTCTCAACTACTCGTACAGGTGTTTCATAAACAAAAGGTGAAACATTACTTATAAACTGCACAAATTAATCAGAGCCTGGTGAAGCACCTTGAACTCTTTCAACTCCACCATTAGGTTTTGAATGAGTTTTTCTCTAACTGTGCAGTTCCTAGGTGGTACATTGAGATAGTACGCGGGTTACCAGTACTGCGGAAATTTACTTGAAGTTAAACAAATGACAAAATGAAAAAGTGTTTGTTGTGCCAGCAAATGTGGTGGCCTTCTTAAAATGGTGGTGGATGAGGGACGAGTGACTGGTGTCATCTCCGTGGACTTCTGCGAAGCATTTGTCATTGTCCCACACAACATCCTTGTCTCTGAACTGGAGAGACAGGGAGTTGGTGGATGGACCACTTGGTGGATTAGGAATTGGCTGGATGGTCGGATTGCATCCAGGTCTGGGTGCCCCAGCATAAGGAGGACCTGTTACACTGGGTTCAACAAGTGCCACAAAGATGATCAGAGGGCTGGAGCATCTCTCCTATGAAGACAGGCTGAGAAAGTTGGAGCTGTTTAGCCTGGAGAAGAGAAGGCTCCAGGGAGACCCTTACAGCACTTTCCAGTACTTAAAGGGGGCTTACAATAAGGAAGGAACATGACTTTTTATCTGGGCAGGTAGTGATAGGACAAGGTGAATTGTTCTAAACTAGAAGTGATGTGGATTAGATACTAGGAAGAAATTGTGTACTGTGAGGGTGGTGAGGCACTGGAACAGGTTGCCCAGACAAGTGGTGGATGCCCTATGCCTGGAAGTGTTCAAGGGCAGGTTGGATGGGGTTTTGCACAACCTTGTCTGGTGGAAGGTGTCCCTGTCCATGGTGGGGGTTTGGAGCTGGATCACCCTTAAGGTCCCTTCCAAACCAAACCATTCTATGGTTCTAGGACACTGAAAGTAAACTTCATTGAAAAGATCTCTGTGAAGTGTTAGAATTTTGTTTAAACCTCTCTTCCTTAGCTCTAGACTGGAGAAGAGTCATCCTTGAGTTGAGTGATGTCTACTGTTCATCTTCATGTGTTGTGAATGGGTATAGCTCTGAATTTATCATTTTGTGGTCTGTATTTCAGCCGTACTTGAAAAGGACCGATTGTCTAAGAAACTCTAGAATAGATAAACATGATATCTGTACTAACTGTAGCTGTGCTTAAAAAAAAAAAGGATTTTTTTCTACGTCTTTATCTACTATCCTATACATAGGATACACATAGCTGTACAGAGGCATGGAAAACAATTAACACTTGCATTTCTTAACCATCAAAAGGTATATAATTGTAATTCATAGACTGGTTGTTGCAGATTGCTAAAAATACCAAATAGCTGTACGTCAATCAACGATTTACAAAATGAGCATAATTTGAAAAGTAAATTCAGATTATTCTCCTCATGTCTGCAAACAAATATCTGAATTTAAGTTCTTGTAACTGGCATCTGTGTGTAATTTCTACATAAAACATAACACATGCATATATAATACTTAGAGCTGGGATTTCATTCCTACGCATTTAAAAATAAAAAATCAGGGTTCAACAAGCATTAAATAAGAGATTGGAAATGTAAATGAACCATTCAAGTGTATCTGTATTGAAAAAACTTTTTAATGAATGTGTTAATTCATAATATTGAGAAGGAAATCTGTATTCTTGTTTATTATAATGGGAATAAATTTCATGGTTCAGATGAACAACTGAATTTCAGATGACTTGTATAAACAAAAGTATTGCATGAGATCATTACTGAATTATATACCTTAAAATTATATTCTTCTTACTTGATGTTTGTGGGGAACATGTTTGGTGACAATGGTGCTGACTCATTTTGAGAGCAGAAATTTGAAAGAAAGGAAACTAGTAAGCACTTCTTAAGTCCTAAAGCACCCACAGAAAATATCATCAGTCTCAGTGTGTGTGTGTGTGTCAGAAGATCTATCAGGGCTCTTTTTTTGTTTTTTCCAGTATGGTTATGTTTCATTTGCTCTGGATCTCCATTTCAGGACAGGAGTATCTGCATTCTAGTCAAGTTTGTCAGGGTCATTCCTTAACCTGTTGAATAACTTGGTCTGTTTATTGCATATGGCTTTACTGTTCTGTTTATTGCATATGGCTTTACTGTTCTGTTTATTGCATATGGCTTTACTGTTCTGTTTATTGCATATGGCTGTACTTTTGTGTTTATAACATAGTGCTTTAATGTTGTATTCTGTTGCTTCCAGTGCGTTTTGGTCTTCTGAAATCAGTGCAGTCAATGATTGGAAGAAATCATGTTGCAGGAAAAATATTTTTCAATGCATGTTGAAATACTTTGATGGCTTTTATTGTTGCTTCTGTTTGTCTAATGTAAGTGTTGGTTTGTTTGTTTGCTATGTTTCCTGTGACTTTCCTGTCAAGTTTCTGTCTTTACCAGCATTCTTCTGTATTTACCCCATCTGTCCAAAGTTTGGGGTTTGTTTGTTTTTATTCTTGCTCTTCTGATCCCTCCTTCTCATTACCTTAAAGATGAGTGTTGCCTAAAAAGGCTGGCTCAGAAACTGAGACCAGTCAGGAGTAAGGGAGTAAAAGGTGGGTATTTATTCAAAAGGCCTTCAAAGGTACATTTAGGGCAGACAAAGCCCCCCAGGGGCATCACCCACAATGGACGACGAGTCACGAATTCTCCACACCTTTATAGGTTTGGTCCATTTGCATATCAGCCTAAATTCACCAATTAAAACTTTGCAATTTCCCCCTAGTATGCGCCCCCCACCCCTTTAGAAGCTTGGGTCTGGGCAGCCTGAATGTCCTTGAAGAGTAAGTCCAGAGTGGCACTGTTATGTCTATAGAGAAAGCATACACGCCAGGCAATACAGAATTTGAAAAATATAAGGGTTAAAACCTAAGGCAACAAGAGTACTTAAGAAAATTGATCCCAGCATGAAAATAGGTCAAAGCATGGTCTTGAAAGAAGAGGAGTTTCTAATTTATTGAAAATCCTACTGTTTTCAGTGTGGAAGTGGGATAAAACTAAAGGCTGGTGTTCTTGCTCAGATTTTGCTAATCGTGATGTTTGAGGAAAATAAATTTATTGAGCCTAAACACATTTTTAGCAAAGACAGTCTGAAATTTTTCATTATTGTTCAGGAAAGCTGATATCTTTGGCCTTGTATTGACTGTATCTCAGTGATATGAACTGCATTTGAGCTTCTTTTTCTCTTGCATACTTCTTTTCTGCATGTAGGATATGCCATTATTGAAACTGCTGTGATTTTTGGGTCTTCTATATATGTTAAATATTCTCATAAACTCTATTTCTCAATACCACATATATTGAGATGTAGGTACTGAAAGTTATCTTCCAGAGTTCATCTAAATTATCAATGGGTATTTAATTGATAATGCATATTAACCACGTCAGATACAGACACAGCTGGCTCTGTACTTGTCTGATTTTGGACCAAGAAGTTTTGTTTGTATTGCTAGCTCAGTGTTCTGAGAGTTCAACTGTACTATTCCTAGGGCTGGTTAGGATTTGGAAGTTAGCAAGTTGGAAGTTACAAACTAGTAAACCTTCCCATACTTATACTGATTTCAAGAAGACTACAATCACTGAATATCCTGAGTTGGAAGGGACCCAGAAGGATCACTGAAGTCCAACTCCTGGCCCTGTATAGGACATTCCCAACAGTCACACCCTGTGCCTGAAAGTGTTGTCCAAATGCTGTCAGGCTGGTGCTGTGACCACTTCCCTGGGGAGCCTGTTCCAGTGCTCAACCACCCTTTGTGTGAAGAATGTTTTCCTAATATCCAACCTAAACCTCTCCTGACTCAGCTTCATGCCATTGGAGCTGTGTCAGAGGAGGTTTAGGTTAAGTTAGACTAACTGGAGTTTTAGGTTGGATTAGACTAACTCAGATCTCCCTGTGCATCATTCCTGATACTGGTTGGCAGGTTTAGCCTCGGTGAAGAGACCACAGTGACTTTTCTTGGAGCGTATTGTGAAGTTGTATAGAACTTCTGGCATGTATTGCCTTGATCTCCTGCACTCCTGGTTATGGGAACTTAGTAGTTAGGGCCAATATGAACATTCAGGGTCAAGTTAGGTCCTATTCTGCATGTTTATGCCCTTTTGGAACTGACAGTAATACAAAGACAAGGGAATGCACGATTCATCTGGGATTCAAAATGAAGTGTTCAGCTAGATATCCAGCTAAACACCTTAGGTTTACATGCTATGTTGTTCCCACTGTAGTTCCCTTTAGTAGCCAAATATACTTTATTGAAGAGCATTGTGGTTCATACTCTAAATTTTCACACATGAAAGCTGTTTAAGAAGAAGACAGATGTGTAAAGTGATTTTAAGACTGTGTATCTGCCTTCTTCAGACATATGCTGCAGTTGCTTTGATTTTTTTTTTTTATTTATAATTTGTTAGCTTATTTTTTCTCCTTATCTGTCGTTTGTAAATTGGTCTCCAAGTTTCAGAGGATGAATTTTTCTCTGATTCAGGGAATAGCTAATTGAGCATCTTGAAGAATAGCAAATTGAAGAATAAAATCTGTGTGCATTGTTAGCTTAGGAGTAAAGAGGCTCTGTGCCTCTTTGAGAGAGCTGTACGGTTGTCCTTGTTAACCCGCATGCTGTTTAGTTTGAGGGAAGTTGGCTTTCTTGGTGCTAGGTTCTTCAAGATAGGAATCTGGCTCCCCAGCTTGTTCTCAGAACTTTTGTACTTTTCCAGCAGAACAAGGCTGTCTGCAGCTTACCTTTCTTGAAAGGCTGACATACAGCAACAGGTAAGGAAACGAAAGATGTTACCCAAGAAAGAGTTGTGTGTGTTGGGTTTTTTCCTGTGTTGTTTTTTTTTTTTTTCCGAAAACATGTAATTTCTTGGTTTATAAAAATTACCATTTGTTTATACTGGAGCTTCTAGGAGGTGTCCCAACATAACTGAAGCTGGTGAGCCATTTGCACATGCTATTTCATTATGAGAATTAAGTGTTGATGGAAGTGTGAAAGCTGTAAACAAACAGTCTTTTTAGTTCCATCGTCTGTTTTCATTGCTTTTTTTGGTTTTTTTTTTCAGTTACAGGTGCTTTTGGGTAGATGGGACTTTGTTTTCTGACATAAAAATCATAAAAAAACAAGTGTGCATTGCACCTTCTTCCAGAAAACATCTATGTTCAATATATCACAAGAAATCAAAAAAGGGATATGATCATCTTTCTGGTCACTTGTTTTAATAGTTTATGTCAATACTTACCTAATTTCTAGTTCTGTGAAAGTTTACTACAGAGTGTGGTGAAGGTTACTAATGGTAGGGTAATTTAGTTATATAATACAGTGTCTGCTTTCAAAAGTGGGTGCCTCAGAAAGTTTTTCATAATGCTATGCCTTGGTGAAATGCTGAGACTGTATTTTTATTTTGCGGTGTCCTCTAGAAACTTAGAGTCTGCAAGGTTTTGCAGATTAGCTTGAGTTTGTTTGCTGGACTGAAATATGGTTGTGGCTGCCACTTAAGCTGCAAATATTGTAGAGGTGCAAGAAGCTGAGAACTGAGATGATAATGCTATTATGTGATATATTTATGTTTTCTCTGGTTAATAATGGTAACATTCTAAATATTTAGGAATTCAAGTTTTCCTGCACTTAATCTTTTTGTTTCTCCTCTTTCTTACAGTAAATATAGCCCTCGCCCTAGCAGCAAATGACTCGGTAGGTGAACATTTCATTTTCAGCCTTAGTGTGAAATGTGCTTCATAAATGAAATGGTTACTGCTGAGAGTAGTCACATTCATTTAATGTATTTAGTCTGTTAATTTTTTAATTTGTTTTTGACGGACTTTTGAATTTCTGTTATCAGAAATTTTGTTTATCAGTACAATGAATAACTTAGTAGATCTCATCCTTCTTCTGGATTTGGCTCTGTCCTTTCCCTGGTGTGTTGCTGAGTTGAACTGCCATTATGCAAGGATGTGTAGATGTAGTAGAGGATGCTTGTGCATGTTGGAGACGCTTAATAAATACTTAGATACTATCACTTCAGAACAATGACTTGGAAAAAAATAGGAGTTAGTGCTGAAGAGTGTCCAAAACATTTTTAATAGCTCCACAGCTTTACTTTTTGTGGAGAAATTATGTGAAAAAATGCTTCATATATAAGCAGCTATGGAAAAAAAACCAACTATGTATTTTTCCTAAAGCTTGGAAATACAATTTTTTGAGTGACAAGATGCCATTTCCCAGTTTGGTATTACCCAAACTGTTACCTGGACTATAAACAGACAGTGGGAACCATTCAAGAGTGAAAAGCACAGGTGTTAGTTATGTCCACCTGCTGCCCTAGACTAGGAGTAGTTCCATTGGGCATATTTGTTGCCACGTAGGTAAACTCAGAAGCAAGCCTCTTTTGCAAAGGGAGGGTGTATAATGCAGGCTTTGTACCCATAAAACGTGAAATACAAAGTATCCTCAAATACTTTAATCATGCAAATGTCACATCTTTTTCTGTTTGTAAAAGATGAGTAAAACAAAAAACAGCAGGTACTAGGAGCGAGGAAGGCATGCAATCTGCAAGCTTCCTGTAGGAATTTTGTAAAAAATTTTAAAAAAATTCAATAAACTCAGTCACACTTAATAAGAGTGTTTAAAGCTGTTGTATGAAATATGTACTGTTTGTGATGGCATCTGATCTTATTATTTCACAGTTTTTAATTCCGTGTTTTAAATAGGCTGTTGGAATAACTGGATCTCAGAGAAAATCTGTCATCTTGAAAAGCAAAACTGCTTGAATGGTTCCTTCTAATTAACTTTAAAACATGGCATTTGCTCTAATACTTTTGCAAAACAAATATGAGCCTGCAATGTGATCTGTGTTGTGCGATGGTTATTGAGTAGGTCCATGGAAACCATGTCAACCAATTGCACAAAACTTTCTGTACCAGCTTATGTGTTCTTAAGATTGAGTCTGATACTGCTGAAACATGCAGTTTTCTGCGTTGTTTAAATATATTTACATAAAACATCTCTTAGCAATTCTGATATACACAAGTTTAGGATTATGCCCATTGTTAGGAGGTTTGATGTTACAATTATGTGGTGGTGTGAAGTTGGAGGCCAGCATCTGGTGGTTGTTAATCAATGACGGGCAGCTGAAATTGATGAAATAGCTGTGAATTGTGCGAAGTGGTGGTCACAAGTAGCGACCTGTTACCTTGGTGAAATTATGCAGTGATGTAGTTATGAGTTGGAGAGTATTCAATTAAGGTGGATTGAATAAACTGAACTCTCTTGTTTGTTCATGCATTAATATATTTTTTCTTTTGTGTTTTTTTTCCCCTTAACATAATGATAGTAGGCATCATGCTAATGTTTAACCTTTGGGCTTGAAGTTGCTGGTGTGTTCATTGCATGTGTACTCCCATTCAGGATTAGAGTTCACTAATTTTGTGAGTCAATGTTTTGAGATGAGAATCTCTGTGTCCTTGTTCCAGGCTGGGATTTTCCAGAGAAAATTCTAGAAGAATTCTAGAGATCATTGCAATGTTCAGTTTTGTAATGGTGAATGAAGTTAATAAGGAAGTTGTTTTTCAAAGTCCATTGGTGCCTCCTGCTGAATTTTGTAGTGAATTTCTTTGTCCTCAGATATGCAGCAATGGATAAATTTTTTTTGCATTTAATTAGTACTGATTGTGCCTCACCTTCCCATGGTTTTTGTTCCCTTCATTGCTATGGTAAATTCATCTCGTTCAGAGGAAACAGTAATGATTCTGTTAGTAGATCAGAGCTTCAGGAGCCCCCTGCAACTTCATTAACAGTCCTTATGTCTCTTATAAGCAAAATATAGATTTGTAGAAACTGATTGTGAACTTGATGTACTGCTTAAACAAGGAAAGAAAGGACTTGTGAAGGAAGATAGGTCACCTAGGCTGTAAAGGTCTGTGCATCCTTCATTAGACACACTGTTTGTGTTACAAGTTCTATGTTTGTAACTTAAGTGTTCCTTTTCTAAGTTTGAACAGGTCACAGGCTATTGACAAGAACTGTTTCCTTGTGGGGGAGATCTGTGGAAGATGCTTTCATAGGAGTTTGGATTAGACCAGATTCTTGCTGCTTTCAGTAACAGCTGTGACATCCTACTGATGTTTGGTGGTATCATAAACTAGAAGATTAACCGTCTAAGCATAAAAGATTTTTTGTTTTCTAGATAAAAGAAAGCATCCTTCTATCTTTTCCTAAAAATCTGCTTTCTGTAGTTAAAAAGCAAAACCCAACTGTTTTTACTGATAGTTTGTTTTGTTTTGTATGGAAGCTTTTCCCATTATTGTAGTGATGGTCTGAAATGCTAAGGCATCAACAGAGTCTTGGACATTGGCATGGTCGCACAGTGTTGTTGGCAGAGATGGGATTAGAATTTGGGAGTTCAAAGTCTGGCATGCTGGTGCTCAGTCTGTTTGGCATATTTTTACCTCATGGTTACAGAGTAAATAATTCAAGACAGGATTTCATTTAGATGCCTAAATACCATGTCCAAGACAGAGTCTTTTTTTTTTAGGGAGGTTTTGTTTTTTCTTGTTTGGTTTTTTTTTTTTGATTCAAAGCCAGGGAAAACAAGCAGGGCAGCCTCTTACCCCTTCCTAGAATATGACATTTTTTTATTACTGTGGGTTACCTGTTGTAGATGGATTAGTTAAGAAATATATAAGCTCTTGGGCCTGTAGCAAGGCCTATAAATCTATACAGTGTTCTTTTTGTGTTAAGAAATAACTTAAAGTTTTACCCTTGTGTCCTATTGTTAATTGCTTGCTTAGTTTGACAGCTGATTCTTTTCATGCTTTTGATGTACCAGCAGTCAGTTGTGCTCCCCTAGGAGCACTTGGGAAGAATTTTTAGGTTTTGTGCCAGGACGATTCATATTCAGACTAGAATGACTATTTATGAAAGCTGCCTGGCCAGAGACAATTTATTATAGTAGAAACAAGTTGAATTAATAGATGGCAGCAATAATAGGGTAGGGATTGCTTGTTTATGAACAGAATATTTTAGTGAGCAAACACCAGCTGTGCATGACTAAGGATGGCACAAATCCAGTTGGGAGGCTGCATGCTTGTGCTGTCACTATGAGGCAACCTCCCCAGTGAGATTTCCTTTGGCTCGCCTTTTCATTCCCGGAAGATTTACATTTTCACTATAGGATGAAATGGTTTTTTTGTGTTGTGAAGGACAGAGGAGCAAGAAGTAAAACCATGTGGACCAAGTTAGCGTGTGAGCATAAGCCAGTGGCTTCTGCCTGCGGTGGTGGGGACACGTGCGTAAAGGCAGCAGTTTTCACTATTCCAGCCTAGCTCTGCGCCGGGGGATTACTGGGTCATGCAAACCAGGACCAACATTTGAAATGCACCGGGGGTGATTTTATCGGGGGGAGCGGCCCCGCTCTCCCCCGGCCGCGCCGAGCAACGCGGGGGTTCGGGCAGTGGCCCGGCAGGGGGCGCGCGGGCGGCGGGCGCGGTGGCGCTGGGCGGGGCAGGGCGGGGCAGGGCAGGGCCGGGGGAGGGCGCGGCGGCTGCGGGCGGGGTCAGTCCAGTGGGCACTGCGCGCCTGGGCGCTCTCGCTTTCTCAACCGGGAAGCTCGCGTGGCTGTCTCACCGGTGTAAATGTGGGCGAGGAGGAGATTTCTCCTACATATATAGTGAGTTACAGCATAGAAATGATGTAGTTAGAAGCAGAGTCTGCATGTGAACTCACTACTGTGATAGTAAAATTAATTTTCATTTCTTCAAACCGTGTCTTTAATCAGAAACCATGAATTTTGAAGCTACTCAGAAGCCACCCAGCTTATTTTTTTTTGCATTCCAGCTTTTTTTAAATGTGAACTATTTGGCTCCTGTAGTTAAACTATTTGTCCACAAGATAATATCTGACTGCTTCATTTGTAGATGACTTTACATAGATGACTTTATGTATATATATGTTTCTTGCTGGTAAGGAAAAAATTCCATGTGAGAGGACAAATCAATCTAGAAGAATTTAGACAATAATGGGCTCCTTCACTGAGTAATCATAGCATGAAGGCAAGTTTTGACCTGTTTTGTCCTCTTCCTATATAGCTTTTCTAATTATTAGGGCTTGATTTCTAGGCATCTTTACCTCTGTTTCTTAGAGAGTCAGAAGACTTTAATCACTGTAGATGAGGTCCTCATGCTTGTTTCTTAATGCTGAAAGGTTTCAATAAAGTTGGAGGTGCCAGTTGGAATTGCTTTAGTTTATGTTGTAGTGATAGCTTAGCTTCTAGATCAGTTGAAAAAATGAGAAAATAAAATTTTGCTATTTTTCAAGTAAAAAATGAGCAAAATTAAAGATATACTTAAACATAGACCTCCTAAAATGTTTTACTTATATCAGATAACTATATCCTTAATTTGAAGAACATGTTCCTTTTTTTGTTTGTTTGAAAGTATTGCCTGGAGAGTTAAATACCTGCATCCTTAGTCTTCAAGTCACTGAAAGCCCACTGCAGGTATCAGGGAGACTGATGGGGAAAGTGGACCATTTATTAGTGTTGTGATAATAATTTGACATGCTGTGGAAGTGGAGAAGCATCTTGTAGAGACGTGGTAATGTTGGGGATTCTGTTTCAGTAGTTTATTTTTCAAATGGTTCTGTATTTAATTGCTTTTTTTTCAGTGGGATACATAATGGGCAAAAAGGCCAAACAAGATTGAGTTAGTGGTATGCAATTGTTAAGAACACTGAGTAGGAGCTACTGCAGGCTCTTATGAAAGAAAGGTGACAGAGAAGTTCTGTGTCTGGCAGAAAATTGGAAGCACTTCGTATGAAGGATAAGGGCTTTTAAACCAGTAGCAGACTGAGTGTTTAAAGCAAGTTTGCATTTCTAGGATAGAGTGAGGAAACTGCAGTGGTACATTTTTGGCTTTAATCCAATTTACAGCTAGGAGCTTAAATAGTGTGCAGTTGAAAGAGTTAGAGAATTAAGGATTAAAAGATGGCTATTCATTGTGTCAGTATGTCAAATGAGGAATCCATAGCCTATCCTGATTTTAAAGTTCCCTTTTGTCCTATGTGTTGCTGCTTGCAGTTCGGGATTAGCTCTAAGTCTATAATGACATTAAAAGGGTAAATTGAGAGTCCTGGTGCTGGATTAAGAGCAGCAGCTTTAAGATAACTGGCACCTTCACTTAGCAAAGCTGGAATTTGTGTCTTTGGAATGGACTGCAGCTGCTGAATATTGGGAGCACTTCTAGTGTAGGAAATCCTTCACTGTATAGAACAATAACAGCTCATTAACCTGTGCCTTTATCCCTCCCAGGCTGAACACCAGGGAATTCTGGTGATCTGCAATGTTTACTTCAAAGTAAAATACTATCTGCTAACATCCATTGGGGATACATATGCCCTACCAAGTATGGAAAAAAGTCTCAGAAAGTATGAGCAAAAATGAAGTTAATGCTGTCAAAGAGTCTCTGGATGTTTAGCAGTAATGTAGGCTATGTTGATTAACAGCTATTTATAGAAGCTTTTTGTGAGCTCTTTTTTTTTACTCTTATTTTCTCCCTTTTTCTCTCTGTTGGTATGTAGTCTTTAATCAGGTCTATTCCTCAAGAAATCATTTGGCAAGTTGGAAGAAATTAATATCACCAGATTCTCCATTGCACACAGAATTGTGTGGAAGGGGTCCTTTGTGATACATGAATGGAACTGGTCACATTTGGTTGAGAATTTGTTACTGGAAAATATAATTGATTTCATAGTTAATATTCCTGGAAAGACAAAAAAGGAAACTTACACAGGAAAAGCATACAGAGAGACTAAGCAGTTCATAAGTATCTACTCAAATAGCTAAGAGGAGGAAAGATATGGATCATTTTGTCATTAACATAGATTTATGCCACCTGAACAAGGATGGTGCATAGGAACATTTGCCTGTCTAAGAGAATAAGCATATTAGCAGTTGAATACTTTCTAATCTGCATAAGAAAAAGAAAAGGAGGCAAAATTTACTGGTTTTTTTACATGATCTCTCTGCCCAGACTTTGGCTTGCAACAACTTTATTTTAATTTTTTCCCCTAAATGAATTGCAACGAAGTTCAGAGCTTGAAAATTGTTAATTTAGAATACTGATGTCTTCCAAATCTTGATTACTCACAAGGCAGTGGCCAGGCTCAAGGACTAAACTGAAATTTAATGATGTAGAGTGTCGCAGTAACGACACAAAAGAAGAGACGGAGACACCTGTTACCAGCAAGGAGGAGAGAGCAGGAAGGGCCAGCAAGGCCCACCTTCTTTTATTTTATATGCATTTAGAAATCACTATTCATTGGAGGAAATCAGTTCTTCCTCCCTCAATCACAGTGGTCAAAGGAAATGTCCATCAAAGTTCTGTGTCCAGGAGAAAGGAATGTAAATGATAAGATACAATTACAATAACATGGCCATGTTTACATAGAAAAGTGTGATAAACTAGCTACAAAAGAATGACAACATCCAGAACTGCAAAAGTCAGGGCAACAGTAGAGAGTCTTGCCAGAGAAGGCAAAGGAAAGGATATTTTCAGTGAGATTGTGTATGCTTGTAATTTGTACACTGCACAAAATGAAACTGTAGAATTCTCATCTTTCAGGGATATATGCAAGAATATCTTGTTTATCTATTTGTGTTTAGTATTTGGTTTTCTTATAAATGTGGAATCTGTACCTGGTGAGTGTGAAAACTAGTTTTTGATTCTTATTCTAGGGAAGAGAGGGTTCTAAATTGGAATGAAAATGTCACTGTATTTGTACTGGGTTAAGAGCTGCAGTGATTATGAAACTTATAGTACCTTATGCAGAATGTTTGTCACAATTCTTATGAGATGTCTAATGGGCAAATTAATATTTTGCTGAGAAGGTTAATGATAGTGAAGTAGAAAGAATTCTTTAGTCAATTATGTAAAAGTAGGAGATGAAGAGGAATTGTCTTCTTTAGCACAGTCCTTTATTATGTAAAGTTTTTTAATGTTCTTGAGCTCACCAATGACCAGCTAAGACCATGACAGGCCGTACCAGTACTGCAGAAAAGAGCAAATCCTGGCAGTAGTTAGCCTGTGCTAGAGGCTGTTTATCTGGGGTGAGGGGGAGGGGATCCTTAAAAGCATTGATAAGAAGGTAAATGTGGACGTTTGTGAGTTTTTAAGTATAGTTTTTGCTGACAGAGTACTTTTGTGTTTTCATGTGTGGACAATATGTTTATTTCTAATTTTGTGGTCTCTGCCTGATGGAATTTTGATAAGGATCTTATTCTGCATAAAGAAGTCAATGACCCTGCATGTATTAGTTTGTGTATTTTTTCAAACTAGCTTGCAGTGACATGACTAAATCATATGGGAATGGTTACCTTGTCAGTTGTATCTTGAAAATTTAAGCTGCAGAACTGCTGTAAGGCAAATAAAAATAAGGTCTCTAGAAAGTATTTTACAAGTGTAGTAAACTTGAAGATTGATTCAAACTTTCTTCCACAGCTGGGCAGGTGGAAGGAAAAGGACAAATGTTAACTTGAGAACAGCTGTTTTGAACTTGGTTATTGCTATGCATCTGGAGAGATGGAATGCTGTTTGTTTAATAGCACAGGAGAGAAATATGTTTATAAGGAGAAAATGCAGCCATAAGAAGGCGGTGGAGTTGTATTTACTGAATCCTTTTCCTGCCAGAGTGCCAAGGGAGGCCGTAGTAGTGGTGTGTGCTGTGCTCTGAAAAATCCGTGGTAGCAGGGGGACTTCTATGTCCTCAGGTGTGCTTTAAGTTCTGCATTTCTGTCCGTCTAACTAGTATAATTTCAGAAAAAAAAAATTCAGCATTGGTATGAGATACATATGCGTATGAAAATAATGTCAGAGGATACAAGAGGAATCTTAGAGCTCCTCCCCATCCCACCCCCTTTTTTAAGTTGCCTTCTTAGTCCTGCTTTTGATCCCCTGTAATCTGTTCCTTCTGCCCCGATGTTGTTTTTTACTTTGTGATGCTATGCATATTGTTTTAGGATTTGTTTTAATACAGCGATGCTTTGAAAGATGTGCTGTTTTTATGAGGTGTGGGTTATATGGGGAGAAAAAACAATTTATTAAAATTCAATTAATTTTTTTAATTATTGTAACTCATGCATCTGGATTATATTTCAGTCAGCATGAGAAGTATCTGGTAATTTTGATTAAGAGTTTCATGTGGTAGCATCCAGGTGTGTGCATATTATTTCTTCTCTTGGGGATATAAAACATTGTAAATGCTAGAAGAGATGATCTGGACTGTACTGTATGTGTCTTAAAAGAACCCTTGGTAGCTGCCATTATATTTTTCCAAGATAAACCCTGAGTAAAGGGTTATTGGTATTCTAGCGATGTTTATATACTGCAAAAGCAGGGATAGTTGGGAGAAACAAAACTCAAAACTGTAGCTTACTGGGGTAATGCTTAGTGTGTAAGCTGCTGCTTCTAGGCAGTGTGAACTCTTCTTACCTGACATGTCAAATGGCTTGTTGAAGAAAAAAACCCCTGCCTTAGTCTGTCTTAAGTGGGGTTCTGCCAGTGATGTGAAGATTTACAGATCTTTCTCCTGTAACCCTTTAGAAAGCACCAAGCTTACAGGAACACTTGTGCTTTCGCTGACGTGAGTTGTACAAAGCTGAGAATCTGTTAATTATTGTTCTGTTTGAAGACAACAGTTTTACTGAAACATCTCAGAAACAGGTACTTTCTTACTTTTGAAGAAGTGTGTAAATTCTTTGGACAAACTGTCAGGTTTATTGTAGTAGCTTGGAACAAAAATCAGTTTGGTAATTCGAAGTAGTAGCAGAATTTGCAAAGTCCTCTAAGTAATTGAAGGATGTGTTTCTCTTCATGGATGTATTTATTCTTCATTTCAGAAAACTTTGTACACTTCTGGATGCATTGCTGCTGACTCCTAGGAGCAAGTGGCCTATAGTGGTGAAAACCTGATTATGCCCAGGAAGTCACAGTCATTCTGATTAATTTAGATTATCCTAAATCTTTGGTCCCTTTTGCCTGAAAGTAAAACTCTAGTGAGTTGTGACATCATTGTAGTCAGTCAATAGTCAGAATCCTTGCATGAGGGGGAAAATCCTAAAAAAAATCAGTGTTTAAAACACTGTAGGTTTTTCAGCAACTGCTTACTTCCATTTGGAAAGGAATTAGGTGGAACAGCCCATACATGATGTTTTGATGGGTTTGATTAGCTGCTGACACAGATAAATGGACTGAGTCATGAATCTCTCTAATCTGTTAAAATGTGCATTTTGTACAAGAACAAAGAAGCTCTAACAGTTTGTTGTCTGTGTATTTAAAGTATAACATAAAGATGGGTCTTTTCAATGTTTTTGAAATTGCAGCTTTCTATAGGAGGCAAGAAGTAGAATTTATATATATATTTATAACTCCTGCACTTTTTTCTAATAGTTTTCACAAGACATTATAAAATAAAAAATGTTAAAAAAATCTAGATTAAATAATCCATATAACTATATGTTTCGCTCTGCTTTGCTAATAAAATGATATTGAATAACTGAACCCAAATTTGGTTGATTTTTGTAATAAAAACTTATTTTTCAAAGTACATAGTAGGTCAAATATGGTAATGCATTTTTTTACGTATCTTTCTATCTTTCCCATCAAAACATTGATAACAAAATGGCTTAATATTAAGATACCAAATTAGGAAAGCATCATCCAAAAATGAAGTAGACATTTTGAAACACTGCTAGTGGAAGTCTGATTTGGCATTGTTGGGAAAGCTCCTATTGCTGCCTTAACCTTTCAAACAAGCTTTTAAACATACTTGTTTGCAATTTTGCAAAATGTTGAATACAGTTAGCTTTCTATATTAGAGAAACTTGACATTCAGTACTTTAAAGGGCTTGCTCTTTACTATTTAATTTGCAGAACTTGGTAATTGGTACTGTCTTGCCATCTGTAGAAAAAATAGTTTAATTTCCACAAAATATGTATGTATAAAAAATACAGAAATGAATATTTTAAGTGTAGACTACATAGTTGAAATAATTTTTATTTAAAGTTTATTGCCTAATATACCATATGTAGTTGAATAAACCCATTTTTAGCATACTTTTGTGTAAATGTATTTGATTAAAATGTTATGCCTGCTTAATTAGCTTCAGAGACTTGGATTTCAGTAACTTGAAGATGTCTGCAAAAGTTTACTCTAGCCACTTAAATGGAAGATGAAAATGTTTTTTATGTTTTTCAGTCTTTGTAATCACTAGTATGATTTAAATTTCATGAATTTGCTCATATTATGAGGTTTGTACAACCTCACTTGTTTGTTCTGTTTTTTACAATAAAATTGGATACCTTTTTAAAAAAGTTAGGATGTTATTTCTGTGTAAAAGTACATGGAGTAGAGAGAATGTTGCTTATAATGTTTGTTAATATCAAGTCTGTGGTCTACATTGTAAGAAAATGTGCAAGTGAGAGTTCTCTGTATAGAGAATCTAGCTTTTGTAAAGACATTTGACCCAACTTGTAGACATTATTATATTTCATTCTTCAATTTCAGTTTAGAGAGAAAGGAAACAGTGGTAACTGATGTCTAAAATCAAGATATTATTTTTATTTCTATGGTCAGTTTTGAATTTTGCTCAGCCAATAATACAGAAAGGAAGACAGACATTTTGACAATTACTTTTTGTTCCTTACACAGACAAAAGAAGTTGGTTTGCTTGATGCAGACATATACGGACCTTCAATTCCAAAGATGATGAACTTAAAAGGAAACCCAGAATTAACACCAAGTAAGTGGAAGTGATTTTTCTTGCTGTCTTCTTTGTATAGGGATGGGCATGGTGCACTCATGGTTGCTTCCTTGGTGTGGCACAGAAGGGCTGCAAACAGATGAAGACTGAGTGTATTTATTTATTGGTGGTATTGAGGTTGCTTTCAAAGCTACCTGGTGCAGCTAGGAGCAAATGTACAGTCTTATTTTTTGTTAATCTTGGTCCATGTAGTCTCATGGATTTTTAGTAGGGAGTCTGGAAAAGACTTATCAGTGGTTTTGAAATTGTTCTATAGTATCCTAAAATAGATGACCTTCAGTTAAAGACCAAAACCCACTACTCTAGGGAAAAAGAGAGACTTAAAAAAAAAAAATAAGGGAAGGATCATTACAGTAGCTTGTATAAAATGTCTTTAAAATGATTGTTTGATCTCTCTTCAGCCAGATGTGCCAGGCCACTTGACTCATCTGTATTTGAAGTTGTGTTCAGGAACCCAGTGGTAGTCCCTTCACTACCAAAAGGTCGAGGCAGACAAAACTCCTAATTTTTCTTCTGCTAGGAAGAATTCTGGGGAAACACAAATTCAGGTAGAAGAGTCTTGAGTAAGAATAAGGAGACCCAAAGTAGAAAGGTCACCTCAAGTCTGTTTATCTTTCAGAAATTTAACTTTCACCTAGGCCAACCAAGAATGAAACTGAAGAATGGCTTCATCTGGAACCCCTATTTAAATGATGTTTGAGTATAAGGCAATGTGCTTTTTTTGGGGTCGTAGGAATACTGGGCTGATATGGTTTGTTTCATACTTGGTTTTGATTGTCCTGTGATAGAGTGTAGGTAATTATAAAAATTAAAACCATGTAACCACATGCAAAAACTCTAACATTAAAACATACTAGGATCCTACTGAAGAAAGTACAGATTGGCCATACTTGTTATCGAAGAGGGATCAAGGATGTCTACCAGTTCGAATAGGACATAAAAGGTCTTAAGTGAAGTAATTAACTGCAATTAGTGTTCATGGGCAGTAATTGCTAGGTAAAAGGACAGTTAAATATTCCTTCTACTTCCTTTTATGCCATGAACTATTTTTGTCATAGAAAGGTTTGGGTTGAAAGGAACCTTTGAAGGTCATCTAGTCCAACCCCGCTGCAATGAGCAGGTACATCTTCAACTGGATCAGGTTGCTCAGAGCCCTGTCCAACCTGATCTTGAGTATTTCCAAGGATGGGGTCTACTACCACTCTTGGCAGCCTGTTTCAGTGTTTCACCAGCCTTACTGTAAAACATTCCTTCCTTGTACCCTCTTCTACTTTAAAACCATTACCTCTTGTCCTATTGCAACAGGCCCTGCTGAAAAGTTTGTTCCCATCTTTCTTTTAAGTCCCCTCTAAGTGTTAAAAGGCCACTATAAGGTCTCCCCAGAGCCTTCCTTTCCCTAGGCTGAACAACCTTGATGCTCTCAGTGTTGCATCATAGGAGATGTGTTCCATCCCTCTACATCTACTCTGCTGTTGTTGTAGAATGTTCATTTGTAACTCATCTTAATTTGTGCATGTGTATGGGTGTTGTGGTGGTTGATCTATATGTTCTCACCTGATATAAAGTGTGCAGAATGAAATAGTGCCATTATCTTTAAAGGGTTGCTATTGAGCTTGCAATATTACCCTCTGAAAATTTAATGTGACAAACTTAGGATTTCTTATATAATTAAAATTCTATCTCCTTATGATTATGCCCTGTCCTCTGGATAAAGGAAAGGAATATATTTCCATGTACTGATGCACTGCATTGTGTATACAGACAACTGTCAAATTGGGTACTTCCTACGTCTAAGTACCTGGCTTACAGATACAGATTTTACTTAGATATTTTTCTAAGAGAGAAGGAGAGTACTTGGTTTTGTTTGTTGAATTTTTGTTATATATATATAACAAAATATATGTATTTTTTTTTTCTTAGTCAAATACTAATTCTGCTGACTGATAGATAACTGAGCCTTTTCAAATATCATCAGTAGAATTTGACTTCCTGATACAAATTGAAGTATTCTTGCACTCACTTGTATTTTGAAGTCCATTGAGGGTCATATAGGCTGTGTTTTCCTGTAACAGATTTTTTTACTATGAATTTTGTATTTGAAGTGCATTGTGCAGTATGAACACAAAAAGGACTATGTTGTGGTGTTCATATCTCTCTTCTTCTTTTTTATGTGATGTTGACTTTTGTTTTTCCATTTTTTTCCTCTGGAGAACTGATTAGATAATTTAGAACTTCTTGTACATTTTACTATGTATTTTATCAATCAATACCAAACTTAAATCCATGTCTGGAACCACAAATTAAAAAGCGTGTTGCCCAATCTTGTTCTTGTGGTCATAGAAATCAACTTGCTAGGAATGCAAGAACTTGAGACTATATTCACTGAGATATTGAGCAACTCAACAAAGTTTTGTTTCAATGGCTAGATATTTTTGGTGAACAGCTGAGAATTTGCTATAAGCTTTGTCTCAACATGTTTCAAGCATAGTTAAAAATGCAGAATTCAATGTAATAGAAAAAAATCGGAAGAGTTCCCTGAACTGAAACTGCTGCTGTTGACTTGTAAGCCCTAACATTTTGATCACTGAAAGATATTCTTGCTAGTTCTGTATGAAATGTGCAAGTAAATATCAGGATTTAAAGAACATACCTTTTTTTTTTTAACAAACAGAAGAATGAATTTATATATTTGAAAAGCTTGACAGATTACACAAGTCTGCTGAGAAAGGCGCACTAATTTGGTATGAATGCTAACAGTATAGAATTTATATTTCACAGATTCTCTTCGCTTCTCTGTGTATTTTTAACTATTGAGTTGGTGAAACTGTAGAGTAACAGCAATGAAAGTACTGTCAAAGATGGTTTAATTGTGAAAAGAGGAATGGCATAGAAAACTTTGATTAAACTTCAATCAAGGATTTCTGTAATGAGTGACAGGATAAGCTTGCAAAGAAGTGATCAAACATAGGTGTGTGTG
Organism: Climacteris rufus; assembly: GCA_013398175.1. Classification (NCBI taxonomy): domain Eukaryota; kingdom Metazoa; phylum Chordata; class Aves; order Passeriformes; family Climacteridae; genus Climacteris; species Climacteris rufus. The sequence goes on from VZRZ01004709.1 coordinate 1,430,127, forward strand.
TGTGTGTGTATAGGTATGGAGTGTATATATAGGTGTGTATAAAAATGTATTGATATAAAAACATGGGCGACTCTTGTATTTTGATATAATGAGGTTATCTTCTGGTTTCTTACGATATTTTCAAGAGTAAAACAAGCTTTGAAAAAATATTGCATAGCAGTTGAGAAAGCCCAGGCAGTTCTGTGTTACAGAAGTGCATAAACAGTAAGTCAGTTAAAAACATTCTTCATAACATAGCAGTCAAAAAAAGATGTTTAAAGTCTAATGCTGTCTTCAGCGTCAGGCCTGGAAAATGAATCGGTGGAGTAAGTCCTGGGAGCTTCTGAGCACTCTTGCAATCTTTGATTTCTATTTCTTTCCTCATGTGAAAAGGGATTAGAGATGCCCAGTGCCATACAAAATAAGTCCATGCAGTAATTATTACTTTTGAATAGGAATTATTGTGGTTATGCTATAATTTAAGTATTCAAAATGAATTAGGGGTTCTTAGTGATGAGAGAGTGTATAAATGCAAGATATTACGTTAATTTAATTTGCAAACTGTAGTACATTGGAAAGTCTGTTAACATTTAATAGGCTCTCATTCAAAATATTTTTACTAAATGGTCAGGAAATATTGGTTAATAAGATCACAACTGAATTTTATTAGCTAATGGAGGATTATCTAACTATGGAATAAATATTAACATCAGCTATAATATATACACAGGGCAATGCTAATAGCATAAGTAACAAAAGCATTACTTCTATTCTTTCCCCAAGTGATTTACTTAAAAGCTGTTTTCTGGCTTAGTGAACTGCACGATTTCATTTTTTTCCTTTTTAATCTTCCATTTAAACGAGATGTCAGAGAAAAACTATTATATTGGCAAAAAAGTATTGCCATTTTGCCAGATAAATAAAGTTTCTTTATTTAGTTTAGATGATTATGAAGGTTTTGGTGGGTAAATCTTTGACAGTTGACTGCAGTGTTAGTGTTTCAGAACTTTGTTGCCATTTTATGATAGCCTCAGTGTCTCTTTCATTTCTTAATAAAATAGTATATTCAGAAGATCAGTAGTAGGCATCTGTTTTCACATTTTAGAATAAAATGTAATTTTAGAGAAAGCTAGCAGTGTTTGTAGCTGCCCCTTCGAGTCTAATAAAATTGCAGGAGCTATAGAAATGGACACGTGAATTTTTTCACTGGGAAAGCAGACTCTCAGAGTGTTGTGTAGGTAGCACAGTTATTTTGGTAGCCATGAAGAAGTTTCTTTATCTTTGCTAAGGATTTAAATTTAAGGATACAGCATGTAGTCACCAGGTTGTCTTTATCACGCTTTATCAGTGGAACTGCATCATGATTAATTGTAAAAAAACTCTAAATTTGATTATTTCAACTAAAGAATTTGCTACTGACACTAGCTTTTGATTTGTGACCAAGTGATTTTTAGATTGTGTGTAGTCTAATGATATGCTTTATTGATTCTATTTTGAAAGTAGCCTGAACTGAAACCCTGTGTTTTACTTTTGGTGATGTCTTGTCCCAGTTTATCTGGATAGCTGAAGTACAGTAGTCCCATGTGTCTGGCATGTGACAAAATAATAATTGAGCATGTTGTAACTAATTGTGTTTTATATTTTGGGGGCTTTTTCATATGTGATGAATTAGTTGAAAATGAGAAGACTACTTAAGTGTTAAATATTTTATTCTGGACCTTGACTATTGCCCTCAAACCTGTAACAATCCACCTCAAGCTGGATGAATTCAGCTATTATTGAGTTCACTTGTGGAAAAAATTGATGACCTTTACTTGGAAGGGAAAGGAGATGGAAGATACCCAATTCTGCAAGGAATTATTTATAGGCATACAGTTTTTAGCTGCTGTTTAAAAAGAAAAAACCTCTAGGGAATTAATTTATTAAAATTTTAGTCTTCATTATACATACATTCATACAATTACAAAAAGTATAGGATGAGAAATGTAGGGTAGTAATTAAAGCCTCTTACTGAGAGCAGTCTTTTTGGATAAATGGCAAATCAAATTTTGTCAAATGCTACTCCAGTATAAATTACTGAAATTCTGTAACCTGAAATAATGTATTTGAAGTACGTTAAAGCTGAGTTGTGTTACACTGGATGTTGTTAATCGTGCAATGCAGTAGTTCTAAATGATTTGGATTATGGCTAGCAGATACTCATTATATTATAAAGTTTAGTCTTACAGATAGAAACGGTTTTTTGGTTCAACTCATATAAAAACTGGAATTAAATTAGAAAATGTCTTTATTATAGAAACATGATAGATACACTTTTCATTATACACTAGTAATCTTTTTATACACTGAATACATTTACCTTTTTGCTTATTTCAGAGGAATAAATACTTCTCTTAAATAATAAATAATACTTCTCTTCTAGAAGTAAAATTGAAGCACTGTAACTAATCCTGAATTTTCTCAATATTTTTACCTTGCAATTTCATTTTCATGCTTTTTTTGCTCTGTGGGTTTCTTGCTGTATTCTCCCTCTTTGCTGCTTCTTCTCTGAAGTACAATGGAGTGGCTTTTTAGAATAGAGAAATGAAGCAGGATATGTCAAAAATAGAAAAAAAAAGTGGTTTAATCTTTTCCCTGTAGAGCCCAGAAGCCAAAAGTGACAGTAAGAGTTTAAAAGCTAGCATCTCTTTCCTTTGCTTTAGTTGAGCACGATGCCATATGGTGTGGGATATCCCTTTTGTAACTTGGGGTCAGCTGTCCTGATTGTGTCTCCTCCCAGTTCCTTGTGCACCCCCAGCCTGCTTTGCTGGTGAGATGGGGTGAGAAGCAGAAAAGACATGGACTCTGTGTAAGCACTGCTTAGCAGTAACTAAAACATCCCTCTGTTATTAACACTCTTATAATCACAAATCCAAAACACAGCCCCATACCAGCTACTGTGAAAAAAAAAAAACAAAAACAAACCTCTATCTTAGCCAAAATCAGCACAATTACACATAATCCTTTGAACAGTTTTTTTTCTCCCATATCTTTTCACCTAAATTTTTTGGGGGGGGGTATGGGTCTTGATTACAGTATTGAACCTAAAAAGGCTGAATTGAGGCAAATGAATTGAGTTCTGTAGTTTTGCTTTGAAAGCAATGAAAATCCCTAGTTAACTGGAGTGTTTTCTGAAGCTGGGTCATGAATTTAAGCTAATATGTAGTGAATGTCTGCCCCTTGGGTTCCTGCTGCTCCCTGTTCTGCACTGCTGTTGTGTGACACCCTGTTATGTGACTGACCAGGGCAGTGCCCCTGTCACAGCAGCAAGTCATGGCTTCAGATGACATGAGCTTTCCCAGAGGTTTTGTACATCAGGACAGATGCCTTAAACTGAATGCTTGGTTAGTCTATTTCATTCCTCGTGGATATAATGAACTAAAAGAACCCATCCAAATTAGTCTAGTAAAGCTTTTGATCCACTCTAAATAAACTTTTTGGCTCCTTGGGGATCTGAGGGTATTTCAAAACGTGGGTTATTTTAGCAATTGTAAGGAAGACATTTGGGATGGAAAGTAATGGCATGATGCTTAAAACTAGTCCTGTGTTACTATTTTTATACCTAACAAGGCAGTGCTGCTTTAAAATGTAACAAAGATGTGACTGAATCACTGTGCTTTTTCCTTGTGCCAGACTTGCTTTTGAAGTACAGTCTTCCAGCAAGCAATTAGTTCTTTTGCTTTTAGGTAGCACTGATGATGTCATATCTGCAAAACTGTTTTGTTAATGAAAAAGCTTTTAGAGCTTTGTTTCCTCTGCAGTCTGTCAGGAGGAAAAAAAAGTAAAATCTTCTCAGGTAATGGGACTGGTAGACCCTCTAAATACGAGAACAAATCTCTTGGGAAATGTTGCATTTCATTATGCATATGTTTCTTGAAATTGAATGGTGAGCATGGAATAATGCTCTTTAAATCTCATTACTAGTTTGCTTTGGTTAAGTATTTGGGATGTCTTTGTGGTTAGATAATACTATTAGTGCAGGATGTAATGGGCAATCACAGCCTTCCTTGTGTGGAGCTCTTCAAGCTTAAAGTACAAATTGCAGTATTTCTGGGGCAGTCCTGCAAATAAACTTAAAACACAGTGTGAAATCAAGCTTGAAGTCTCAATTAATCTGTTACTTGTCATAGAATATTCTAGGGTTCTGGCATAAGCAGTTAAAACAATGATTACAGTTAAAACAAGCATTTAAAATTTGTAACTTTAACTGACCTTTTAGTGACAGCATCCTATACCCTCCGACATAGTTTGGTGTCACTTTTATTTCAGGGTACCCTGGGGCCCTATTGCTATTCATTCCCCTCCCCTCTGTGGCATTTCTTTCCTCTATACCACACTGTGGGTGGAATTCACTTGCCTTTCCTCAGGAAACTAGTACTGCTTTAAACATGCTGGAGTATGGTGTCTGGCATCTACCTGCCCCTTCAGAAGGTATGGCTCTCCCTATGCCCTCTGTCAGATTTACTAGCCTTGTAAAAATCTCCGCCCCCTAAGGCATCCAGAGTGGCAGGAGCCATATTCACACAATTAAAGACAAACCATATTGTTACTCTNAAAAAAAAAGTGGTTTAATCTTTTCCCTGTAGAGCCCAGAAGCCAAAAGTGACAGTAAGAGTTTAAAAGCTAGCATCTCTTTCCTTTGCTTTAGTTGAGCACGATGCCATATGGTGTGGGATATCCCTTTTGTAACTTGGGGTCAGCTGTCCTGATTGTGTCTCCTCCCAGTTCCTTGTGCACCCCCAGCCTGCTTTGCTGGTGAGATGGGGTGAGAAGCAGAAAAGACATGGACTCTGTGTAAGCACTGCTTAGCAGTAACTAAAACATCCCTCTGTTATTAACACTCTTATAATCACAAATCCAAAACACAGCCCCATACCAGCTANTCTAAAATCAACAAATCCAAACCACAGCCCCATACCAGCTACTGTGAAAAAAAAAACAAAAACAAACCTCTATCTTAGCCAAAATCAGCACAATTACACATAATCCTTTGAACAGTTTTTTTTCTCCCATATCTTTTCACCTAAATTTTTTGGGGGGGGGTATGGGTCTTGATTACAGTATTGAACCTAAAAAGGCTGAATTGAGGCAAATGAATTGAGTTCTGTAGTTTTGCTTTGAAAGCAATGAAAATCCCTAGTTAACTGGAGTGTTTTCTGAAGCTGGGTCATGAATTTAAGCTAATATGTAGTGAATGTCTGCCCCTTGGGTTCCTGCTGCTCCCTGTTCTGCACTGCTGTTGTGTGACACCCTGTTATGTGACTGACCAGGGCAGTGCCCCTGTCACAGCAGCAAGTCATGGCTTCAGATGACATGAGCTTTCCCAGAGGTTTTGTACATCAGGACAGATGCCTTAAACTGAATGCTTGGTTAGTCTATTTCATTCCTCGTGGATATAATGAACTAAAAGAACCCATCCAAATTAGTCTAGTAAAGCTTTTGATCCACTCTAAATAAACTTTTTGGCTCCTTGGGGATCTGAGGGTATTTCAAAACGTGGGTTATTTTAGCAATTGTAAGGAAGACATTTGGGATGGAAAGTAATGGCATGATGCTTAAAACTAGTCCTGTGTTACTATTTTTATACCTAACAAGGCAGTGCTGCTTTAAAATGTAACAAAGATGTGACTGAATCACTGTGCTTTTTCCTTGTGCCAGACTTGCTTTTGAAGTACAGTCTTCCAGCAAGCAATTAGTTCTTTTGCTTTTAGGTAGCACTGATGATGTCATATCTGCAAAACTGTTTTGTTAATGAAAAAGCTTTTAGAGCTTTGTTTCCTCTGCAGTCTGTCAGGAGGAAAAAAAAGTAAAATCTTCTCAGGTAATGGGACTGGTAGACCCTCTAAATACGAGAACAAATCTCTTGGGAAATGTTGCATTTCATTATGCATATGTTTCTTGAAATTGAATGGTGAGCATGGAATAATGCTCTTTAAATCTCATTACTAGTTTGCTTTGGTTAAGTATTTGGGATGTCTTTGTGGTTAGATAATACTATTAGTGCAGGATGTAATGGGCAATCACAGCCTTCCTTGTGTGGAGCTCTTCAAGCTTAAAGTACAAATTGCAGTATTTCTGGGGCAGTCCTGCAAATAAACTTAAAACACAGTGTGAAATCAAGCTTGAAGTCTCAATTAATCTGTTACTTGTCATAGAATATTCTAGGGTTCTGGCATAAGCAGTTAAAACAATGATTACAGTTAAAACAAGCATTTAAAATTTGTAACTTTAACTGACCTTTTAGTGACAGCATCCTATACCCTCCGACATAGTTTGGTGTCACTTTTATTTCAGGGTACCCTGGGGCCCTATTGCTATTCATTCCCCTCCCCTCTGTGGCATTTCTTTCCTCTATACCACACTGTGGGTGGAATTCACTTGCCTTTCCTCAGGAAACTAGTACTGCTTTAAACATGCTGGAGTATGGTGTCTGGCATCTACCTGCCCCTTCAGAAGGTATGGCTCTCCCTATGCCCTCTGTCAGATTTACTAGCCTTGTAAAAATCTCAGCCCCCTACGGCATCCAGAGTGGCAGGAGCCATATTCACACAATTAAAGACAAACCATATTGTTACTCTTGCTGTCCAATGTCTCCTCCCTTTCCCTCTTTTTTTTGCTCCTCCTTTCCCCTCCCCTTCCTTCATACTTTCCCCTTCTTGTTATTAGAAAGCTTAACTAGTCTGAAGCTGTTGTGCCCTTGACTGGAAACTGGATCCTCCTATTACAGAATGTTGACCTTGGGAGGTGACTTTCAAAATAAAGAGCAAATAAGTTCCTTATACTTGTACATAGTGGTAGCCATGTAAGAATTACCATTTACTGTGATTAACAGATGCTGTGTCAGCTGGAGTCCTAACTTAAATTGTGATAGGGTATCCTCTAGTCACTGGCAGCATGAAATTGTACACAATTAAAGTCCAGATGATGCAAAAATTTTTGACATCTTGCAAGTGACCATGCTGAAAATCTGTTCCAGCTTGTCTATATGTATAGCACATTTATTAAGTTTGTGTCAGATAATATTGTTTAATGTATCAGAATCGACACACTACTCTGAAGTGTATCTGTCTGACTAGCATGGTGACTGTGTGATTCGTGGTGCCAAACATCATCTGTGTTTCAGGCAGTGAGTTGTCACTGAGATGTGAGGAGGTGGGAAATAGCAATTTGTTGTGAAAACCACAGCTAATGATGAGCTGTGTAAACAGCAGCAGAACCTGTAGCTTTTGTATAAACTGTGAAGTAACAGCTTGCTCAAATTCTGATAAACATATGCAGAGGAGTTCCAGTGTGGGCTTTATTAAAATAATATACTATGAAAAATGAAGGAGTACTTAAACTTAAGAGCAATTCAGAAATATACTTTTGAAGCTACTGCTTTAAATGCTAAAATGTTATTCAGAGACTTGGCTATTATGGGCAATAGTGTAACTTTATAAGCCTTTTCTATTGTATGCCATTTGTGCTTCAGTTTGCTTTTTAAAGTTTTAATTGTTTTCAAATGTACTTGGGAGTTTCAAGGGAAAATATGTAACTTCAGCAACATACCTAAACTATTTAGATGTCCTAGATGTTTATTAGCTGTGCATTATTAGCTTTCCGACACTGGGAATGCTCTAAGTGGAGCCATGGCTCCAGAGGCAGAGTATCTGACCTTGGGGAACACAACAGGTCTCCAAATCTCCACAGGATTCTTGAATAACCTTGATTTTGTCGTCTGTAAGTGAGGTAATAATTTCCCACCTTACAAGCATGTTGTTAAGTAAAAATGTTCGTTTTAGGTGCTTGGGTGTTAAAGAAAGAGGATCTGTATAAAAATTAAGAATTAGGAAACAGTCACATTCAGACTGTAGTCCAGAGCTTGGAGTTGTGTTTGTGCTGGCAAAACTTCCATGTTGGTAGTGTCTTTGGAAACGATTGGAAATGTGCATGCAAAGGTCAGTAGAATGTATTTAACTGAAAAATAGTACAAGTGTTCTGCTTTTTCACAGATTTAGCTGTTGAAGCTAGAACAACTTAAAAGCCACAGTTTCCTGCTCAATGGCAAAACTACAGTTAGGACAGGCAGGTGACTTTGAATATTAAGATTGATTTAAGACAAAGACTAAATAAAGCAATTATTTGAAGTCTCTGATCTTTCATTATAGTAAGTTTCAAAAGTAAATAAAATAGGATATCTTAAATAGGGAGAAAAATCTGAGCTTCTAATGTTCTTCTCTCATGTTTGAATTTTTTGGCATCTTTGAAATGGCAAAAACCCCCCAATTTTGCCCTTAGTTCAGACACATGAAAACTCAGATCAGCTCCTCTGTGTTAGTGCTTGCTGAGGCAGGGAGTTCAAAATACACCTGCTAGGGTGTTGCATGATCCACTATATTAATATTTAATAAGTATAAGCTACTTTTGTTTTTTTAAAATAGTATAATGCCTTCTAAGGAGGTGTGGTATAACATCACAATCTTCTGGGCTTACCTGATGGGGTGACACTGACTGTAAGCTTTTGCTTGCTCTAACATACTGATCGACAGACCTCTTCCAAAAACTAAGCCAAAAGGTGAAATGGCTTTGTGTGGCTTAACCCTGGTGGACAATGGAGCCCCGGGCAGCTGCTCGCTCACCTCTCTCAAGTGGGATGGGGGAGAGAATTGGAAGGGTAAAAGTGAGAAAATTCATGGGGTGAGATAAGACAGTTTTAATAAGGAAAGCAAAAACCATCAAGCAAAGCAAACCAAGGAATTCATTCACTGCTTCCCATGGGCAGGCAGATGTTCAGCCCAGGCAAGCAGGGCTCCATCACATGTAGCTGTTACTCAGGAAGTCAAATGCCATCACGTTGAACATGTTCCTGCTTCTTTCTTCTTCCCCTGGCTTTATATGCTGAGCATGATGTCCAGTGCTGTGGGATATCCCTTTGGTCAGTTGTGTTCTTCTGTTCTGGCTATGTCCCCTCCCAGTTTCTTGTGTACCCCTGGCTTGCTCACTGCTGGGGTGGGGTGAGAAGCAGAAAAGGTTTTGACACTCTTTTCATCACAAATCTAAATCATATCACCATGCAAGCTACAGTGCAGAAGTTTAATTGTATCCCAGCCAAAACATATGTATACAGCTCTGTACACACCTTTTGTACTGCACTAACCCTGGCCACCACTGAACAGCTATGTCAGCCTGTTTAGAGAAATATAGTGAAGTAACTGTGTTACCTTGTTAGGATAGTCTGCAAGGCTTGGTATTTTGGGGGGAAAAAAGCTTAGTAACAAGTAATTACAAAATGCATCTTCATTGATGTAATGAAGATCCATCTTCATTACATCAATGTTATTCTTCCCCATGTGAGTAACAATTCAGCCTTCAGACCAGCCCTAGAGCTGTTTTAATCAGCAATATGCTATAATGCTCTCATGAATTTGCACGTGTCTGCCTTTTTTACTGCCCTACTTGTATTCTATCAGAAAAGGCATTTACTGACATGTCATTGGTGCTATGTTGATTTTGTTGATTTGATTTTGTATGTTTAGAGAAAACACAGCATCCTTTTACTTAGGGCCATCAAGTTTACGGGAAAATTGCAAACGAGGCTGTTTTATTTATCTCTTGACGTAGGTGCTGTAGTATTGCTTTGTGTTGTGGTTTTAAGAAATCTGTTTTGTTGTGTGTTGGATTTTTGGAGCTGTATGGTAGGCCTCTGATAACAGAAAAGCATACTCTAAAGGCAATGGGAATTAGAGATGTTACTGAGATCTCATTAAGCTAAATCTTCTTTACATATAGAAAATCTTCATGAGACCCAGGGCGAAGGAGAAGGAAGGCCTGTTGCTTTTTATGAGACAAGGGTGATTACCAAAGCCCACTGAAGCACTTTAGATTTGAGATAGTCTTAAGAATGATTTTTAGCAGTAGGCAAACTGGGGAGCTCTGCAGTATTTTGTATAACTTTGAGAATATGCCTAATGTTATAGCCAGAATATACAGCAAGTTGTGAATTGTTCCTGTGCATTGTATAAATTTGATTAAATCTTGCTGCTCAGAGGAATTTATAGTGCTTGCTGTTAACCAAAGAAAATAAGATCTAGTTTTCGTAAGAGGAAATTCTGCTGTTGAGAAATGAACAGTGCATGTGTTTTAAAAACAGAAGCCCATCTGGCTGCTCTGTAGGTCAGTTTTTATCTACTCACAGCAACTCTCCTATTTTACGAAGGAGAGGGAGATGTCTGAAGGTGTGTGAGATTAGTCTGTGTACCTGGTCTATATGCAGAAGAAATTGTCCATGCAGGTAGTGGCTGTTGTTTAGCTGCTAGGTATTTGACTGGCATAGTGTAGAGCAGTTGGATTGAACTGAAAAGTGGCTTAGTATTTTGATGAACTTCCCAGAATAATGCATTTTACTCTCCAGTTCCTGGGCCTTGGGCTTAGCAGTGAAAGCTTGGCCTCCCCTTTTTGTTTTCTTTTGTTTTGTCATATAATTGTCCCTATTCCATGATAGAAAATGAAGGAGACTTTGAGTCTGCAGTGATACACAATGTTGCAGATTTTTTTTTGTTTTTTTTTTAAACCCTCTAAGAGGTAAATATGTAGTAATTTCTCTCAATACTTCTAACAGTATTATAACTTCTTGTGGTGTGTATGTTGTTTACAAGGACACCAAAGCAGTGCCTAGATTGGGCTCTAGGCTGAAGTTCCAAGGTCATCAACCTCTTCCTAACTAAACTGTCTTACTGCAGGGGGAGAAGTAAGACTGTGATTGCTGGAAATGTGGTTAGACAGTATAATGCCACCAAAACAAACCCTGACTAAACTCTGAAAAACTGCACGAGTCAAGAAGAGCTGTATGCATTGGTACAGTGTATCAGTCCAAAACAATCTCTTTTTCAATAATAGTTTCCCATTCATTCCTGAATGCAATAGTCATGCAAGTGATTTGTTTAGCTTCCTATTTTGTTCTTTTTGATTTGTAAACCAAAACATCCAATTTATTCTCTACCATATTTCTACAAAATTACATGGCATGAATGTTCTCTTACTTGATTACTTGAAAGCTTTCATCTGTAGAGTTTAGCTGTTTGTGTGCTCTTGGTTGTTATTTTGTCTGAATTTGGAGTTCAGCTTTGAATGCACTGCACTATATTCAGATTATTTTTATTTTACTCTTTTTATATATTTTACTTTCGGTGCATCAAAGGTTTCTGTCAAAATCTGTATTATAATATGTTTTGTATTGCTTAAAATGTTTTTCCTATTTTCTGCTGATTCCTGCCTGTGCATGCTCTTACAAGACATCAGCTAGACCAAATAAAATTCCATTTGTTCTTTTTTGTGTGTGTGTACCATTTTGAGATAAGGTGTGGATTTTAATAGCAGAAACCATAGAGGAGTTTGGGCTTTTGCGGGATTTTGTTTTGAATGCACTCTTTGTTTGTTTGCTTTCTGCTTGCTCACCCCTTTGCCAGCAGAATAATTACAATAGTCCCTCTCCACTTTTTATTCTTGGCACTGGAGAGCATAAGAATAAGAAGTGTGACAAGGATGTTACCTCTGCGATATTCTAATAAACATCTTTTATCACTACAGAAATTTTAGAAGTCCTGTAGGCTTCTACCAGTCTGAAGAAATCCAGGATTACTTACTTGGAGCTGTTGACCATGTGTAGTTTAGGGGTGGCTTTATTTGGTATCTCTACTCTGGGGTTTCCATAGCAGATTTAACAGAAGGAGACAAATTCCCTACAGTTCTGGTATGTTAATGGGAATACTCTTCTAAGTCATGAGATTACTGAATAGGATAGTTTAAAAAAAAAAAAAAAAAGAAAATCCCACCATGTTGTATGACTTTGGTTTTGTTCTGATATAAATGACTCAGCTTTTAGTGATTTGTAATAGGGAATCTGTGCCTTCCAGCATGGGCATTTCATAAAAATAGATTGGTTTTGGCAGCACGAAGTGATGTTATATTATGGGCAAATGCATTGTTATTCTGGCAAAAGATGAATGGTATTAGTAAAATGTAACAACCTAAGAAAAAGTGGCATCAGATTCTTGGGCAGAATAGATAAGTGTGTACATGTACTGAAGGGATGAGGGGGAAAAAGAAACAGCTGTTTAGATAGAGAGGGAAAACTGTTCTTAAAAGATAAAAAAAAGTCTAAGCTTATTTCTTTAAAAAAATCCCAAAATACCCTAAAACCATCTCCCCTCCAAAAAAACCCACCCTTGTTTGCTTCTGTTTTAGAAAATCTAATGAGGCCTCTTAAGAACTATGGAATCGCATGGTGAGCATATGTTTTAATTTAAATCAAGCTTCTTTTCAGATGTATTTGGTATTGTGCTGTAAAGCTCCAGTTTTTGCTCTGTTGTTTCAGCATGTCTATGGGTTTCTTGATAGAAGAGGCTGCCCCGATTGTGTGGAGAGGGCTCATGGTAATGTCAGCTGTTGAAAAATTGTTGAGACAGGTAAGGATTTAGTTATGTGTTCGTGTTTCAAACTAATAAGTTCTTTTCAAATACATTTAACTGATACATGAGTGTCTGTGACATTATTTCCTATGTTAGTGGTGAGCATTTTTGTATCTTGGTCTTCTTAAATTCAGGTAAGTGGGAAAGTTGATACTTTTATGTTTACCTATCCCCTTCAAACACAGTTGTTGTTCCATGCCTTTGATGAGGGAATCACCCCAGTTTGCCTTCCTTCTTATTCCTTTTTATGTTTCTTTATGCAGTTGTTATAAAAAAGACATTTTGAAGTTGAAGGATTTCAATGTATAGGGATCTGTGCATATCTACAGCTGTATTCCCTTATGTGCTTGTTAATTCACCAGCACTAAGAATTCTTGGATGGCATTTGACATGTGACAGGTACAGGAAAATCATTAGGTACACTCTCTGTGTAATGCAGATAGATTGTTAGTTAAATTTCATGACATGTAGAAGTGGGGTGACTTCTTTATTCCATGACAGATATTTTTCTTTTATTGCGAATAGATCTCTGAAGTGCTAATGAGATAAACAGCTGAAAAAGTACATTAAGGTTGCATGTTTAGACTTTGAAGTGACCCAGATTGTTCACAGCTGATATCCATTCTAGGAATCTAATTTATACAACTTGGAGATCACAAGGTTTCTGTATGTCTTCTTCAAATGCCTCCAAATATTGTGCTCCCTTAATGACTGAAAAGAATAATTTTTTTTCAGCCTTTTTCCATTTTTACCGAATTCTCCTCTAACACGGATTTTACAATAGTGCTATTCACTGCTCTGGTCACAAAAGCCATGTGTCTGCCAAAACTTCAGAAGAACATCTTTGTCTAGAACTGGCCTTTAAAAGTAAAGGGTATCCATGCCAATAGCTGTGGAGACTGTTCTGACCTTTTTGTGTGCTGCATTGTGCTGGCCAGGCTCATGAAATTAGAATGTAAAACCTTGAAGTTAGAACTAAAGTTAGCACCTGCTGTATTGGCATACTCTGCCCAGGGAGACTGAAGGCTGGCAGGCACTCTAGTGCTGTTCTTCAGTCAGTAGTATCCCCAGCTGGGAAGTGTGTGCCAGCATCCTTGTGGAGGGTGTGGATGATGCTGTGTAATGAGCTTGTTGCTCCCTAGCAACCAGTGCAGTTACACGCTGGCCAGCCGTGCTGTGGGAACGGGACAAGCCCAGTAATGCCCAGGGCATCAGTGATTTCCCTGACAGTGAAACCTGAGTTCTGAAAGAGGAAGGCTTTACAGCTAAATGCCTTCTGTCTACACGCATTTTGCTTCTGCATGATGGCCAGGATAGTCTTAAATCTGTGCTGGAAAAAGTTCAAATCTCTTCCTTCGCAGAGAAGCTCATGGATCACATGGAGAACCAGTGGGTCTGTCTGATGTACAGGTGTTTCTAAGAAAGGAAAGAATGCATTTTTCAGACTAAGACATGCTATTTTGTTTTTAAAAGCTGTAATCTCCCTTCTGACGTAGTTATTAGCCAGTTTCAAGAAGTGGTTAACTGTAGACCAGTAGTTACTGGTTACTGGGCCAGTAATTTTATAACCTTGGACACTTAAACAAGAAAGGACCACATCATGTGATGATGCTTTTAAAGATACTATAATTCTATTTTATATTAGAAATAGTCTTGTGATCTGTTGGGGATTTTGAAAATTTTTCTTGTTTTCTCTTACCTGTTCTGATTGGCCTTAGCTATTATCTTTTGTTTGACAGGATAAAGTTGCTTCCAAGATGTGGTAGTCTGACAGGGTCTGGTTTTTTGGGTTGTGTAAAATACTTCTGCTTGTATTTAACTTTCTACAACCATATTATTAAGAAATAGCTGCTTTATCTTGTTAGCTACATAGAAACTATTTAAATTAGCTCCCTAATCTAGATTTGTAGTATGATATAAGTGTAAGGAGCCCCTGTGCGTTCAGGCAAATTGATAAAATACTAAGTTCTTAAAATAATTCAGCCCCATAGAAAACATAGATGTTCCCAGCCTTTTGCATTAAAAGCACTGGTGGTATTTTATATTTGTGTTTATTCTTAGATGGTTGAAATGTTTTTATTTGTTTAAGAGCATCAAGAGTATGCATTAACTCTGTGAATAACTTCGGATGCCTGGTTTTTTTTTTCCATATGAACAAATCTGTGTTCCAGAGTTTATCGTGCTTCAGATACAGCATTTGAAGTGCTTAGTTTCCAAATTCTGTAATGGTGACTTGTTGACTCATAATTGATCTATGCCTGCAATGAGTATTTAAATGCTTCTTTTACACTGGAAACTTGTTCAAATTTCTGGAGTTCTTACTTTAGAAAACATATTTGTTAAATATATACATTATGCTTTTTAATATACTTATTGTATGTAATCTCACTCTTTGTAATACATGTGTATTTGTCCCTTTTTGGTGGATGAATGGCTTTTCATCACGAGTCCAACCTCATTTTTGTATCTTTTCACTTCTACTTGCAGATGGCCAGAATGTGCACCACTTTTCAGATAAAATACCACTTTTCAGATCTAGACTCTCCTTTTGCCACATGTCTAGTCTGAGAAGATACCTTTGCTGTATGGTGTCAGACTGGTAGATAACAGGCAGTAATAGTGAAGACCAAAGTAGTGCTTGGTGTTTCTCTGGTAATTCATATCTCATGAGCAAGGATGGTTTTCTGCAACACATCATATTGTTTTCCCTTAGCAGAGTTAGAAGGAAATGTGCCTTATAATAGAGTTAACAGTTTAGTATACTATATTGCATGCATTGCCTACGTATTGATGCATGTGTATCAAATTAGTCTATAAATGAAAATATATAGTCTTTGATTCTATAATAAAAGTATTGGTCAATAGAAGAGAAGGAAAGTGGTGATTTTAAGCTGTTGAAAGAACAAGAAATACCTAAGGAAATTATTTTTCACCTGTAGCGAAAGTGAATTACAAACAGTAATTGGAACACTTGATCTGTGTAAACATTCATAACTCTTTCAGTTAAATATATCTCTAGTTTAAGTGTCTTGAAATTACCCAAAGTTTTGTTGTGGCTGAGAAGTGATTTCTTTGTTAATGTCATTAGATGTACTGTAGGCCCATTTACACTGCAGGGTGATCTTTGTCGCTTATCTGAGTTTTAACTTTTATTTCCCTGTCACAATTATCTTAGTGTAAAAATTATTTCACCTTTGTTAATACTTCCTTTGAATCTTGCTTGTCTGTAGGTGAGATAGAAGAGAGTTTTTGTTTTTTTACTTCAGTTTTAAAAGACTAAAAGACATTTAAAAGACATTTCGTTTTGTTTTTAATTGAAGTCCAGGTAAGGAAGTTTTATTAGCTCTTCAGTGTCATCTATAGAACTGGGCTTCTTCTATGCAGTTTTTTACTTCACATACACTTAGAAGCTGCCTTATCTTTTTTCTGGTCCGATTTAGCACTGGTTCTTTTACTCTGTGTGTCTTGACTCAGTATGATGGTATTTGATTAAACAAGCTACCTCAAAATGCACCATATCTTGCTATATTTGCTGTGGGAGTGACTTCTGATTAACCTTTAAGGTAAGTACAGTAAAGATAGGATTTTTTTGAGAGTCACCTAAAGCCCGTACTTGAACATTAATGTATCTGAAAAGCTGTTGAAATAAGTATCAAGTAGGCAGCTAAGAACCTTAGAAATACAAAGATTATAAAAAAAACAAAGACAAGAAGGCAAGCAAAACTTGCTCTCTGATTTGCATTGCTTTTGCAACAGGAATATCAAATAGTTATTACTACCACCCCATACAGTCTGTATGGTAAGTTTTCTAGCACCGTTCTCTTTTCTGTCTTAGGACATTTTGACAGTTGAATGGCAAAGGTGCAATTAGAAGGGTGCAGGTACAATCCTGCTATGTCTTGGACTATGTTGTGGCAATTATTCTGACAAAAGGTTGTGAGAAAGGAAGTGGCACTGTGTTGACTGCCAATTTAATATCTGCTATAGTCATAGCAGCATTACAAATGGAGGAGATTTCTGTTTAGGAAATAATCAGCAAAACTTTTGATATTAAAGATAACGAATGTTGGTTTCTCTGATCATGAACTCTCTATCTTATTTTGTGTGTTACTGAATTGAACTATCAACAGAGAAGGAAAAATATTTGATATTCAGCAGACGTCTGCTTTTTCTGTTAACAAAATCAAACAAAATTGGGACTGCAGGTAAAATGCAAGTGCATGTTTTCCTATGTAATATTCTCCTTGTATCTTTGACATATCAATAGATAAAGTCATATAGCTACTGGAAACAAATGTTGCCTACACAACATGAGTTATAGATAGCAGCAATTCTGTTTTGTGCAAACAGTCCCCTTGGAACTAGCCCAAAAATTTGCTCTTTTTTCAAGGCAGCAATCTCAGGTTGATTAACATCCTTAATAGGATTTTTTACCCTGACATGACATTTTGACCTATGTTTTTGCAGACTAGTTAGATCTTAAAAGGCAGGACTCTTATATTCCTTCCTTATCATACTTTTAAAAAGTATCCAGAATATTTTGTGCATGGACAGCATCCTTGATATATTATGGCTATAAAGTAGAGCCTCAGTGCTGCTGAATGTATTGTGAATCCTAAAGGTTCCTTTAATGTAGCTGATCAGGATGAACACATTTTCCCAGAAAGATGATTAAGCTTTTCCTGGAATGGCTTAATTCTATTGGGTCCCTAAAATGCTCTTATTATTTTCATCATTGAATTGTAATTCCTTCATCTCTTTCTTGCTGCTTCTTTTAGCACCACTTTAGTGTCTCTGTTTCAGTCAAGGTATGTATTGAAAGAAAATTAGAACAAAGTTTCACTGGGAGGGATATAATTAGAAATGAAGAATTAAATAAAACTTCCAATGCAGAGCCATTGCACGTGAGCGAAAGGAATTGGAACCTTGAACTTGGCTGCTTGGATGGGCTTTGTCCCCTGTAGATTAATGTTGAAAACCATACATTTAGCAGAAGAAGGATAAAATTTGTTTTATTAGCTGAACCCAAAGCTGAACAGGGCTGTATCCTGAAGATTCAGCCTTATCCTTTATAAAAACTTTTTTGAAAATTTGGCTAGGAATGAGGATTTTGTGTGCTACATTCTTTCAAAACCAGCACCTGCCACAGGTAGCGATGGTAGTATTTATACAATTGAGTGTGTGAAGAATATATGTATATGCACTTGGACCTTTTTTGTAGCATAATTCTCCAATGATCAGTTATCATACATAAGTAGTTGTAGAGTATCATGTTGTCACTGTGAAGAAAATTAACTCCATCTGCAGCCAGAACCAGCACACATATGTTATAGGGAATAGGGAAGATACAGACAGATGGATAAATTGTCTTTGAAGTATTGAGCAGACTGTGGGTTGTGAGGTCTGGGATATTTCAAGAGCCTGTGTGAGAAAGCTGCCATAAAAGCAACAGTTGAGTGGATGGAACAGTAAAAATTTATGTTTAAAGGTTTGGGATTAAAGTAACTTGGAAACAGTAGTGGTATTTAACTCTTGGAGAGCAAAGACTCTGAAGTCTCTATTGTTTTGGGGTTTTGATCATTGTCTGAAGTGACTCATCTCTATAGTGGAGACTGTAGAGATTATAATCTCTATATGGAGATTATAGATTATACTATTTTTGTGTGACATACATTAGTTAGTAAGTTCTACATGCAGTTGCTAGTGTTTAAGAATGGTATCTGTAGTTATTGGTATCCGCCTTTCCACCATTTAAATTTGAGAGGTTGCAGGCATGGATTTGGGGCCAAAATGTCTTTCAGCGTGGTTTATTTAGCTCTGTGTTAATGCTGCACTTGAGAAAACAAAAATAGATCAGGTATTGGGAGCAAATGTATTCATACCTGTTAAAATAGCTACCATGCTGCTATTGGCTGTTTTACTTGCACATTCTAGGCAGTAGAATGTTCTGTATATGGTTTCTGTAGACATCAGTCCAATCTTGTTTGGCATGTGTGTTCATTAGACTCTTGTGTTACATGTCGTAAGTTCTTCAGCCTCTAAATTTTCGCAGTTTTGCACTGTCTGTTTGTATAAATGCATTTTTTTAATAAACAGAACAATGGAAAAACTGGGGGAAAGCTTTCTAAATTAGGAGGAACAATGTATATTTGATTTGAAGCAATACACAGCAAGAACACTGCAGTTAGGTACTATATGCTGAGCTGTCTGCCTGATTGGTTACTTAGTGGTTTACTAAGAGTTGTTCTTTGGCTTCTGTTTGTGTCCCTGTACTGTCTTTTTGCCTTACATTTTTGCAACTGTGGAAGTTCTGTTCTGTGTTTTTACAGTGTTAGCACTCTAGTGAGTTATCAGTTTTTGTCAGAGATACACAGACATACAAAGACTAGTATTTACAATTAAAAAAAAATTCTTTGATACTTTTTTATATTTATAAAATAAATTTTTAAAACCTTTCCACTTTTGAGCACAATACATTTTGTGTCTCGGGTTCTCAGTGTGTGTGCGTGTGAATGACCTGTATCTGTTACGAATGCCTGAGATCATTGTAAATGTATCACTGGCATTCACCTCAGCTGATAAATGTCAGAATAATCTCTTTTGCAGATACATACACAATTGCTTAACTTTTGATGGTACATGCTACCTTGCACATGTATTCTCCAGCAGAGAGCCATCGAGGTGATAATGGGGGGTGAAGCATGCAATGTGTAAAGAGACACTGAGAACTGTTTTTTTTTGTTTTGTTTTGAGAGTTAAAGAGAGATGTGAACTTCTGTCTAGAACTATGTAATGGGTATATACAGAAAAGGTGCAAGTGGATTCTTTGTGGATGTGCACAGTAATAGCACAAGAGGTAATGAATCTAAGCTGCAATATGTAGTAAGAAATGTGAGGGGGTGTTGTTGGTTTGTGTTTTTACATTTAAAGCAATTGCATGTCAGAACAAGTTGCCAGGAGAGATCCTAGAATCTCTTTTGGAAAATACGAAGGACTCAGCTGCACGAGAATCTGAGTAACCTGCTCTAAGTTGTACCTGCTTGGTGCAGACAGAGGTCCCTGAGGTCCCTTCAAACCTAAGTTGTTCTTAGGTGAATTTGGGATTAGTTCTATAATTGGCATTCCACTGCCTAATTGACTATTGGTCTGTAACTCCATTAAAGCTCAGAGAGAAGAAAATGGTTCTGCCTATCACAGAAATCGTTGGTTAGAGCACTCAGTCAAAATCTAAACTGAATGTAGGTGTGTCTCTAATGTGACTGCCTTAATCACTAAGAGAGGGAGTCGTAAGTGTTGCAGTCAAATGAGCAAGTTTCAATGTAATGACAGAGACCATCTTTTTCTCAGTAGTGTTTCTGGTGTCTTTGGACAGTAGAGGTGCTGATCAGATGTGCAGGCAGAGACATAAAAGTCAAACCTAGATAAGGTTAAATAAGCATCCTTAATATGAATGATGAAAAAAATAAAAGAAATACATTTTTTATTTTCCTATCATACCTCTTATTTTTATAGAAGTACCTTGATTTAGCAGAGGTTTGAAGCATGCCTTCATGTGCTCTTAGACACCCAAGAACTGAGTAGTGATGGCATAAAGGAAGTTTTGCTGGAGACTTCTGGCATTTTTTTTTGCATTAGCTTTAGTAGTTTACTGCCTAGGATGCAGGCCTTTATGAAACTCGAACTAAGACATTTGCCCATCCTCTGTAGTGCTTGGAGAAGCTTGGGTTGATTTTTTTTTTTTTTTAAGTAATTTACAGTATAATTAAACAAAGAAAAAGTCAAAGATGGCAGCAAAAATAATCTTAAAATAACAAGTAGAATAAATCTTTTGTGTCAACTTTTTTTAGAAGAAAGGCCAGCAGGAATGAGCTCAGGAATGGACTCTGGAGACGTGAATTGAAAGCTAGCATGTTTTTAAGTGTTTGCTAAACAGGAATACTGGTGGTCCATATTCATATGGAACATTTCAAAATGTGGACTACAGGAGAAACCTAATGCCACTCTTCTGTTCTTTTTCACTAATGAAGGGGTCTGTTCTTTCTTTCTAGCTGATACAGATTAGATGCAAAAAGGGACATTGGTATTGCTGAATATTGCAGTGCCAAAGAGGTTGGTGCCCTGTCTGCAGGCATGGAAAGTTAAACAAAAGCCTAGGCTGGAGCTACTGCATACCTGAGGTGCTGGGAATACATCACTTGTCATTCCCAGTGGTACTATCTGAGGGATTATTTTTCCCCTCCTGGATTTACCTCCATACTCTTTGGCAGCGTCTTAGGATAATAGGTGCAAACCTTGGATTTTAAGGACAGCAAAACCTTATAAGACTTGAGCAAATTGACAGAAAATGTTTTGTCACTTACATGGTAAATGTCAAAGATGAAGTTATTATTAGTGTGGACAAAAGCTGTCTCATCAGTATAAAATTAGTGAGACAGTGTATTGGTGGATGAGAGGGAGTGGTGCAATGGGATTTAGCTGAGAATGGCACGTATTGGGTCTGGAAGAAGACAATAACAAATTGATGGCTCTGATTTTTTGTAGCTATATTTTAAACGAATTGAAAGGACACCCAGAATAGTAGCAGTGAATCAATGCTGAAAATTATTGTAAATATAAAGAGCAAGTGAAGAAAGAGCACTGCTTTGAAGCCAGATGATTTTTTTCTTTTTTTTTTTTAAGTATGGATTTTATTTTGAACACTTCTTGGTTTAGGAAGGGAACTCTATCAAGAGATTAACATTGAAGGCATTTAATTTGCATTGTGGCACTACATTTTCAAGACAGGGAAAGAGTGAGATGGTGCAATGGGAAGTTTTAACAAAAGGGGTAAGAAACACAAATAGCTCTTAGTGTTTGTTTTTCAAACTTGTGCAATCTTTTGGTCTTCTTGTACAAATGCAAGAGTCTATGCACACTTGTTTGTGTATCAGTGCAGTATATGTACCAGAAATGTATATGTTTAATGGAGGTTAATACTGGTTTTCTGTATTTTGTATTTTGGCAACATGTTCCATCTTAGGATACTCGCTAATTTCAAAATTGACATGTGTTTCACAATATTCATGTATTTATTAAATTTATCTCCAAGTAATTGAGGCAGATAGTCAGTAGTGGATATTTACAGTTTACATTTCATAGAGCTAAACAAAGCTGCTTTATGTATATGCTTATATTATAAACTACAAAGATATGTTTATATTTGCAGTGCATAATTCTAAAATACAGTAGTCTTACGAGGTGTCACTACAGTGGAAAATTTGCCAGCTTTTCAGCAATTACAAAAATATTTCTTCTGTTTATTTCTTCTGTTTTGTGTTGCCTTAGCCTGAGGTAGACATCGAGATTGTTAGTTCAGGCTAAAGTCTGCAACCTTACAGCTTTGGGAAAGAAAAAGAAAAAAAATTGAGACATCATTGCTCTTCAAAGCAATAAGAACAGTTACATCTTTAGGAAGTTGAAAAGCTTTTCTGTTTTTATTTTGGTGATCCAAAGTGAGAACGAAATGAGTGAGAATTAAAAGATCCAGACATTTCACCCCTACACGTAAGATCATTGGTATTATGTATTTCTTTTATTTAGAAAGGTCAAGATCTGCTATTGGAGATACTTCGAAAAGAGCAACAACACTCAGTAATAAATAGCGACTGAACTTGCAGTGCTAAAACTGCATTTGGATATGCTGCTAAGACTGCATCTATAGCTGGCAGATGGTAAACAGTAACTCTGAATGCTTGAGATTTTTCTTAAGTCTTTAGTAAGCTTTCCTTTAAAACAAGGAAGGTTGAATTTTTGTTCCCTTGTTTTATTGCTGAAATTAAGGAAACTGTTTCAAGGGCAAGATAAGATGACCCACTCATACCTTACAAAATAATGTTTTGTAAAAATTCTTATAGTCATTTTTTGTTATATTTATTTTGGTAAGACTAAAGGACGAATAAACTAGTTTCTTCTCCTTCAGAACCCACTTAAATCAATGGAAATCTTGACACTAATTTCTACACTATGCTTTAGCTGTGGTGTTGATGTTTAGAAAAGCCTGCTAGAGCAATTTGCATAATCATCACTAATTTGCTCACACGTTAATAATCACCTTGAAAGGTCCTGTCTGTTCAGAGAGAACTGCCTTAACCAGTCCCAGTCAGTATGTATATATTTAAAGGAAATGGTTGTATTTCCTGAAGATCAGAAGCTGAACATTGATGCAGAGATGTACTGTGGCCAGAAGTGTGGGAGATGACAGAAAGCTCTTTCTTTCCACCCCTCTGCCCCCCAGTTAGAGTACTCCTGTTGCCACCCTTTGGCTTGAGTATTTTTGAATGTTTTGGGGTGGGTGTGACTGAAGGAATATGGGCTTGATTCTTTTTGTTTCCAGCAGAAGCTACAGAACCTGTTTCTTGCCTTTCTTCCCTTAATGAAGCAGGATCCATACGGCTCCCTGTTGCTTTATTGGCTTGCGTTAGCAGCTGATATGAAAAGGGATTATAGTTTCTGAAAGCAATTGACAGTCATAGAAGTGTTGGGAAAGCCAGAAAAACACAAAAACATTAGCCAACATCTTACTGCTGAACTGGAAGCGTTTGTAGTAAATGTATTTTAAATGTCTTTGAAGATTAAAAAAAAGGCCAAAAAAAAAGCCTAACAGCATAGTGAGAATGTATTTACAGCAAACATTTCTTGGCCTGATTCCTCAGCTGTCATGGTTATGACTGTGCAGTTACTGCTGCTGTGGGAACAGGCTGTGAGAGTGTTTTCTTTGCTCTGCTTCCAGTAGTCTCATCTCTCACACACATTACACAGGTATGCATGTGTTGGCCCTCCTTGGCAGAAAACAAAACAAATGCAAAACATGCAACAATGTTTTGCTGGGTTTGTTGACAAGACAGGAAGAAATGACAGAGAGCTCATAATGTCTCAAAATGGCGGTGCTGAGGTTAGACGTTGTTTTCTTTTTTTCCCCTCGAGGTTTTAAAGGAAACTGTTTTGAGGTTTAAGGTTTCTCTGCAACAAGGTTTAGAACTTTGTGCCTAAGTGGGACCCAGCTTCATTCTTAGAAAGAGGTAGTGATTTGAGCATGATCTGAAGTGTCTGCTAAACAGGAATACTGGTGGTAGAGAAACTAGGGAAAGAGAAGGCACTGCTTGTTTTATTTTCTAAATGAAAGAAACATCATTTATGTACACTTTTTCAAAAAAAAATAAGATGCCTAATACTACCCTTCCACTTTCTCTGTTCTTCTCCACTAGTAAGAGGGTTTGTTCTTTGTTTCTAGCCGCTCTAGATTGGATGCAAAAAGGGACGTGGGCATTGCTGCACTGTGCCTAAGAGGTTAGTGCCCTGCCTGCAGGAATGAAAAGTTAAACAAAAGTCTAGCCTGGAGCCAGTGCATACCTGGGGTGGTGAGAATACATCACTTGTCATTTCCAGTGGTACTGAGGGGTTACTTTGCCCTCTTGGAGGTACCTTCAGACTCTTTGGCAGTGCCTTAGCAGAATAGGTGCTGTATCTTGGAATGCTGAAGTTTAGAGCTTGATGTGGAATAAGTGGAAATTAATGGTGTAAGTCAATGGTGGAAGGTTTGCCAGCTGCAACTGAGAAGTACTGAAGATGTTGAACAAGAGGGCTATCAAGAAAAGCCTATGGGCTGTGCCTCACTTTGTTTCTGTCCTGGGTTTCAGCACCTAAATGTAACCTTATCGGACAGCTATGTGGAGCGAACATTTAAAGCCAAAACTGAGCATTTTCTGTTAGGTGCCAAGACCTTTCTTTCAGTTTAACTTCACAGGCGTATTCTCTGTTCATCATGACCGCCTTGGACATGAGAAGTGTATGTTTGGTTGTGTTGTCAGTTTAGCATTTACGGCTGTATTACCTGCTACCCAGGAGAGTGCCCTGAAATCACATACAGCTTTCATAAAGCTCTACAGCTGGGGGTGTAAGATTCCTGAGGCAAGGACTAGACACGTGATGGGGGAGCTTGACCAGATCTGTGCAGGAAATTCAATTACTCTGAAGCTTTATCTTTCCAGGTGAATACATCAGCTGCTGGCCTTATATGGGGTCATGGTGGCTTCTGTTGCTCTTGCGTTCTTGCTTACACAGTTACCCAGGTAAATGCCACCTGCCTGGAAAATTAAAACTGACATCTTCCCATTCATAGGTAGGTTATCTCATATGTCTAATTGTGATATTAAAGAGTCACTATTATAACAACAGAACCACAGGCTTTGAGATTTTGGTTTTGGTTTGATTCTTTTGTTTTTTGATGGCCACATGTGCTCAGCTTTCTGTTGGGTTCAGTGTTGCCAGTGGCAGATTCATTTAGTGTGCCTGCTAGATTGGGCTTGTAAGACTTGCTCCTTTCCCACAAATATGTGTGCAATTAATGGATCCCAAATGGGCTTCAGATTGAAATTTTATGTTTTATGGAGATTTTCTATTTGCTTTCCTGAGCAGTCAAGATTTTTGGGAGAATGCGTAGGTGGAGCTTACCAAAGCTGCTTTTTGAGCATGTTTTTTTCCCATTTTTCAGCCTTTTTCATCTTTTTGATCAAAACAAAAGTGGAACCTTGCTACCTCTGACTGTTGATTGAACACTGACACATTGTTTAGCATTACACATTAATTTTACTTCTTAAATAATTATGGATGTAACTGTATAAACAGCTTTTAAAAATTAATACGGAATTAATATGTGTTAAACCAACTGCACAGAGTTGTTTCTTTTCTTTTTAATAATCCAGTTTGCGTTCTGGCTGTTGGAAGCTGACAGATTGATCCTTCACTCAAACCATCCTCCCATATCTCTTTTGCTCCCAGAAAATAGCTGCAGATATCCAAGAATAGCAGCAGGTTTTGTACCAGTATTCTTTGTAGAAAGCGATTCACATCCCAAGTGATTGACACAAATGTAAAGTAATTGTGCTTAAGGTACCAGAGATTAGTGTCATGGGGGTTTTTTTCCCCTCCCCCCCCAACAAAGAAAAAATTTTTGTGCTATTTATAAAGCTGTAGAAGATGTTTTTCTTCTTGGTGTGTTTTGCTCCATCAATAGTATCTTTTAAAAGAAAGATTATGTTCTCCTAGCAGAATGCCACCTTTGGAATACAGCTCTTACTGTGCAACTAAGGTGGATACTAATTTAAATTTATTTTTCTGCTAGATTTTTTATTCTGTATAAAAACTAGTAAATAAGAACTGGAGCTAAACAAAAAGCTAGGAAGTGAATGAAAATACAAAGACTGTCTATTGTTTGGCAGTAATCACTGAATGTCCCTGAAACTCATGGTATCAGCACCTTCAGCAAATTATTTCAGTTAGGTTTAGAATACAAGTAACACTTGTATTGATGCTGATTCCTAACTGAGGACACTGATGAATGCAAAATCATGGTTCTGTGGGCACAGCAGTCATTTTGGCAATCTGTATTTCAATGCTTTCACAGCTTATCTGTTGTCTGGTTCATAGTAAATGCTCTTACTCCTCTAGGAATATGACATTCAGCACATCCTTAAATTATGGCTATGGCATATATGTGACTGCAAAATGTGTATAGTTTTAAAATTCATGTATTGTTATTTTTACATCTTATATGTATCTTTAATGCACTTTCTGTGTTCCATTCTTTGTAAGGACAATGTATATGTAATTTTTCTTGCTCCTTTCTGACCTAAAGGCAGTTTATTTTAACAGAGAACATATACCGACAGTCACAGTCCTGTGGTCATGAATTTGCACTACTCTCTCATACTTGCTCTTGCTTACATTCTTTTCTCACACTGTCATCATCTTCAATCTTCCTGCAGAGTTGAAAGGTTCTGTATTTTGTGCAGCCTTGTTGTTACGTCTGTTGGAAGTATTGATTGTTGTACTTTGAGGTAATTTAAACAGACTCTCCAGCACTGGTTTCATTTGCAAAGGGTGCCTTACTTGAATTCAGTGACTGAGGAGGATATAATTGTGAATTTAAGTACAGAAATTCTGGAGAACAAATTTTTATCCATATTTGTGAAAAACGGGTTATTAAAAAAAAAAAGAAAAGCAACATTTTGTTATTTAAAATTAATGTTTCAACACAATGGGACCTGATCATATCTCATAAGGCAGAAAACCAAGTTTTATATTGAGATTTACTGTCTTTTGGCCTCAGTTCAACAGTCTGCATCTAATTGATTCTGTTTAAGTTTTTCTGTTGCACTATTTATGGTAATATTGGGGGGTTTCTTCAGCATTTTAAGTGACTTGAATAACATCTATCATATTACTTTCTTCAGTAATCCTCTTTCAGAAGGCCTTAGGCTGGCCTCTGTAGAAGTTCCCTTTTCTGTACAAAAAAACATTATAGATGGTAGTTGAGAAACAGAATTTTCTGACCTTTTGAATATAATGATTTTTAGTTTAAGGGCTGGTTTAAAACTGGTGTATCAGTGATGGTCATAGCATGGTACCTATAATAGTCTATTGGTACCCCAGTAATGAATTTATAATTTTTTTTCTTGTACCAGAATATGAACTGAAGCTTAAGGAAGTTAAATAACTTGTAAAAAAAATTAGGAACTTTGCTTTCCATTGCATAGTTTAAGTAATCAGTCTTCAATTATATATCAGCTTTTACCATCATTACAGAAATATAGGCTGAAATACATATGGGGAGTGGGCTTATTAAGCTTCTCCCTTTTGATATTTGTTGCCAACGCTTGTAATATTTCCTTCTGTTGTTATTGTAGGGAAAATTTGATTGAGACCGCTTATATAAATTTTATGAGCTTAAATTGGGTCCTGATAATACTGCCTTAAAAATGTGTTGTTGACTTTGGATTTGGTAAACAAGGATTTTGCCTTTGTATATTAGTAAGGAGAACTCAAAGAGAATTTGCAGTTTACAGCTATGTTAAACACATCATCTATCAACCTGGTGATTAGTTTAATTAGAAGATGTGATGCTAGCCCAGTTTCTTCTGATTTGTTTACCCTTATGTTACTTAGCTTTGGTGCTTAATTTTATTGCAGAAAGACATAGGAATAGGCACTTGTCTCATTCCACATTTGTTTTCTCAATGTCATTATTCAGCAGCTGAACTACAGACAGTTCCATATTGTAGAACCTGGAAAAAAGAAAGATGGTGTATTTCTGAAGTTTCTGCAAGTTATGTAGTGCAGACTGTGGTTCAAGGTTAGAAAGAGAAGCAGACCAATGATCAATCTCAAGACTGCATAATAGAAGTTTGCTTCACAAACTGTGATTTTCTAGAGAACAAGTCCTGGGAAATGGGAATCACAGCTCACAAAAGCTCTTTGTAGTAACAGCTTGAACCTGGAGGAAGAGCTTTTCCTACATGGTAATGCTGATAAAATCTTCATCAGAACTGTTCCTTTTCAGTCATCCCCAGAGGTTGTTTCCGGCCCTTGAGAATATTGCAGACTGTCCCACAGCTGTGTTCCATCTTCCCTTCCAGCTGACATGCCTTCTCTCTGTCTCCTGGAACACCCCACAGAGAATAACCTAACCTCTTCATTGTTGTCTTCTGGGTGTTGTTTAGTTTTGTAAGTTACACAAGTGAAGGTGACATAAACTCCAGGTTACTGCATTTGCCTTCAGTTCTTAACATTATTAAAAGCCATCAGGAAGGAAGAGTAGGAGGCCAGTTTCTGTTTTGGTTGTTGGATTGAACAGGACTCTGGCATTCTTACTAGGCACTTATTTCTAAAAGTTACTCTTAGCCTATATTGAGAATATAGGCTAAGAGAATTGAGACTAAGGGAATTTCCTTCTCCTTGTGGAGGTCCATGTAGCCAACTCTTTTTAAGCTTCATCTCTATTTCTCTCTGAACTTGGCAGAACGGACTGCTCAGGAATACCTTAGAGGGAATCTGAACTGTTGCAGGGCATCTGTTTTCTCATGATGTTACATTGCAAGGCTTTGGGATTGGTTAAGCATCAGAGGACAAGTCAAAGGGGCAGTTGTGTTTGTTCAGAAAGCGTCGAGTTGTGTTACGCACTGTGGCATATCCTGTTGTGATACTACCAGAGAGAAGGTTTCTGTAGGGGCTAAAAATCTTCTGGTTTATGTCTGGGGAATGTCTCTTTTCTTTATCAAATTCACGTGAAAATACATTAAAAAAATTTTATTAAAATGCCATGTTTCATTATATTATTCTTAAATTATCTGTTTCTTAAACTGTGAAGCTACTTACTAGTTGCCAATATCTGTGTGTGTCTAAGCAGCATCTTTTAAGTAATTTTTCAAGGAATTATTTTTAAATACATGTTTTATCTTAAAATACATGGGCTTTATTTTAAATACATGTGTTATCTTAACCCATAAGTACGTGTGAACAGTTATATAAATCTTCATTTAAGAACATAATTTCTTACCTTTACGTTGTTCAGCTGTTTGCCTGTATTAAATCATTAGTATACACACAAAGTAGTTAGAGGAGGATGGATCTGGCAGGAACAGAACTTAAGCTGCCTGCAGTGTAGCTCCTGATGCTTTTCTGATACCAGTGTTCAGGGTTTGGCTGGCTGCTGCCAAGTCTGCACCTGCATAATGCTTGCTTGAAACTCTGCATGTATTCCTATTAATAAGAACAAGTAAATAATATCTTCTGTTATTTACCAAACAACCACACATGAGGATTACTTCAAAGTCACAAGTAGCAATCCCTCTTCTGTGCTAATACTCTATCATTTGTGCCTCATTCACAGAGGATACTCAGGCTTCATTGCTCAGCAGAAATGTTATCTAAACCTCTACCTTCGGTTTAACTTGCTATTTGGAACCCTTGCTCAAAATGCATATCTGGTATTTTGATTATGGATTGTCACATAAACAGAATGATTGATTAAAGTAATTTACATAGAAGTATTTGTGGTGTTTCTGAGCAAGGGAAAATACACAGAAGCACATGGCACTTAATTACATTGCTTAACAATAAATGTCAAGTTAAACCTTTTTTAAAAAAGATGAATCCTGTGCTTAAGGAAAGTGCAATTACATTTCCATGCTTTGAAATGTTTTACACACTGTATACATTAGAGGGGCAAAGACATTAACACCTCTGTACATGCAAAGGTGCTGACAGATTTCAGATGCTATAAGGCAGTCTTTTGTAGCTGCTGTCCACTCATTGCTTGCAAAGGGAACTTGTTTATTGTAATGTGCTGTTAATCTGAGCTCATTTTCTTGTATGAAGTCACATTTGCATACAGACACACTTCTTGGAACTTACTGAGAACGTGAGGACAGTGGTCCTGATTTGGTAAATTGTTGCATATAAACAGGATTTGCATTCAAATTAGTGTTTTATAGTGCAGCCTGAATGGCAATAGTAGATTTCAAAAAGCCACTCCTGAGTTTATGTTCCAGTTCTAAATTTAATTAAAAATGTCTTTCCCCTTGTTCTTTCTACTGAATTTCATGCTGAAATTCAGTAACAGACCTGGAATTTCTTCTCTCAATAAAGTGTACATTTCTGTAACAAATTATCCAAATTACATTCAATAATTTGTTTAATAAAAGATTGCCATGCTGCTGTATTCTTATGGGAGAGTAATGGAGGAGCAACTGAACTCCACAGTGTTCATCATCTAATCCTTGCAGAATAGAAGCAAATAAGAGGAAGGCTACAGTGGGAAATGGGGTGACATGCAGCATTTCCCAACCCAAGTCTGGGCAGATCTATATGTCTAGAGGCTACTGCTCACAACTAGGCAAAAATACTAACTCGGTTCTTTACAGAAATTATGGCTGTATCATTTTGGTACAGCTCTCCCTTCTTACCCTGAATTGCAGATGAAAAGGAAAATGAAATTGTGAGGATAACTACTTGACTACATCCAAAATAAAAACCAAGGTTAGTTTTAATTAGGAGTGGTTTTCCAATCTAGTTTACCACCTGACTTTCACCAGTTCAGCACCACAGCAGTAGCACGATTCAGAGAGGTTTGTGGAGGATAGTTCTCTTGTATATTCAGTACTTATGGGCTTTGGCATCTTTGCTATTGCCTTTTCTGAACTCGTGTGACAAAAGCCTGTCTTCCTCTTACTCTGTACAGTGTCAAGATGTCCTCTCCACTGCTGCTGGGGTGGTGGAGCTTCTCTATTATTCCGTGCTCAAATTTGTAAGTATTATAATGGAGCACACTTCATTTGATAGACAACTCATTTATTTTTCTTTTCAATCCATGAATTTAAAGGAAATATGTGAAATAAGATGTTTTCAGTGCCATAAATTAAATAAAGTGTTATAATTTAATTGCACTATGTGTTAACAGAGTATTTTGCCTGTTGCCTAGCAATGAGATTTACCATGAGATTCATCATGTGCTTAAGATTCCTTTACTAACTTCTGTTTTCAAAGTTTTATAACTTTATTAAAATTCATCACTTACAGGACAATCTAGAAAGTCATGTTGGATATTATGGGGTCACTTCCTAAGGAGGCTTGAGGTGGAGAGCTCTGGTGCCCTCTGATTTCTCGCCTGCTACTATATGTGGTAAATTTGGAAAGTAACTTCTTGAGCATCAGTTTGTGTATTCCCACAAATCTGAATGTCTAGGAAAGGCTTTGAGTACTGACATTTGTGGTCATCTCCAGTAGCGTTGCACAAAGTAGTGGAATATGTCTGGATGTTTTCTTTGGGGGATTGTAATGCTTGATATGTGGGATGGTCACATGGAACTTGAAGGAGACTAGTGCTTGAAGAGCTTGGAGGAGCAAAACATCTGGTAAGAGTGAAAAGAAAAGCTATAGGTCAAGCCCAGAAAGCCACTTTGTTTCACAAGAGGAACTAACTTAAAGTTAGGGCCAATAAGGGTATGTAAAACCAGACAGCTTTTAGCTTGAGGAGAAAAAAAATAGTGTATTTTTCATTCCAGTTATCTCTGATAAGGGTGGAATCTGGACTTTTGTACTACTCCATGAGGCAGTGCTGTACCTAAAAGGACTTGAATTTGGGCTCATGAAGAAAAGGGCTGAAAACTACTCAATAACCAAGGTTTTATTCCAAGAATATATCCAAGAACCGAGTGTTTTTGGCAGACAAAGTAATTAGAAACTGTGTCAGAATGATAGTAGTGCTGTGCCACTCATAGATGTGTTGCCAGACTGCATCTTGCTGCAAGGCAGAATGCAAAAAACAGTTTGTTCATTCTATTCTGTAGAAGCATTTAAGGAAGGACAATATGATTCCTGGAACTGTGTTATGTATTATATATAGATGGACTTAACAAGAGATGCTGGGATCAGCCTTCATAAAGACATGGGGGGGAGGTATTTTGAATTAATCCATTAATCCTTTTTAAAAACTAAAACTGTCTATACCTAACTAGCATTTCAAAATTGTTAGGATTATTATGAAAGATCTGGGTTTGCATATTGAGATTTATGCACTTTACTTATAGAAGATCTGTGTGTTTATTTGCAGATCTCCCAGGAATGCGACTTTATTCGTGTTGTAAATTACTACATCTATATAATTTCAAGTTGTCACCTTTATAATGGTTTATTTTTAATTAAGAAATGTAAAAATTTGAATTTCATGCCTGCAGGTGAGCAAAAAAATTTTTACTGGAAAAAGAGGCATTCATCAGCACAAGCATTTCTCTGATTAATAAGTAAGCAAGATTAATTAAGAAAACCACAGTGAAAAACAGACTTTTTTTCACATAAACTGTTTTCTCTCAATGATTGTTTCAATATGTGTATTTTTGTGCATATGTGTAGTTTTCCTTTGGGCTTATATAGTCTCAATATGATTATGAATCAAAATAATTGATTTTAGAAATCTGCTAGGCGCATGTCATTTTTATTGACAAAATATAGATATTATAGATGTCATAGATCAGTTTGAAATGTGAGGAAGATCAGTGTTTGCTGTATTTAACATATGTGGCATTTCCTGTTTAGTTAGACTGTCTTAGGCACCATTTAGTGTTCCTGCAGCATTTGTATGGAAAGTGAGGAAAGGGAGGTGTGCCTGAGACTCCCTAATTTAGACATCCAAAGTTGGACTTTTCAGCTAACCTTCCCCAACCCCCTTCTCTCTTACGTGCTCTGAAATCTTCCTCCTTCATCGGTCTGCCTTGAAAAATTCCATTTCTCACTGGAGTGCACATTCAGTTAGTGATCTGGATTTCACATTGCATGTGCTTCCCTAGAAGATCATCATCCATACAAGAACTGAATGAAAATGAATGAGTGTTGCCCTGATGGAGTGTAGTATTCCATGACAATATCTAAAGGACTAGCAAAGCTTTGATTATTTTTTGCTGTGAAAATGACACTTGAGGGAATGTGTAAAATACAGTTCTCTAGTTTGGCATTTTCCTGTATTAAAGCAGCTTATACAGTTGTATTTGTATATGTTGTATGAATCAGAGACGTACCATATGAAAATGTTCAGGGAAAGTATAGGTAGGCTGTCCATTATATAGAGTGGGCCTAGGACCATTTCTGTTCTCACGAAGAAAACATTTAGCAGGGTGCACCATGCTGTAGAGAGAGTTTCTTGGCTCACCCAGTAATCTGCTGTAGTAAAAACATAATCACTCACAGCACTCTCGTATTGGAGTCTAATATCTTTAATGGTTGCTCTCATTTGATGTCTAGCAACCATTAAACTTCTTTTATTTTGTGATGTCTTAAGTATATTGTAAGTCTGTATAATTATACGTGGTGATTTTAATTTAGCAAATCTGAGGAGTTTTGTTTTATTTTTCTGTTCTCCCAACACCTCTTTTTCCTAGAAAAAAATTCAGTACTGATAGCTTTAACTTTGTAACAACAAAACAGAAAAGAAGTGCTAATTATTTGTATGTAGTTTCAACAAGTGATAAGAAGGAAGCAAAAGTAGTCTTAAATTAATGGAAGCAATTCCTATGTGGTATTTGTTGCACAAAGCCCTGATTTTTAGCCTGAGTTTAACCTAACATTTGCTTCTAACCCATGGTTAAGCAGCTGCAAAGTAAAAGTCTTAAGTTATTGCTACTTTTTGAGGGAGAAATAATTAAATAAGAATTATGCCAATGAAGTTAATAATAAAATTGCACTCATAGTTTTGAGTGATCGGCAAAGATTGTGTCTCTTAGAAAAATAATGCCTTGATCCTGTGCTGAAAGTGTGACTAAGAATGCATCTCAGGATCATTCTTTTGTGTCCTTGGGTCACTTGTTTACATTGTGAGAAACAAGGACTGTACTAAAACACAAAGTCCCTTAAATAAAAGCACCTAAATCTCCACATATGTTTGTATTGTTGTCTTCTAGGTTGACTGGGGTCAACTGGACTATTTAATTATTGACATGCCACCTGGGACTGGAGATGTACAGCTGTCAGTATCACAGAATATTCCAATTGCAGGTATGTGTACTGCTTGACTGTTTCAGAGATTTGAAGTTGGTTAAGTTTGGTAGCTTTAGAAAAATCTTATTTTAAAATGCCAGTCAAAAATTATTCTAGTGTTTTTCCCAGAATGCTAAGAAATTGTTTTGTCAGTTGTGTGGTGTTGGAAACATTATTAGTGATTTTTAACATGTTAGAATTACAATTGTGTTACTTTCTTTTAAGCTAAGTTTTGAAAAGATTGAGAAGTCAGCTGTAACTCTTGAAGGAAAGACAGTCATGCCAAAAACTGC
Source organism: Climacteris rufus (assembly GCA_013398175.1). NCBI lineage: Eukaryota > Metazoa > Chordata > Aves > Passeriformes > Climacteridae > Climacteris > Climacteris rufus. The sequence continues at coordinate 1,464,226 of VZRZ01004709.1, forward strand.
TAAGTTTTGTAGTAGGAAACAATTTCCTTGTCTGTACCTTCTACACAGTAAAGCTAATGCAATAAAATAGTTTGTCTTCGTGATTGCTTTTTAGTTAGAAGCTGAAAATGCTGTTAATTCACAACATTTATTTATATGAACTATTCAGCACTATAATACACTAATTTATTATTTTTCCTTTTGTGTTATCAACTTGACTTTTTGTAGAGGATTTGAACTTTGCCGAATCACTCTTGCGGTATGCAGGCTGCCTTTTAATCTCATTGGTCTCAGCAAGACTTAGAAATACTGCTTCTGAAAGAATGCTCAAGCATCTCACAACGTCTAAAAAACTGTAATGGTTTATTACCTGTCTGACATGCTTCAACAGAAGCAATTGTCAATAACCAACATAAAGAATGTTAGGAATGCAGTGGTGAAAGAGTGGAAGCCATGCTTACAGTCTCAGGCACCATTTAATAATTGCTGTGGCTCTTCACCAGGACGGGAATCCATGGGATCTCCATTCTTGGCGATTGTCCAGATTGTGCTGGACAAATCTCTACCTGGCCTTATCTAGTGTTGCCAGTAGAAGGCCTCCAGAGACATTTTCTAACCAACAATTTGGTGAATCTGAGTTATGAAGGCTTCAGTAGGACTGCTTGCTCCAATTTTAATGGTATCAGACAGGTATGTCAATACAAAGCTGCAATGGTAGCATCTTTTGCTGCACTCACCCTTCTCTGAGTGCAGACTGGCTCCTGTGCACAGGCCCTGGTTCCTTCCAACACTCCTTTGTCTCTGCACTTTGGTGACAGTAACACACTGAAGTGAAGCCACTAAATATTAAATTGGTAGAACTGTTTCACTTGTATGTAGAACACTTAACAGACTGTAAGTTTAATTAAAGAGCTGTGTATCTCTAAAACTTCATAGGGTAGGATTAAGGAGTTGGCTTTAGGTATAGGAAGAAGACAGGCCCCTTTATATGGGGACAAGAGCTAATGGATTTTGGGCCATACACCCTGCTTTCACAGCAAAACCACTAATAGGACAGCGATGTCTACAGAATGGAGAGGAGCCCTTTAACAATCAGGCAGCACCTTATAGCTTTTTTCTTAACACAGTCGTGTCTCAGCCTCAATCAGTTGAACATGATAACCACAGTTACATGTAGATCTATCTATCTATCTTTTGAAGACAAATTTTTTGACAAATAGTTAAATTAAGTGTCAAGGCTGCAGGGTGGTATCTCATGATCTTCAATGATGTCAAGTTCAGAAAAGCTTAAATCTTTTGACATATAAAACTGAAATGTTCGGACACATGCTAACTCAGCCATAACATTATTGCCCTGAAATTGTTAATAATTATGGGAGGTTGTTTCTGCTGCCTGTGGTTGTGTTGAGTGATGGAACAGAGCAAACCAGCAGAGTTGTAATGAAGAATGTAATGACTTTTTTCCCAGAAGAAGTAGAAGAGGAGGCTTCTAGTGCCTCACCTTTTCAATGACCTGGAGCACATGATAAAAAGCAAACTATGGTTCATGCCATTTTCTTAGATACAGTGCTTAATATGCCACATGTGTCAGTAGCAAAGCAGGAGGGCCTTTTACTCCCAGGGATTTAAGCCATGAGGTGAACCATGACTGTGGCACAAAAGTTTTTGGTGAGGTAGAATTTAATTGAATCAGGTACATAATGGCAGTAAAATTGCAAAATTGAAGAGTTGTGCCTTTATCTTTGTGGATTATGTTCAGGGTTTTTTTTAAGTACAATGGGTATTGATAATTTTTGTTAATTACAATGCACCTAAGTGTCCTGATTTAATGCAGAAAAGGTCATTAGACTCTTGATCTTCAATGAATTGTTGTGCCCTTTGCCCACAGAACTCTGCACTACTTTCAGGAGTGTGAGGGGTTGTGGTGGTGCACTGGGTCCTCTGGGGCAGAGAGGTGATGGAAATTACTTCAATGCTGTATTTCTTCTAAATTTTGCTGCCATCTGATTGTGGAAGGTCACGAGATCTTTCTAACTGATAAACTACTTAAGTAGATGGAAGTCTTAATTTATGTTTTTTTCATAACACTTAACATCTTAATAGTATACAATGGATGTTAACAAAAGCAAAACAAGTTTTAAAAAAAGCTGGATTTTCTTGCCAAGTACAGCAATGTCCTCATTCTCATGTAGATGTAACAAAGTGAAGAATTAAGTCTAAGTAATTTTGAGTAAATAATTTTTATTCAATATTTTCATAAGTTTTCCATATGATTGTCAGAAACCTGTGGTATTCATACTTGTTAAATCAGGTTTTGGAGCAAGTCAAAGTAGACAAGATGTTGATTTAAAAAAAGGGAAACAGGTTTAAAACAAAAAGAAGCAACACAGATTTTCTTGCTATACCCTAAAAGGAGATATATTCTTGTCCATGTCTTTCTTTAAACACTTCACTATAGCTTTCAGCATAGGTTTTAGTTTGGGGTTTTTAAAAAATTTATTTATACAAGTAGGTACTTTTACAACTTCTTAACTGAAGACAGCATTTTGATTTGAATTCTGAAATGGCTTCACATTGTTTCTATGGTTGCTGAGTTCAGCTTATTTTTTTGTCAATCCGAGCTTCGTAAAATTAGCAGTGATAGCATCACTTTACATTTGTCTTTCCCATCAGTTGGTTTTGTTGAGCGTGCTGAAGTTGACTGTTGCAGTTTAAAAAAATGCATGTATTCTGCTTTTGATGAAAACAAACACAGCAGACAAGGAATGATAAGATACGTAATTCCCTGTGTTCTTACAGCTCAGTGAATTTGTGATTTAGGAAGAATTTTCTCTCGTTTATTGTGGCTATTTTTCACCCTCATTGGAAGGACTTATTTTTGTGTATTACAGCTTAAATTGTGCGTTCTGCTTTTGCTCGTTACTTGGTTTCTGTCTCTTTGCTCAAAGAGTCCATAACATTGTTTAGCATGCCTTTATTTGCTTCAACTGTGTTCCTTTCAAGAGTATGGAAGAGAGTGTTACAGATCTTGATGATTATATCTTTGGAGCAGTCTACAGAATTCTTGGTCTGTGGACTCCATTTGCAATTCATATTTCCTAAGCCCTGTGTTGTCTTTTACTTTGTTACTGAAACTATTTGGTGTTGTGCCATTCTGTTCCCTCTCCAGTTTTCTTCTTCTTTCTTATTTTATCCTTTGAGGATGCCTTGGACAGTCATGGTATTAGTGGAATAATTTCTCTGTTTGTCCTCAGAGACAACATACATATCTTAGTTTAGTACATTTAGAAGTGTATTATCTAATTTGCATGAAAGTTGTTCTTTGATTTGCATGCATGCATATGTGAGATACAGTATTTGCATTATGGTTTCTTCATTATTATTCTGTGGCTTCCTCAGGATAGAGAGTGTAGAATATTTTAATTTTGCCTCTAAATAAATTTATGAAACCTGCCATTTACAGAATTTCCTGTGAGTGTGAGAAAGAGCACTGGTAAAGATGTTTTGTTTGTGGTGGCTTTGCCCAGAAGGGCCATGACAAACTGGCAATGCAACAGCTGAGCATGAGAGACACTGATAGGATGTGTGATATGGTATTGGGTTTTAATTTTGGATTTTTTTCCTGCATCACAGGTCCCATAGCTTTCTTGAGTCAAAAGGAGACTAGAGGAATACTTAAAAGGGTGTAAAAGCAACACAAGATGTGTCTCACAATTCCGGTAGTCATTAAAGAGAATATCAGCCTCATGCAACCTTGGCTGTAGTGGTGGTTTTGTGTGGGTACTTTTCCTTCTTTAAAAGAAGGTGGAAAAGGAAACTACTGTTTTATTTTTATTAGTCTTGGTCACCTTACAAGGAGGCACATCTTCTTTAGCATATTCTTTAATAATCTGTAACATTGCTCATGTTGCAGTCATTCTTCAACAAACTAGTAGATGAGAAATGATAACTTGAAAATGTGATACATATTTCTGCATAACTGTCACTGCTTTCTTCAGATGCAAGTTTGCTTTCCATGTAGAAATCCAGGGTCAGTCTGAAGAAAATGCCTTTATTCATGTCCATTGTTACTTAATTTGCATTGAGTTCTACATCCTTACTTCTACTTTATCCTTCTGTTCCATCTTTTACATGAGCAAAACATCCAGATGTGGGTTCTTTATCATGTACTGAACATGCATGCTTGGAAAAGTTAGAAACATCCTTACACGTTTTCCAGCTTTTAAAACATTTTAAAAACACAGGGTTTCAGATGACATTATGATGTTTGCTATCAAGATATAGTGTGAACTAATGATATTATGAAAAATAAGACTTTGATTCCTTTGCATTACTAGTTGCTAAATTGAGAAATCTAACTGTGTATTTGTCTGATCATTTAGCTAAAGGAGCCATAAATAAAATTAATAAATATCACTGAAGAGAGATTATTAGCCTCCCTAAAAACTGGAAGAGAAGTTTATTATTCTCTCCTTTCAGAGTGCGAGGGCTGTGTGGGCAGCAGTAAGAGCATCTCTGTTCAAGAGGCAGTCTCAGCCCTGCCACGAGTATTTGTGCCTTGTGGAGAAGCTGCATTGTGGGGGCTGACCATTAAATTAGGCTCTTTGCTGCTCTTTCTTTATTAATGTTAAATTGAAGTCTGTGTTAGTGAAGTGTGACAGCTTGACAGCTCTAGAGACTGACATTGTCTCAATTGGCAGAACCAGCTCCAGGTTAATATTGGAATTGTTTAATATGCTGAATTTTGTCATACCGCCCTTTTCTTTGGATATTTAGATGCCGTAACAGTGAAAACCATTAGAAGTATACATCTGCCCAGTGGGAAGCTGAGACAACCAAATGATTTCACATCTTACTGAGCAATCTTTTAATATTTGCAGGAATGAGTATTGAACTGAACTGTATTTGTAGAGGAGACCTAAAGGTAAAAGGCTTCATGTTTTATTTCAGGGCTCTTAGTTTTCCCACCTTGTGAAAGTAACTTTTTCCCCATACAAGACACATATTATACTCTTATAATAATAAGCTCTAAGGAGGTTGTTAATAAGAATGAAAAAGACAATTAGTCAAGATAAGCGAAGTGAAAGCAATGTGAATGCTATTTTGTTTCTCTCAAGTTATGTAAAAGCAGAAGCATTGCTATTGCTAGTCATACAGGAAATTACTGTTGTCACCTCTCAGATTTAAAATCAATGTAACACAGAGTTCCTACCATATTTTTATTCCTGTATCATATAAATGTTGTAATTTTTTTGAATGTTTGCATCTTTCAGCAATATCTATGTCTTAATTATCTCCTGAATGCCTTTTTCAGGTAAGGGTGAAGTATTTATTAAAGAATTTTTGTTAGTTCAAATATGAATTTTCAAATAATTGTAATTAATAGGATTTCTTTTGACCAGCAGTGTTTTGATGGATTGTTTTAAATAAAACCAAAAAGCACATGTTTGTCTCTACTGATTAAACATTAAAAGTCTTACTTCTATTCAATGTACGTTGAACAGGAAAAAACAGAGGGATGCCACATACTTGAAGACATTTGACATTATTAAATGTGACACACCAAACTTGTGAACCAAATTATTTACTCGTATTTATGTCAGTGTTACATAGACCAGGGTGCAGCCTTGTGTACAATTATTTTATAGTAGAATGTGGGACTGAGAGAACCAGCTCTTGCCTCAACATATAGTAATGTACAAGAACAGGGAGTTCCAGGCGATGAGCAGACTCTCTCCAGAAATGAACATTAAAAACAGTAAAAGGACCATTTCAAGTCAGCTTTAAAAAAATTACTGTTCATGTTTTATAAAGCTATGCATGATTTAGCATGAAAAAGAACCGTGGCTTGAATTTAGCATGAAAAAGAAAGGTGACTTTCTAAGTTATCTGAATTTGAAAGCTGACTAGGTATGGTGCGTTCTTTTCTCTTTACTGAAGAGAAATGATCAAAAAAGGCCCAGTGCTACGCTACAAATTGTGTAGCATAAAGTTTAAGATTAGAGTTGTATCTGTATTCTGTCATTGCTTTTCCTATGTGTTTGTTTGCTCCTTCTTGACATCTCTTACTTTGATGCAAACCACAGTTGCGAGGCATCTGATCTTTCCTTTTAGTTTAACAATAATATACAATGTTTTTCTCCTTTGGTGAGCTTGCTTTCTTCTTCTGTGGTGAAGGTACATAATTAGTTTCTGCAGTAAATTTTTGAAGCTATTTTATGGGAGCCATTTGAGTAATAGCAAATTTTACTTGATCTAATTTTAAATGGCAGATACTTTTAGTATCAGATTTTGATGTGGATTTACTCTTTGTTTCATGCTGCATTTTGATGTTTTAAATAGCTGCAGGAAAGGAAAGGCATGTAGGTTTAGGATAGATTGAAAAACAAAAAAAAAACCTTAGTCGCACCAGTGGGGATTTTAAAACAGTTCTTTATATTCATCCAGATATAAGTTGCATGCTGAAATAGTTTACTTCTGTTGTCAAAATAAATGTAGTTGACAAATGCAAATTATTGTCAGGGTTATTTTAGCTTTGGACACTCCTGGTGCTTCATTATGAACTGTCAGACTCAGTAGACTCTGTAAACTTAATTTAGAGACCAAAATACAGTATGAGTTTTTACTCTAATACCTCACACTCTTTCAATATAAATTTAAATTTCGTTCTTGGCTCATGGAGATTGATTTAACACACATTGCCTGTTGAAGCTGATAGTATATTCAGTGCAAGTTCTTTCAATTTTATTGTGTCTGAAAAATAGTTTCCAGGTATTGAGGAAAAAGATAGTGAAGTATAGAGGCTTTGCAAACTGGGCTCTCTGAGGTCTGGCAACAGTGGCTAAGTGTATGTTAAGTACGAGATTAACTGCAATTGCCTTGTTGGTTTTTGGACCAATTATTCTGAATAGGAAGAACAAACTAGCCTAGTGTTCAGCTGACAATTGCTAAAGGTGAGAGAAATTCATATGAATAATGGCACTGCATTTTTTCCTCTAGCTATTTCTTCTGAAAAAAGTAAATGTTAAAATCTGCTCCTTACCATCCCCACCTCCAGGGGAAAAAGATAAAGAGCAGAATGGTTTGGGGAGCTGATTGAACTAATCTCACTGTTGTCTTTTTTTCTGCAGTAGAATTACTCTTTTACCCAGTTCTCCTCTTTGGATTAGGACCTCTCCTTAAAAAAAAAATCATATTCATTGTCAGAGAGACTGTTCGGACTTCGCTCTTGCCTAGTACAATTCTCATAATAATCTGGACATGATTGGCAAATGCCCTTGAAAGCAGGAGGTGGAATGGAATAGAGCAGAAAAATGCTAATTCAGATAGCTAAGGAAGAGTGCAAAGTGGCAGTATCTGTGAGGCAGTAGCTTTTTATTTTATGCCTACACCTTGCAGGTAGAGCTTGTTCACAGATGTTATTACATATGTTTTCACTTCACTAAATAAATATTTCATTGTAAATTGCATTAGTGTGACATACGTATTCAGTTTGCCATGACCAAAACCAAACATTTTAACACAGTGAGAGTTGCCTTTCCACATCTTTCTCCATGTGATCTGGTGTGAAATGGATATTATAATACTGATCAGTTTAGATGAGGGCAGTTTAGCTTTAGGGTGACAGCTTTATCTAGCTTATGATATTCCTCTGCTCAGTGATTTCACTGACAATTCCTCTTAGCCGGAGGAAGAATCTTGCTCTAAGATTTTTATTCTCTTTTTATGTGGGCAAATCAGTGGTGTCCTGATTTCCAATTACCTGCTAGTTCGTGGGCAGAAGAGAATGTGTGGCTGTTGGAAACATCCACTGTCTGAGCAGCTGTTCAATGACACTCCTCCAAGAAGAAGGTAGCAAGCAGGCTGGAAGTGTGATGCAGCCAGGATCCAGCCTATGGGATCGTTTTGATCTATATTACGAGTTTGAAGTGAGGATCCTGTAATGAAAAATCACACTAGGTTCTTTTAAGTTGCTGGTTGTAATGAGATGCCACAGACAAAAGCTAAAGGAACTTCTTTATAAAGTTTATCCAAGGAGATGAGTAATTTTCTAATGTTAATTTAATAATTGTCAGTTGAAATTACAACAAAGACAGAAGTCTTCGTTCTTGCAGGACCTTTTTTTGTGTCTTCAAGTGCAAGCTGTATCTGTAATTTAATCTATGAAGTAACAAGAAATTTAACAGAAGGTCAGAGGGGCTCTGAAGAGATCCACAGTAGAGAAGGTTCAGGTTAACAGGGTTATTTATAACTGGAAAATCTCACCTAGAAGTTTAAAATGAATGCAGTGGAAAAGGTAGCAAAAGCTACAAAAAGTGCAGGAGTGGTGTTGTCAGATCAGGCCAGCTACACCTGTACTGAGGCCTGAACGTGGTTCCTTGCCAAGAGCATTCAGTGCGTGTCAGTCAGCAGATACGATTATCCTGTTTCTTTATCCTCCAGAGCTCTGTCTTCCTGGTCAGTTATACTTCACTGCACAGCTTTTGAGGTGGCACTGTTTGCTAAGAGGATGATATAAGACATGATCTAATATTTGTGTGTTGTGGGATCCTTAATCATCTGTCTTGGATGAGAGGCATGTAGCCTGGTTCTGAAGTCTGTCTGGGAAGACACTGGAGGGGAAAAAAGAATATATTAGGATCCTTTTCATCCTGCTGCTTATCAGCTGCGTTTTAGACCTCTGTGCTTTTTGCTCAGGCACAAATTGCCTATAGCTAAGGTTTGGATGAGATTTCACCTTGTGCTTTGTAACTCAGAGTATCTCATGCAAACCTTAATGATGCAGTGAATATAGGTGATGATTTCCATACACAGAAATTATAGGCTGTTTCAGCATTTGTGATTTCCTGAACAGCAGTATATCAGAAGGGTGGGTACCAATGTGCTGTGTAGGCATACCTTCCTTTTACTGAGGATTAAGCACCTGGTGTTGAAAAAGAGAGGTAAACATCAGTGTTACAGGCTACTGTTAGTTCTGTCTCTATATATAATGTGTCCTAAGGATTAAAAGTACAGTTAAATGGTTTTTACTAAAACAATCTTACCTGGAGTGCTGAGTCCAGTTCTGGGTTCTTCAGTACAAAAGAGTCATGGAGCTCCTGTTGGTAGACCAGCAAAGGCCTATGAAGAAGAATAGGGATGGTAGCATGTCACTTATGAGGGAGCTGGTGCTGTTTAGCCTGGAGAAGACCAAGAGGGGATCTTACCAATGTATATAGGTGTCTGAAGGGAGGGTGTCAAAGAGGAGGAGCTGGGCTCTTCTTGGTATTACTGAGCAGTAGGAAGAGAGGCAATGGGCAGAAACTGATGTATGGGAAATTCCACCTGAACATGAGTAGGAATTTCTTTAATGAGCAGGTCATGAAGCAGGCTGCCCAGAGAGGTTGTGGAGTCTCCCTCACTGAAGATACTCAAAAACCATCTGGACAAAATCTTTAATAACATGCTCTAAGGGACCCTGCTTGAACAGGGAGATTGAACTAGGTGACCTCCAGTGGTCCCTTCCAACCTGACCCATTCACAGATTCAGTGTGATTCGGTGAACATGTGACAGCATTTTGCCAACTGAAATACACTGAAATTAAAAAAAAATAAATGGAATGCATGAATAAGTAGATAAGTCAGTTAAACATAAACATGGTCTACTTAGATATCATTAGTATGCTCAAGGCACAGAAACGATTTTTCTGCACACAACTGCAAACAGAATTTGTGGTATGTTTCAGTGTGCAGTGTGATAGCATTATGGTTCTGCAGCTTGTCCACTCGTCAGCCTTAGTTTGTCTCATTCACACGTGTGTAAACATGGCATGTATTGGTTCAACTGACATACTGTGTGCATGGATTCAGTCATATTTCATTACTTTATTGATTGAAATTACTCTTTACTGTTTGATATTCCTGTTAACTGTGTAGAGTCAAGATAGCAAGGAAAGTGTAGGCTGCATTCTTTTCTGGTTGTCATTTGAATCACTTTCTGAATTAAATATATGCAAATTTATTCAGGGAGGGGAGCACTGTGAAAAGTCTTATTTGCCATATTTGGTTGCTAGTAAAGGAAATAATGCTGCAAATAATTTGAATTCTTGAATTTCAGGTTGGGTTTGTTGGACTAGCAGTTGTACCAAAGAAAGAGAGAAGATAGTTATTTTATAGGGTGTTGGTATAAGTCAGTACAAGATGTCTGTGAATAAATTTTGCCTGTAACCAGCTCAGAGTAAAAAGGAAAAACAGAAACATCTATTCCACTCTCAACAGCAGCTTCTTGAGCATGTTGGCTTTTGTTCTGTGGAAGAAGCTATTCAAATTGTCCATGAGCATAATTTTAACTCGAGTATTTCAGAAGCCAGAGGTTTCTCGTGCAGACATTTGGTGTTTGTGGCAGCCCAAACTCTGTCATGTGCCATGGAGTCTTTTTGGCATTTTTGTTTTTTCCCTTTGGATGACAATTGTTAGTCAAAAATATCGCTCTGTTAAGCTGCTTGTGGGTCTAGTGCATTTTTTTGTTGTGCATAGTGTCTGTCCTTCATGCCATGCCAATTATTATGTTCATAAAGTGATTAATAATGAACCAGAAAATGTAGACTTCAGTCTTGTTGACTGCATATTAGATTCTATGTGAAGATCCAGGAATGCTGAGCCGGAATAAAAGTGTGAAGCAATTAACATGAGCATATAATCTCAAAGCACATATTTCCAATTTTGTTTGAAAAGAAAGCATTTTTTTTTAAGTATTGAAAGATCTTTGTTTTAGAAATATGCAGTAAACTCAAGGACACTGAGTCTGAATTACTTGTTTGTGGCCTGTGCTTTTAGGGAAAGGTTACATTCATTTTGTGGAACTAACCCTGCGTTTCAATGCTGCCTGTAAATTGTAACTCTGTGTTTGGTGAAATGAGGAGCTAAAGTGACTTCAGTGTAACTGAGAGGCTTCCACATTATTCTTTTGATGCCACTGGAAACAGGTTGACTTGGGAATATCAGCAAACTATTTGGATGCCGGGGTTTTAGCAAACAATAGGGTAATTGCATTTCCTTGCTACCATACATGTGCCATTCAGTTTTTGGACTTGTGTATAATACTATGTAAGGCAGAGATTGGCAGCTTTTCAGGAGTGAGGTGCCAGATTGTATTTTTCTTTCACAAATTAGAGGTTAAGAATGCTGGTTGAAAACATTGAAATGTGCTGTCAGGCTGTGTTTGGAAGCGGCTGGCTGTCAGCAGGCAGGATCCCACCTGGCAGTAGGTGGATGGTGGAAGGGACAGAGCTCCCTGTCCCAGTGCTGCTGGAGCCAGGAGTGCTCTCAGAATGCCAGGGCTTCTGGTGCTTCAGTCTCTGCCACCAATGCCAGCGGTGAGTGCCTCTGGAAATCTACCCACATCTTCCTTTGCCACATACACTGAGGATTGGGAACTCCAGGTTCAGTAGGAAACTGTCTCAAGTGTCTAGAATTGTTGTAATTGCTGTTAGTGTGAAGTTTGACATAAATTTCTTGTGCATGGTTGGCATAATGTGACACTAGAGAAATCTTTTTGTAGCAGAGATTTTTGACACTAGATGGTCACTGGGAAACCAAAGCTAATCAATTGACCAGTAATGCTCCCTTGTACATTATGTTCTTCTAAAACAGAGACAGGCCTGAACATGTTTTTGTTGCAAGTTTTGGGGAAATAATATTTGAAACCCCTGAGCGTTTGGGAAAAGATTCTCTTTGTGAAGTGATATGGAATATTCTGATGTCTGTATTGATTTTGCATGCTGTATTAATCAAGAAGTAATACAGTATAGGATAGTAACCTGTAGGCTTACTTTAATTTGGAATCTAACTTGGACAAAGAGCTCTGTTTTATATGCTTAATAACTCTTGGGAGTACTATTTATCAGGTAACCTGGAGCTGTGTCTGAGCAGTGAGCAACAGTACACTTTATTCAAACCTAGTGCAAGTGTGCAGGAGTTGGCCTCTTGCTTTGTGGTATCATTCATACAAACACACTGGTGTCTCTAGTGTGACATTGTTCAAGGAAGCATAACAGGTCCAGAAAACAACAGTCTGATTACAAGCAGCTGCCTCTTGATTTTAGAACAAGGCTTGCTGTTAAATTGAAAGCTTTCAAATATAATTATGACATGGGACTCTTACTGTGTGGATATTCCCAGAGTACCTCCTCTGCAACCTGTCAGCATGTGGACCATTTTCTTCTATCCATGGTCCTATGATACTAGATAGTTTTTCTCATTTAAAAAGTATAAATGGTTTCTACACAGAAAAGGTTATGATGAAAGTATCTAAAATATTTATATCACTGCATGTCATGTCATATCTCAGTTATTTTGATCATTGCATAATAACAAACCTGCCATAATTTTCTTCCTTAGAAGCATATGTGTGTGACTACTTTGAATATAATAGCATGTACTAAATAACGAAAATATTTAGCAGTATAATTAATAATACACATTTTAATGGAATTTCATGTTTTCTGTTCCCAGGAGCTGTGATTGTCTCCACTCCACAAGATGTGGCTTTATTGGATGCACGCAAAGGAGCTGAAATGTTTAGAAAAGTCCATGTACCTGTATGTCTCTACATTCAAAATACCAGTAGTTTTTTTTTTTTTTTCAAAATGTAAAAAAACAATCCATATGCAGGAATAGGTGAACATTCAGGAACCACTTGAATTTCATAAATTCTTGTTAAAAGGCTTACAATCCATTTTATATCTGCATCGGGAACTTGCTTTAACAGAAAGGAGAGAATTTTCTCAGACTGAGATCTTAATAATATGTGATTTCTTTTAAATCTGTTTCAACATGTGGAATGGATCAGATTGCTAAACAGAATATCTTATGAAGTAATGTGTGCCTTTCAATTATATTGTGTGTCTTCATTATATGTCCTCTTCAGCACTGTGTGTTGGACCTTAAAATCTAAAATTTCTTGCAATATAGAAAAATTGTATATTGGTATTTTTTAAGAAGCAAACTCAATTTTTTTGTGGAAATATGCATGTATCTTCTTGTTATTTGCCATTTGAAGGGCTCCATAGCTATCATGACAAATAGAAGGCTGTCTAATCACAGTTTTTCATGAGCTTTATAGATTATATCTTAGCTTGCTTATTTGAGAAATGCAAAATTTAAGAATGTCCACAATTAGGAGCAAATATTAAACAGGCTAACGTCTTTGACTTGATATTTTCTCTGTGTGCTACAAGTTGCTAAGTAACAATGTTATACTCTAGAGTGTGTTTGTGTAGAGACTCATTTTTACTTTGAAATGGGCAGTTGATGAGAAAATACAAATTGAAATGCTTCCTTATCATAAACTGTAAAGAAAAAAATGTTTTTCTTGCTTACCTGTGTGAAGATTACTTCTACTGTTTATTAAGAAAGGAGATTTCTTTCATAGCTAGTGCTTTGTTAATTAAAAGAAATGCAACAGAAAGCTGAAGTGAATGCTTTCCTTTTTTTTTTAATTTACAGAATAGCTTAACAAAAGCAATACTTTGATGAATTCCTTATTATGAACTATGCTTTAAGCATATTTGCATCAAAATGAAAGTATCATAGCATTTTTAATTTGCTGCTAGAAAGAAAACAAGAAGAATAACTTAGGCACGTTTTGTTTTGATTTTGTGTTCAGGTTGGCTCAAATGATGTAAAATTATTTTCTTCAATTTAAATTGTGTTCAAGTTAGTACTTCACTGAATTTTCCTTTTATTTTAGTGAGAAGTTGATGCTGGGGCGTAGAAAGAAGAGCCAGAGACAGCTGTGTTCAGGTTCAAAGGAAAGGAAGGAAGGAAGGAAGGGGCACAAGACCCACCTTCTTTATTATTTATACCCTTTTGGAAATCACTGTTCATTGGAGGAAATCAGTTCTTCCTCCCCTAACTACAGTGGTCAAAGGAAATGTCCATCAAGGGTCTGTGTCCATGAGAAAGGAATGCATATGATAAGATAGAGTTAGAATAACATGGCCATGTTTACAGAAAATATAACCTTGAAAACTAGCTACCATGGGATAACAATTTTTCAGCAGCAAAGAGCAAGGCAACAAGAAGTTACCAAGATTTCGTTCTAAGGCTGTTTTGCTCAATGTTCTTTGAAGAGAATGGCCTCTATGGAAGTCCCACATTCTAGGATAGGCTTGGCTAATACTAATTTGACTGATGGAAGTTAATAAGTATGATCTATTTTGGTTCATTGGAATTATCAGATCTTGTTAAATCAAGTGAAAAGTCACGATAAAGCTGTTACACCACATGTTGAGTTTGAATGCGCTTGAATCAGTTATCAGGTCTCACCTTTTTCACTTTATTCTACCCTGCTTTGTTTTATTCTACCCTGTATGTACAGAAGTACTGATGTGTCATTTACTTCAGTCTTAAAGCAAATCCTGCCTGTGTACTACATTTCTGAGTGTCAACTGAATATGAGGATCTAAGGAAAGTGTAGTGACATAATTTTTGATGGACAGCTTCAGTCCTGAGGTTGATGTTGAAGAGGTGGAATCTGTGGGTCTGTTCTAAAATTAGATTTCCTAATTACATAATTAACTCATCTTTAAATTTCTAATCTCTAAGATCTTTTATCTTTCAGAAAGTGCTTGCAAAGAGCTGACTTTTCAAAGAAGCAGAGAGTCTGTAGGTTGCTGAACTCTGAGTGTGCTTTCTTATGTTTAATGAACTGCAGTCTCTCCCATGTACATACAGGTCTACATATACCACCTTCCCTCCACCCCCACTGTTATTAGTTATCAAAGACTCAGATGACACATGTACTATTACCACAGTAAAGTCAAAATTGTTAATGTTGTTTGTTTGTCCTTTATTGAAGTTGAAGGAGAATGACTGAAGGAACTAATGAAAATCTGGCAAAAGGAGTCAGCATTAAAACTAGTATTACAGGGCAGAGGTCGTATTTTCAGTCTTAGGACATAGTCATTAAAAGAGGAGTGACATCTCTTGTGCAGTGAAGCACACTTGCACTTCCAATGAGGAAGGAGTTTGCAAAGTGATGCTGATTCATAATACAACAAGTTTCAAGATTCTTGTCCATTATGTGAGTTTGGCCAATGTTTTCTTGCATTCCCGAGGATGACTCAAAGTGAGCAACTTTGGGTATTTAGGAAAAAAAATTGCCTATTTACACCTGCTGAGGCTGACTTCGGTACATCATAGTTCATCTTATCAGTCATATCCCTGAAAGAAAAAGACAGGGTTTTAGGTCAATCTGCAACTTTTCTGGAAGCTTCCTTGAATTGGAAGATTATGTTGTGGATTTTGCAGGTTTTAATACACTGCTTAGATAAACTCAGCTATGTATTTCCTTCTGAGTTGTACTAAAATGGCTTATTTGGCTATGTTCTACTGGTATTTCTGAAGCATCCAGAGTAACCAGCCAAGATTATGGCTGGGAGCAGACGTTAGAGGCAAAAGTTGCTCATTATAAGATGAAAGGTAGGAAGACAGAAATACTGTGCATGTTTACTTGAAGCACTGCACTGTGAAGTGGCTGACTGACTGACTGATGGTTTCGTGGGAAGCTGATGGCAGACTGAGGAACTGTAACCCTGGTCACTTCAGTCCCCATCAGACTGAAGTCAGACCTCAGCACCATCTGTCTTTAAGTACAGTGACTTAAGTGGGTTTCTCAGGAGTTGTCTGCTAGTATAAATACAGAGAGTTTTCATTTTATCACTGTGTTTTCTTTAACTTAGAAGGTTGTATGTTTGGATTTAGGCGTGATTTATTGTGTAACCAAAAGGTTAGTTGAGCACAAGAAATACATAAACATTCAGAGACTGTGTACAGATAATTCATAATGAAAGGGTTCTTCATTTCCTGTTATTTCTTGCCAGATGTCTCTTCACCGTTTAAAATAACTATTTGACTGAATGAAGTAACAGCTCCATGCATTATAACTATGCTCTACTCTGCTACCATAGGTTAGCTCCTGTAAGGTGCTTCATACCAGTATTCATGTTATTCCTGAGCTGAGTTTGCAAAGCTCACTAAGGACTAGAATAGTATTCACATGCTCTTCTTACAGGATAGTTTGTATAGACAGTAACAGCTGCTTTGCAGCTATTACAAATCTATTATTTGAGCAGGGAAATGAGAGTTAGTACTGACTTCATTAGCAAGACTGACCATCTTTTGATCATTTGCAGCTTATAGCTAAGGAAACTTATTAGGATATTGTAAATAACATACTTATTTTATTTTCAAGTGCAGTGCCAGATGTTGGTACTTTCACTTTTCAATAAATAACTTTATATTTGGTGGTTGCATTGAACACTGGTGTTTCCTCTTAGATATGCTTCATTAGCATAGTGGGTATGTTTCTTTTGTAATGAGTAGACCAGCTTGTTCGAGCGTAAAACCAGAAGGCTCAGGGAAATGTAGAAGTACAAAATGCTACGAAGTAAATAACAATATAAACTATATAGTCATTTTTAAAACTTGTCTATAGTTTGTGTGACATATCTCAGTAACATATAAATCTGAAAGTGAAATATTCTAACATGGAATATCTTAAAGCAGGTGTTCTGTTCATTAGCAGGGGAATAGAAACTTTCACCCTGTAGCACTTGAACACTTTTCATCACTTCAGGAAATTTTGCTCTGCCTCAATGAAGAGTTTTGTTTACTATGTGAATGAAATGAGATCAGTTCTATTATTAGCATTATTTTACATTGTGAAAGAAGATATTTTGTGTGAATGACTTGGCAAATTTTCTTTTGACATGTTTTGTAAGGATGACATTGAAAACCTGGCATCAACAGAAAGGTACCCAGGATGTGTGTATTAGATTTTTGTGCTGTGGTTTTTGCCACTTAGTTTCACATAATTATTTCTTTTGTTTGATCTTTAGAATGCGTTTCCGCTCTTCAGAAGAATAGCAAATCTGGTTCTTTTTGAAACATTTCCCTACAGGATAACTTACAAAAATATCTTAAAAGCATGTCTGATTGTGTAATTTCTTGTAATGGTATGTTTTTATTTTGTCTTTCTTGAAACTGTGAAGTACAAAACTGTAAAACACAGCATGAAAATTCTTCCAGTGTTCAGAGTTTGAAAATGAAATATTGACAGGGAGAGTTCTTGGCAAATTAGGCTTGTGCAAGAGGTACTGCTTGTTGCAAATAAGGCTGTTAGTTTTTGAGAGGTATAAATGTGAAAAAATTGAAATAATGCACAGATGATGGTGCCACTGAGATGACTAATAAGAGCTGATAATGATGTTAACAAGACTGATTCCTAGTTTGAATGACTATTCTGTGTCAATTCTTAGTTGATACTCTATTCTTTATTGTCAGAGATGAATAATGGAAACACCGGTGCTTGAATACCAGGTTTGAACATCCTTTCTTTTCCTTTACTTTAACAGGTTTTAGGACTGGTTCAAAATATGAGTGTTTTCCAGTGTCCCAAATGTAAGCATGAGACACACATTTTTGGAGCTGATGGCGTAAGAGATCTAGCAAAAACCCTTGGATTGGATATTTTGGGTAAGAATATGGAAATGGTTTTATTTCTGAAGAAAAATTTAATGGTGTGCGTTAACTGAACTATGGAACTGCATAATCCTAGATTACTCAGTATTTAGACAGTGTTCAGATATAATAGAACTAATAAGTAATATACTCTGTTCCTTGTCAGTCTTGTGATGGTAATGTTGACTGGATATGAAAATCCTTGAATTGCATCTTAAATGTCTTTGTATTTAGAAACAATCTAGAACAATAATTGTTTTGATATCAGTGTGCTGTATTACCTGAAATTCATTATGTTGTTGATTATACAGCGGTTTTTAAAAATAACCAAGAATTCTGCTTAGTCTTAGGACAGATCTAAACTGTCCAGTAATATCAGTAAGTGTTTTCTCATTTAATTGAAACGAGTTGTTACATATTGACTCAGTGGAGACCTTGCAGCAGCCTTCTGGTACCTAAAGGGGGCTTATGAGAAAGCTGGAGACTTTTTGCAAAGGCAAGCATTGAGAGCACAATGGAGAATTACTTAAAGCTGAAGGAGGGTAGACTTAGACTGGATACTAGGAAGACATTCTTTACTGTGAGGGTGGTAAGGGACTGGCACAGGTTGCCCAGAGCTGTGGATGCTGCATCCCTGAAAATGTGCAAGGGCAGGTTGGATGGAGCTCTGAGCAATCTGGTCTACCAGAAGGTGTTCCTGATGGCAGGGGACTTGGAACTAGAGGATTTTTAAGGTCCCTTCCAACTTAAACCGTTCTATGATTAGCTATGATTAAACTACAGGCATGCCTGTAGGCTAAAATATACATGGGTCTTTAAAATATACATTACTGTTTTAAAAAGGCATGGTTCAACCTGTGCTGTAAGTAAAGAATGTAACACGGTGTAATTAAGTTGGTAAATGGGGTAATTGCATGTGCTAATGATGTGTTTCCTTGTATTGCTGTAATTATCTCAATGATTTTCCATAGCTAATTCATTAAAAAGAACCAGGAAGCTCACTTAAAAAGATCAACACAGAAACATCAAGGTCTGCCATAGACTTAAGATAGCAAGACAACACATAATTAAAGACATGCTTTTGGGCTATCTTTTAGTTTTCTGAATATATAATGAGTTGTGATCAGAGCCCAAGGGGATTTCTACAGCCCTGGGTTATGTGGATGGATGCAAATGCTTTGCAAGCAGTGGAATCAAACACGCATTTAGATCCACAGGCACAAATGATGCACCGTGCCATAGGTCCCATAGGTGGTTTATGTTATTTTTTAAGAGGGCAGAACTGATTGTGATTGTATTTAATTAGGAGTGATGTGAGAGATGTACAGATTTAGAAGGGGATAGACAAAAGCTACGAAATAAAGCAGAGTGAAGTTTATCTTCAAACTGTTAATGCAAAACTAGACTAAGATTAAGAATAATGCCCCAAGAGTTCAATTTAGAATTACAGTACTTGATCTGATTTGTATGCTCCTCCTTCTAGGGATGACCATTATATAATAATACCATATGGTATTGTAAGAATTACTGCTTACAGATTTTACGTCAATCTATGCCAAATGGAAGTTTTATCTCAGTGTTATTTGAATTCTGCCCAAAATGCTTGAGAACGTATTTTTACATATATATCTGTAAAATGTGTGTATTTAAAATCAGTAATTTTAAATTTATTTTGCTGATATTTTCCAACACCTATGGCTGTTCTGTTTGTTTAGATAAGCACCTAGTCCTCCTTTGAAACCTAACAAGGTAACACTGACAAATTCTGCAAGCTATCGGTGTGCAGGATTGAAAAGTATTTTCCTTCCACTTGCTCAGACTTGGCTGTCATTAATATTTAGAATACCTTATTTTGTTTATAACAGAAGACAAGTAGCAGTTGCCAGGACACTTTCAAGTGTAGTTCATTATTTCATATACTTCTGATTGTCTTGTGTTTTTATTGTTCTCTAACGGAAAGTGTGACAAGGTTTGTGAGAGTGACTTTGTGCTGCTGATTTTTCTCTCCATCTCTGAAATTTTTTTTCTGAAGTTGGATGGCTGTAACCGTGACCAGAAAGCTATACTGCTAGTATACATGAGACTGAGATAATAATTTCTGTTCATTCCATCCTGACCTTTGCAGTTCTGAGCTTTTAAACTCTGTCTGGTTTCTGACCAGTAACAATGACTGTCAGATTTTTAAAATTCTCTTTGTTTTTGCTTCCTACAATAAATTCAAATTATTCTTTTTCTTTGCAGTAAGCAGAAGTTGTTAATATTAGAAAAATATACAATAACAAGTTCCCAACATTGTGTAGTGAAGAATAGTGCAAAAGTTTTATCTTCCTCAAACCCTTATCACCCAAACAGCTGTACAGATGGTTTTGATGTCTTTTGCTTAAATTATAGAGTTTTGTTTTATTTTTTTTAATTAATAATGCATTTTTCTTTGTCTTCTGACTGCACTTCTGTTCAAACAAGTCCTGTTAAGCTCTGTTATAGTACAAGCATACCTTTGTAAGTTTGAGGAGGAAGAGAGAGGCTGCCATTTTGTAATTACCTGAGATTGTTATTAAGCTGATAGTGAAGAAGTATTTTTTTCATTAACAAAACTTCCTGAGGAAAAAAGTGAAGATTGGTCTCTGCATAAAATAAGAGTAGGAAGTGAGTACCAGGGAGATTTACAAAGTTACTGTTACTCCATTAAGAACGTTTATGGTTAAAAAAATTTCAGAGGACTCTCTGAATTTTTTTAAATGAATACATGAACAGACCTTTATGCTTAAATTTATTCATGACTAAAATAAATAAGAAAAAATAAAATTGAAGGAAAGGGAGTGCAATTATCATAAATAATGACGTTCTTCAAAGATTCAGCACACTAATCATGGAGCCACAGCTTTTGTGCTTGCTGATTGTTTTTGTTTCTATTCCTGCTTGCTTTGGATTCTGTTTTTTTAATCTCTGAAACTTTGTTAATTTTCATGCAGTTTTTTAGTGTTCCTTTTTCTGAAAACCTGAAATCTCAGTAATTTGCAGTGGCCTTGGTTTGAGTTAAATACAGTTGCTAAAGTGTATGAATTAAAGTGATACTGTTTCAAGTATAAGTCAGGATTGAGGTAAGGTAGGCTGTTCTGTCTGCATCCATCCACGATGTAAAATGTAGCTGTGTCTCCCATTGAAAGCAAGTTAGTCTTCTGTTCACTTCAAAATTATTTATGTAGCAGTGACCTAAACATTGGAATCTCGGAGGTTTTTTTAGTGCTGAAATCTGTGTTTCAGAAAGCATGTTTCATAATTGAATAGGTCTACTAATTGATTGTGCTTTAGAATGTTCCTTTCCTCTCCGACAGTTCCCTACTCATTATAAAAGCAGACTATAAAGAAGATTTCTGTTGGAAAGAAGAATGAACTGAATATTGTCCACCTTTGAATTGGATCCAAGGCCTAATAAGGACAATAACAAATGCTATTATTTGGAAATTAAGTATTCAAAGAAGTCTTTGAACAGTGATTAAAATCTTAAAACAGCACTGAAAAGAATATACAGTGAGGAGATAGGCTGAACAGTAAGTTTCATGATGAGCATTTGCCTAACAGGCAATTTATTTAATGTACTCAAAATAATTTGTATCTCAGCCTGTGTTTTTCTGTGTTTGAGGCAAAAAAGTCCTGCCTTCTTTAATAAATGACTAAAGCATGGTCCTTTCTATTCAGAGAATGAAAAATCCAAAATATGTTTTGCATTATTTTTTATGGGTATAAGGAAACTGGTGCAGCCAATTTTCATTTTAAGTTCTGATTTTTGGGGTTTAAGCAATTCAGAGAATATACTGAACTGGAATTTGATTTGAAGTTGCTTTAGGGTTATTTTAAAGAAATATTTAAGAAATATTAGGTCTTCATATATGTGTGTTTTGGTATTTTTGATGCAGGAGACATTCCACTGCATGTTAATATACGGGAGACGTGTGATTCAGGACAGCCTGTTGTGATCTCTCAGCCTCAAAGTGATGCTGTAAGTTTGGTGCACTGCACTTAAAACAACAGAAAGCTCTCCTCCAAAAGTGAATGGAGAGTGCTTCTTGTTATTGCTGTTTGAAAAGAAATGTGTATCTGAATGGTAGCTAAGGAAGTAAAGTTAAAAGAAGGTCGTATCAATACCAGTCAGTACCACTGTCAATACCAGTCAAACTCAGGCCCTTGATTTTGGAATGCTCGTTGTCTTTTCTGCTTCTGTGGGTTTGGTTTTGTTTAATTAGGCTGAATCATTCAGAATAGATAAGATTTGATCCAGATCCTGGCATGCTAAGAGGAGGAAGGTCAGTGTCAAGCCTCATGAGACCTTGCAGCTAATGTAGGTCCTCTAAAACTGTCAGTTGAGCTTTTGATAGCTGAGCCTGGAAACTGTCAAAGGGTCCTATCCCAAGATGTTTGGAACAAAACTTCATATTGTTTGTACCTGGGTTGTTTTCAGCAGGAAGTGGGGCAATTTACACACAAGAGGAAATGGATTTTCACTGCATTTACCATAAGATTTTATTGTCAGTGGAAAATATGAGTTGGTGAGGTGGTGGAAGTCAAATATGCAAGTCTCTAAAGAAAAGTAGTTATACATATAGAATTTCATTAATGCTGGTAGAGTAAAATTTTCCTGTTTGGTATTTTCTCTCTCCTATGCTAGAGTTTGTCTGCCAGGCTCTGTAGGGCAGGATGCTGTGCACAGTGTCTGTCATAATGCAGCCCCAGTCTTGACTGCTGCTTAGAGGTTACAGTGAAAAAAGTGATTAATGCTGAGAACAGATGATAGAAACAATTCAAGATAAGGTACTGTACCTATTAAACATTTGAATATTGGTAGCTTTTTTAATATCATCATTGCTGGGAACATGCTGAAATACCTTTTTTCCTTCCCAATATTTTAGACCGAATAAAAGAAATGGAGGACGGGATTAACATTGTTAATCCAGTGTTGTTAACATACTGATCGGGATTCTGGAAGAACAGTGGCAGTCTTAAAATTGTAATTTTGTTTTGAAAGAGAAGCAGCAGCACTCTGGTGTGTTGACTTCGCATTGAATGCCATACTTTTGCTAGGTGAGGGCAAGGCCCATGCTATGGAATAATGTAGTGATCTTGAGTCCAAGTCTATTTGAAAAGGAACCCTTATAAACCATATAGTAATTTCTCTCTGGGAAGTTTGATCAGCATTGTGAGGGTTTGAGTGGGTGCATGGCTTTGGTAAAAATGGAAATAAAAGAGCTGGGAAGCTAAGATGGAAGGTTCAACAGCTCACAGTATCTCAAATCTGTAATAACCAAGAGTCTGTAGCCTGCTGGACTGTCGATCTGAGAATTCAGTCATGTAGGATAGCATTCTGAAAATAAAAAAATACAAGAAAGTCTGTTGTGTTGCCATCTGTTTCTCTCTGAACTTTGTTCTTGATAACAAAAGAATGGATTATAATCACCATTTGTGGCAATTAAGTTAAATATGAAGAGGAATAAAGATTGACAAATATGTGTGACTCTGGGGAAAACTCTTAATATCCCTCTCTGCCATTGTGTCCTTAAGATAATAAGTCTCCTCGGAGAATGTATTTTTTTAAAATGTCACTAATCTCTACAGAATGAAAAAGAATTTCCCTTTATCCTTGGGTTGCTTCTTATTTTGAAGACACAAAAAATATTATTGTTCTCTTATATTTTCAAGGAAAAATTAAGTTCTTAGCACATAACTGATAGCAGGAGAGGTCATATAAGGTCAGATTCTAATCTTTAATACGTGAGAGTCATCACCATGTTTCTCAAATAAACTAAAATTGTGGCTATTCATGCATGAACAATCACAGCTTTTCAGATAGAGAAGAATATCTGATGAAATTCTCTCTTTTCTTGCCCCCTAAATGTGCAGGGGATTTTCATACAAAATTCGATGCTGATTTTGTTAG
Source organism: Climacteris rufus (assembly GCA_013398175.1). Taxonomy (NCBI): domain Eukaryota; kingdom Metazoa; phylum Chordata; class Aves; order Passeriformes; family Climacteridae; genus Climacteris; species Climacteris rufus. Next base: position 1,487,639 of record VZRZ01004709.1, read on the forward strand.
AACACACAAATCAAATACAGAATCATAGACCTGAAATAATACCCAGCAGATTCAAACAGTAGGGAATAGGGATGGTGATTGACTTCTTAGAAACCCAGCATGCCATCACATCATCTAAGCTCTGGCAAGCCTAGAATAAAAGGGTGTTTCTAAAATATGTCAGTTAATACATTTTTTGCTTACACATCTGGCATGGGGTTCATCTTGCCTTGCAGATATATAAATGTATAGCTCTGACTTTGCACTAGAATTTCAAAATGTCTATGCAAACTTGTCTAAATTTACTATTTTAAAGCTTAGATGTAGTTGGTGGAAAAGGGGTTTTCTTTTCACAAATGACAAGGAAATTACTAAGAACTAAAAAAGAAAATTACTTGTAGAATTGTGCATATGTGAACTTAGGAAGTTCTTCCTCAGGGGAGGCACAGAATACACAAGACTAATCTACTTATGTAAAGGACTGACAATATAGCTAAAGGATATAAAGGTTTGATGGCTGGAGTTCTCTTCTGGTGAAGCTTGAGGCAGACCTCAGGGAGAAATAAACAGTGCTGGTAAAATGATTTTGCTCTTGGTATAACTTGTCTTTGTTAGTGTTTCTGCCAGCTTAGTTGTTTAAATTGTGGCTTTTTCTTAATACTCCTCATTGACAAAGCTTTGTTATGTGCTGTAGAAATGGAATATTGCTGTACTCACATGTCAGCCTAATGCAGCAGCTGGGAGCGACCCAAGATCCTCTACAAGAAGCTAATAATTTCTTAGTTTAATCAGTGAGGACTTACCAGGCCCTTCTGGAAATTAATTGAGCATTTTTCTCCTCCATCACACTGTGGATGTGGATTAGCTAACTTGGGCTCCAGTTTTTTGCTCACTCACACATGAAAGAGTCAGTGGACAGCAAAAGCTAATAAAGGAAAACAAGGAATGCTGCTAAAATGGTAGAATAGGAGGGGAAAAAAAAAGTAGGGGAAAAGGTATAATAGGGAAAGCAAACGTGGAATCACTGAAACCAGGTGAAATTGGTCATGCTCGGATGTATTGCAACTTCCTATGGATGATGGGAAAGGAGCTGGCAGCAAAACAGGTGTTCAGAAGAGGCATCCTGAAGCTTGCAGATAAGATGGCTAGAAGTACAACAAGAGATACAGAACATGATTAATTTCAGTGAAGTTGTTCTTCCACCAAATGAGTTGTGTTAAGTGCCCAGTGAACTCTCCATGACACTGGCAGAAAGGTAAGTTCCTAAGAGCTCTTCCATCTGTGAGTATAAAGCCCAGAGAGTTACGGAGCAGTTGGTGGTTGGTTATCTTGTGAGGAATTCCTGCTAGAAACTTTTGAGCGTATCACAGCCTTGATGGCACAGTGGGTTCATTAATATCTTGGTAGAACAGACAGGCTGTGACTGTTGAACACCGAACTCTCACTTGTCCTAAGGTCAAAGAAGCAGCTCAAACAAGTACAAAATTAACTTGCTGTACGAGTGTGTCCATTCACATCCTATATATATGTATATATATATAGGTGAAGGATTCTGAGTCCAATAAATTGCACACTGATCTGTAAGGGGAGGGGGAAAAGCCCAGTCAGGTGGAAAGCAGGGACACACAGCATCAGCAGTCTGATGGAACAGAGCAAAATAAGTCTGGTTAATAAACACTCTTCAATTAAATCAGAATACTGTGGTGTCATCCAAAGAGACAACTGAAATTTGTAAGTAGGATAAAAATGTATAACCTTTTAAAGATTTCAAGAAGTAGTTGGAGACAAATTGAAGTACTGGTAGCAAATAATCATAGAGTCCTGTTTGGTGGTTTAGCTGTCATCAGTAATTCCATTTAATGAGTGGTCAATCCAGGTGTGATATTTTTAAAAGAAAAGCACACCCCAAAAAAGGCTGCGTGATATGATCTATAATATGCCTTATCAGAGCTTCCCTTTGAATGATCACAGTAACGTTTGGTACATGTAGGATCAAATCCTTCATTCAGGGTGTAGATAGTACAATGCATCATCAAACCCTCATTTATGGTTCTGTCTGCTGAAGAAAATGCTGAGTGGTAGGATAGTCTGTTTGAAGGATGTTACTATTGTGCATTTGATTTGCACTGTTCTACTTGGGCAGGATGTCTTTTTAGATGTCTGTAATGGCACCTTGGGATAACGGTATTACCCAGCTGGAGCTCCCTCAGAGAATGGCTTGGCTGTTACAACAGCTGATATATAGGATTAACAGGAAATTTCCCATGACTGCTATGAATTTTTCTTTGAGATTTTAGTTTCGTAAATCCAGCTCACCCATCTCTTTCATTTTGTTTTATAATGTATGGATTGACTTTTATTGGCTCATTAAGTTTCCTTTTCTGACCTGAGACTTCATTGTAACTTGGCAGGAGTTGCCAGTGCATGCAAAGAATAATCTTATGGTAGAACTGCCCAGAGGAGGACAGAGTGGGAAAGGCCCTGGACCTCCTGTAGCAATCAGGTTTTTCTCTGGGTGACATGAAGCTTTTATCTGAAGTGGACTCATTTAGAACTGTGTTTATCATCATGCTTTTAGTGCCTTCTGAGTTGACCACAGTAAAATACAGACCTTGGAGGGCAGCTCCAGTCATGCACTGAAGGCTGGAGTTGTGTCAAAGTAACAAGCAATTTCCATGAAAATGAGAGCTATTTAAAAATCTGATTGAATGGGAAAATGGAATGTGGTTGCACAGAGAGTGCTAATAAGAACAGAAGTTATCAGCTATGATTATTTTAATGTAGATGGTAGCTAAGCCTAGTATTTGTCCTTGTGATAAGTCACTGTTTGATTAGTTGCTCATAGTTACTAGCTTCCTTCAGCAATTAATAAAGTATGAGCCCTAACAGGTCAGTTGAGCAGATTTAAATTCCTTTTCTTTACAGGAATAGTAGCATCCACAGCATTTGATATTTCAGACAGTCAGGACTTGCACAGATTCTCCTTTGGATTGCTGGGCTAGATAAAGCATCTTAATAGTCTTGGAGTCTTGTAATCACAAATAGACATTATAAACCACATCAGTACTGGCATTTATATCCTGTGGTGTATACGGCGTACAACTGAGTGATGGGATCAGTGTCAGTTTTCTGAGTTGCTGGTCTGAAGTTGTTTGTAGGCAGTGGATTGGGGGAAGGAAAATGTGATACCAGCTCCTTCCTGCTTTGACTTTGATTGTAAGTTGGGTCTGTGTTTGTGTGGCTGTTGCACTAGGTACTAGGTACTGGAGGCCACTGTAGTGAGCTGTTGTCAGGCTAAGATCTGCACGCCAGTGGAAAGCAAACCAGCAGGTCAGGCCAAACCAATCCAGTCCGTGAGAACAGGGCAGAGTCAGCCATGACCTGCACAGTCTGCAGTAATCTTAGCAATGATGCATTCTTCCCGCATGGGTAAGATTTTTTGAAAGAATGAAATGCCATAACTGAAAGGCTCGCATTTCCCTAGGATTACTGTAGGACTTGGTTAGATCAGTTAGTAAAAAGTCTTGCAGTTTAAATCTACCCTATATCTATTAACCCGTGATAATACAGATTCATTACAGAGTAATGAATCAGGATGTTCTGATTATTTAGGCTAAGTAGGACTTTTCAATCCATTTCCTGGTGAACTTTGTTACAAGTTCTCCATTTCCTACTCCACCATCTATGCTGTAATCAGTCACTTCATTAACAGTAGTGCCCTTAAGGTTCCTAAGAGCTCTGCACTTCTGGCACTGTTTGTACCAGTGTTTGAGAGGAGAACAGTCTCTCATGTGGCTGTTTCCCAGCTTTATTTGTTGACTCTGTGAGTATCACCTTCTACCTCTGCCCTTCCCACTGCTGCTCTTAGACCCCATCCAGGCAGTGTTTATAATAAACAAGTCTGATCTGGTTTTAGGGCATTCTGTCTTCCTGTGAACTTCTTCATCCTCATGAAGCAGAGAGAATGATAACTGATATGTTGTTAAATATAAAGTTGTCCATCAGCAAAAAAATGTTTTTCAGATAGGCTGTCTATAAACCATTCCTGTAGAGCTTTCAAACATAAAGGGAATAACTGGCCTGAAAAGTTTGCTTTTATCCTTTTAAAATGAAAATGGTTATGAGTGATGAATAACAACTCATCCTTTTTCTCCACTGGTTTTCCACCCAGGAAGGAAATAGTAAACCCTGTCTATTTTCAGTTGCAGCTGAACTGAGCTGTGGTCTCTGTCTACAGATACCACATTGAAAAAATCACGAGTAGGAAAAACTATTCAATATATGTAGAGTTGTTTTTATGTAGTGCATGTTGACAGTCACCAAGATTCCATTTAGTCCCTTCAGGTATGTGGATTGATAGACAGGTCCTCACTCATAGCTAAATGATTTGTTCAAAGATAGGAAACCAAGGCTTGAAACAGTTGATTTTTTTCAGAGCCAAGTTACTGGTAGAGTTCTGTAAGGACATGTATGAGATCCTGGTCTGTTCAATAGACAAAGTAGTGGCCTAGGAAAACAAAAACCCCGATGGTTAGGAGGCAAGACCAGTTGCTGAGAACTCTATGTTTAGGTAATGATGGCATGCTGCCTACAAAGAGCTGCATTGGGAACCTCCTGTTGCAAAGTGACAGATCACCTGCTCGGCAAACAAGAGTCAGTGTACGTTGGGAGATTGTTGCTCAGACACTCATTAACAGCATTTTGTGGGAAAAATATCTTAAGTTTATTGGGATCTTGACATAGGGTACCATTCATACAAGCAATTTAGTCTGTTTACAGTGAATTTATTATTTTGTATACAATTTGGTCAAGTCTGGAGCAGGCAAACAGCCTGGGCAATCCTTAGAAGGGGCCAGGTTTTCCATGCAGGTTGTTAATTGACTCATTAAAACACATTAATTGATCTGTGCAAAGTGGGAGCTGCCTGGGGGATTGTTCAAGATTGTTCAAAATTCCCACCTAGAGCGCTTCTACACCAATTAGTTCAATACTTAACTGCAAAGGCAGCTTTACTTCAGTCAATCACCTTATTTCAAGCTAGTCCATTATCTTGTCTATGCCGTTGGTTAGTTGGGGAGTAGCTAGACCACCCAGAGAGTTAATAGCGCAATGAGGTGAGTGTTGCACAGAAGCTGTTACCCAACTGCACAGCAACTGTAGCCATAGAAGTTTGCAATTGATGCTTACCGATTACGTTCTGTAGTTCTTGACACAAAGTCATGCATGTGGTAGGAAACAATTCGACCTTGGTGTCTGCATTCTTTACAAACTCAGAGAATTACATGGCTTTAGTTTGAAGGGGGTGTGAGCACTGAGGCTATGAGGTGTTGAGGATGGGAGTGCCGGAAAAGAAAACCCTAAGGGCCAGGACCAATCCCTAAATAAGAGGAGTGAGCAGTGCATGGCCCTGCAAAAGGCTGACAGCTCATTCAGACCGGTGACAGTGGGTGCTGGTGGCTCTGGTATGACACACACACCTTTTGCTGCCCCTCAGACTCTGGCATATGTGAGTTTGTTTGCAATTTTAAAGGCTCATCATGGATAGATCTGATTCGTGGTTAGAGCCATCCTGCAGGAGACAGGAAAAATCAGTGTGGCAGGGATTATTGTGGGCATTTGTTCAAGGAAAACAGGGAAGGTTGTCAGTGTGGGCTCTGTATGCAGACTTACTTGAGAAGGTGAAGTAGGTTGGTTATGATCTAACAGAGTAGGAGCAGAGGAAAAGGCTCAGGGGGCTTTGCTGTGTACTAGACAGACACAGAATATGATGCAGCAGTTGGAAATTGAAATATGACAAATCAAAGTATAGATAAGGTGTATATTTTTATCAATGGAAGTAGTCAACCTCTGGAGCAATGTGTATATACATACACACAAATATACTATTTTAATTAAACATTCAATATTTGAGTCAATATTTGAGATTTTTAAAATATGTTCTGTTTTGACTGTGAGCTGTTGAGCTTGGTACAGGAATAACTTGTCTTAAAATTAGTTTGTTCTGTGTTGGACATTATGCAGTGTTTTTATATATGTCCCTTGACATTACCTTTGTTAATACTTGATCTTGGACTGACCATGGTCCTAGCTGTGTCATGGTTTTTAGAGATGTTAACATAATTATGCTTACTTGGGTTGCCCTCCGTAGTCCTGCAGTTCTGTGCTATTGTGCCCTGCAGATCAAGGTGTCTGACCAGATGCTACAGGTTGGTGTGAAAGAGAGATGTAACTGTGTGGATTCCAGTGTTGCACAATTTGTTCTTTCCAATACCCACTTCAGTCTTTTGTAAAGGCGTCTTTTTTTGAAAATACTTTAAAATGTCTGAATAGGAAATTCCATGAATTAATTATCTCAAAAATTTTTTTGAATGTTATTGTTGTCTCTGCTTCTCTGTCCTGTGCACAGTGCATATTGGTTGTCAGGGTGTGGGAAGTTTTATAATTAATAGTAGCTGTGGGACTAAAGAATCTATGTCTGCCTCATCACTTCTCTTCCAGAAGACTATTGACTCTGTTTGCTGTTAAAGACAAATTGTTCAGTCAAGTTCCATTCTTAGAATAATGCCCAAGTTAAATTTTACAAACTCCCTCCCCCCCCAAAATTTTATATAATGCTTGTAATTATTCTGTGTATTAGTGCATCATTTTTCCAGAACACAGGGTAGATTGAACCCATTTATTTAAACATCTTTGGTTTTTTAATGTGTGTGAAAGAACAAATACCTAATGAGTTGTGAAATATTCCTTTTTGTAGAAAACAGAAGGTGCTCAATATATGTTTCTGTTTTTACAGGCTAAAGCCTATCTAAAGATAGCTATGGAAATAATAAGAAGACTACCAGTGTCTCCTGCTTGAAGTATTTACCACTGAAACTTATCCAAAAAGTGATCTTTGATGCAGCCAATGCAGAAGAGTCCTGCTACCTAACCATGTGAAGGCCATGTGTTAGTTCTAAGAACTTCTTTAGGAATTAATTTACTGGAGGTTAAATTTTGGTTGTGATATTTACTGGTTTTTAAATAGTTGTCTGGCCATGTCCAAATGGATTCAAGTATGCAAACAATGCTAGACGGTGTTTAACTGCTGAGTTGTAACATCAGCAAGCAAGAAGGGTTGAAGTACATTTTTCATGGTGTGTCCCATTTTAAGGTCAAGAATGAAAAACAGCCTCTCCATGCAAGGAGAACAATGAGAGGTATGTCAAGGTATAAATCCTGCTTAAAAAATTAAATTTTCAGTACTCTATTTTTTTTTCAATTTTGGTTCAGCTTTTTACATGGTTAACTATCAAACTGACCTCAAGTTCTGCAAGATTTTAAGAAGCAAAATCAGTTGTGTACTTTTGTGTGTTCATCTTAAAAGAAAATGAAAACATTCCAGATACGCTCTGAAGAGTTCTTGTGATGGATGATGAGAAAATTCATTCATTATTGGATAAAGTTCGATTGTGAGGCAATTCACAGTTTAGTGGAGAATGGATTACATGACCCTGAGGCTTATTTCTTGGCTGTTTTGCATTATAATGAACCCAAACAGAAGACAAGGTAACCAAGGTCTTCACTGAAAACCAGATGTTTTGCCTGAGCTCAGTTTGCCAGGGAATGCAAATGATCAAGATAAATTAAATTTATGATTGCATATTCCTACTATAGTGCAGCAACTTGGAATGTGAATATAAAGATATATTTTTGAAGTAAAGAAATATTTGGTCTTCAAACCATGTGGCCTTCTGGTTTGTTTTTTCATTGCCTGTGATCTTTATTTTTGTGTTGGTGGGTGAAAGATTATGCCTTCAGGGAATGAGTTTTCAATTACAATTAGATGTTGGAGTTGACATTTAGGCTTTTCTATCTGCACAGTCAAGTACGGGTATCTGAAACATACATTGTAATCCTACCACATGTTGAATATAACCATACTGTGGAGTTCTGCTATTGACCTCCGAGGGACCAGGGTTTTTCCCTGTATTCCAAATACTTAGCCAGGATTTTGGATGTAATTGTTTCTTCTTCTTTTATTGAAGTGATACAATGTAAAAACTTGGTATACATTCACATTAAGAATATTTAAGTAATTTTTGCCCACAATTCACATGAAAAATCTAGTCATAAGTGACGAGTGGAATTTCAGGATTAGGTGATTTTGTAAATATGTAAATTATATGTCCAAAACTGTTGATTTTTTGCATCAAGTCACTCTGAACCTCCTTCCCTGCATCCTCCCCAATGAGATTTTCATATCAGTGGTCAACTTTTTCAGAAGCATATTATCCCTGGTGTGTGGAATTGACAAAATACTTCCTTTCATTTGTCTGATACATTTTACAAAAATTAAAGATGGGTTAGTGTTCTGTCCTTTCATACTTTATTGATAATATTTTTTAAAATTAATTTTTATCTCTATGTGTTTTTTCACTTTGCTTTACATATCATAATTGTTGGTATACATGTCTATAAATAATCCTGTGGTGGTTTTGGCATAGTATAATTCTATATTTCAGTGGGAAAACTGGGATTTCTGACTGATTTTTAACAAAACGCAGTGATATAATCTGAATGTTAGTATTTGTTAATTTAATTCTGTTAAAAAGTTTTTGAATGTCTATGACACCCAGTTCATGTTGAGACTGGGTGAATAATTAGTATACAGATAGATGGTTGTTTGTCTTCCCTTTTCTTTCTTTCTCATTATTTCTTGGGTTAGTTGAAGGATGAAATTTCCTTTCCAATGTTCTTCTATTTTTACTCCTTTTTACCCTTTTTCCCCTTTTAATTAAGCACTGTGGTTTTGCTCTGTTGAGTCTTTCAGCTGCAGAATTATTTTGAATGCCTTTATCAAGAAACTATGTTAAAATGATTAAGCATAGTTTCTGTGCCAGCCTGAAATTTCATATTTAGTTAACAGTTTTGTGGAAAGATTGCACAATGTAGTTGATTTATTGATTGCAATTTGTCAGTCAATTCAAAAAAATATATATATATATAGTTGTACAGAATTGGTAGGATATTTCTGTGTTTAAAGATAGCAACAGTCAACCCAAATTTAAATTGAGCATGTATTTGCTTTACTTCCCTCACTCTCATGAGTGAATAACTGTTTCCCAGCCCTTTTCCTGCAAAGTGGGACTGCAAATGAAGGACTCTGATACAGTTATTGCTGCTTAATGTTATAGGAACACACATTCATATTTTTTTACTATACAGTATACTGTTAAATGCATATTAATGAATTCTAGTCAACATACTACATTTGAAGAGGAGCATATGAGCTGTGTCTGAACACAATGCATTTCTTGGCTTTCAGAAGTTTTGGTTTAGATGAAACTTAAAGAAAATATAGAATTGTTTGTGTCAGTGAAGTATTTTGCTGTAAAATTTTTACTGCTGTGTTCAGCCAATGAATTGTTCGGCCTTTGAGACTATGGTTTGTGCAATACTTTAGGTGCTAGATTTCTCACAATAAAAAAAAATATGTTAGTTGAAGTTAAGAAAAAAAAGTAGTTTACAAGTCAGTTTTTGTCTGTTAATTCAATTAGAGTTCAAACTACAACCTGTTTTAGTTGCTCTGATTGATGATCATGGTTATGAATTAATGCACAGGAGAAATGGCAGGAGCAGAGCATTTCAGTGTATTAACAAAACCCCCCTGTAATCCTGAACTTACTTTAAATAGTTGTCTCACTTGGATCTGGTTCAGCAGGTGAAACCCCCTATAATATCTTTCCCATGGTAAGTGTAGGTTTCATCTTGATTGACTCAAACTCCCTGTTGGGTTTTGCCTGCTTGTGATGGATGCAGTTGGTGCTGATCAGAAAAGGCTTTGATCTGAGGCAGCTGCTGCATGCTGCTTTGTTGGTAAACTGTGTTTGGGCTATTACTGGGCCCCCTAATGTAAACCCAAGGCTGCAATCAAGGGGAAGAAAAGGGAGTAAAGAAGGGGTAATTCTTACGCCAGTGGGAACGTCTCCAGGTTCCAGAGAACCTGCCATTGCAGGGCTTGCTGGTGCAGAAATGTATGTGGGAGAAAGCAGCAGGAAAGAAAAACCCTTCTGTTGCTTAGGTGAAAGAATAAAGTGCTTTGAGAGGCTCTGTGGGCTACAGAACTGATTTGCAAAGGTTAAGGCACTGAAGATGCTATGTGACAATTCAAATTTTGCTACTTATGCAACAATTTAAATTTTGGGATTTTGGTACTTACATGCACAGCTTCTGTCAGAGCGTCCTCAACCCCCAGACTGGCAGGTGACCTCAGTACCCAAATACCCAAGTTGCAGGCACTGCTCCTGTCCTTCTAGATCTTGGTGGGGGTAGGATCTCCATGCTTATTTTTCTACATGGTTTGCAGTGGTTGTCCAAGGTGCAAGAACCTTACTCTACACCCCGCTTAGGCCAAGAAGATTCAAATCCATAGCTCCTAAACTTTGGAGAGGTCCTCAGTCACCTGGCTTAGTCTTTGCTCAGGATCATCATGAAACACTCATCACTCCTTCTGATAAAGCTGTGTGGCTTGTGTAAGAAATAAGAAACGGTCCTAATCACAGCCATTTTTTTTCTTTTGGCTTAATGGCTTGGGCGGGGTTTTGATCCTTGTTCCCAGCTTTATTGATGTCTTTTACCTAATGAGTCTATGAATAAAATTATCATTTCTTAGGCTAATACCTGGCATTTTAGCTGCTTACAGGTTTGAGATAAAGCTCTGGGGTTTTGCTTTTGGATCTTAACACCCATGTGTCATTTTATTTTCTCATGGCTATATCTGGACCTATATTGTCATTTTTTTTTAACAAATGCTTGCTGGTGGAGATGGCTGGCAAAAAGGTTCATGCTTAAGAACATGCTTAAGTTGACTGCAAGATGGATCTGAATTGCTGATTTAATTTCAGAATTGACTTATAATGGCAGAAGTTACAATGATGATTATATTTTATTTTGGCAGCATTTCGGCCAAGGCACCAGTATGTCAGCCACGTATCACAACACAGCAGAAGAAAAAATTAATTCCCAAAGTCGTTTTCAGCCTAAATTTAAGACTTGCCTTTTTAGTTTTTTGCAGGCTCTGTTTTACATTATAATGATATTAAAGTCTGAAGAAAAAATATATTCGAAGGTCTGTATTTTTCCATTATCTTTGCATATTTAGAGAGGGTTTTTCTTTTCTCAACAAGAAGAGGACAGGCACAGCCTGTCCTTCCTTATGCACCTGTTTGTCTCAGTTTCTCCATTTGTATGAGTCTGGATCTGAATATCCACTTTAATCAATGCAAATAAATGACTTCTCCTAGGGAGCCTGTGAGTCTTCGAACAAGCTAGTGGGGGGGGCGGGGAGGAGGGGAAGGAACATCTGCTGTCCTTTAACATTGTTTTGAGGGCTTACTTTATTTGAAGTGTTTTCCCTCATACCACTGGGATTTTCTGAACCTTGTGTTATTTCCTGTGGTCCAGAGATTTTCAGATTTTCTCTTTTCTTTGAGAGAAAGGCAGGAGACTCTCCACACTTGTCTTCCCCATGTATGCGTCCTGTTAGTAAGCAAAATCTGTTTTAAAAATACAAACTTCTGGTTACTTTTTCAGAAAAGTGGTAGCTTATGACTTTCTAATGTCTCTTTATAAATACTTTTTGCTTTTAGGGACTGTTTTTTCCCCAAATTAATATGGAAGAAATACTATAATGTGTTTTTAAAGCCCAGTTTGGCTGCATATGTAGGAGAAATAAACAGGGTGAGAAAATGTCTTATTTAGTCAAACCCACGTGTAATTTTGGTGTGTTCATCTACTGTGTAAATGTTGCAAATATTTTTTTATCTCACTAAGGGAAAGTGCTAAGTGAACTTAAGTTCAGGAGCCTGAACACTCTCCTGCTCAGCAGAAGGCATTTGAGGGTGATGTGAGATGTGTCTGTAGCAGGTCAGACAGGCAAGGATGAGTTTCTGCATTGATTTATTTGCTGAATCAGGAAGTTTTTACACGTCTCTTATTAGAGGAGGAATTTCCACATAAACAGGTTTTTGTCAGTGATACCTTGAGGCCTTCATTAATTCCATTTCAGATGGAGTCGGAAGGTTTTGGTTCGCACTCTGCACTTCCCCGTGCAGGATAATGGGGCCCAATGGCTGTTTTGGAGAGTTACTTTTTAAAACAAGTGTTAAAAGGCTGGGAAAATGCACCTTGTAAGTATCTAGGCTTTGAAACCTTTGAAACCAACCCCACATTTGTTTGTGAGTGCCAGTGCTACTGGCATCTCTTTTGTAATGCCTTAATATCCTAAGCTTTTAGAAAGCATGTGAATTGTGGCTTGTTAGCACTTTCTTATAAATGCCTTTCTTATTAAGGGAGACAGTGCTACTTCACTTTTGGCTTAATTTCTCGACAGTGTAAATAAACCTCTTTCTGTAAAGCAGTTTTCCTTGCCTATTGGTAACACATCTGGAAAGTTATTCCTCTAGAGAAAGAAACAACAGGTCTGTTTGATACTGAATACCTTCTTCCCTGAAGGGTTAATATAGGAAATTGTAGTCGCTTAGTGAATGTTGTTGATTTTGTTACCCTGATGGGATATACATCTCCATTAAAACAAAATGAAACTGCTGATGAAATGTCTTTTAATTAATTAGAGCTCGTGAACATTGAAAACAATACACGCTCTAGTAATTTATTCAAAATACTCCCATTTATAGATTTTTAAAATATGTCTTTCTAAGAAAGTAATAGTATTTAAGACATTTGGACAAGTTCTTTGCTGTTGAAATGGATTGCTTTCCACTGCTTGAAAAGGTCTGCCATTTTCACAAAGAATATGACTCAGACAAGTTACATATTAGTCCCCATCAGTGCCTGTCTGCGGAATCCTAAGTATGAATCTGGAGTAGCAGGTGACAGGAGGGAAGAGAGATGACGTACCAGTGTTTGCCTGGAATGACCTCGAATGCCAGGAAGCAATAGGAATTGGTTTGTCACAGCAAAAATATAAACAGGGTTACATTTTTAGTGAAGGCAGATGGGTCAGGGCAAAGCAGGGGATGTTTTATTATCTGGTAAATGCGACTGGCATATGAAAGGAAATAAAACATTAAACTGCCAGAAATAAAATGGGAAATGTATCTTTCCCACTTCTACCAGAAATGTACAGCCATGTGACCTGGGGTGCCTGGCGCCCTCGGGATGTGTTGTTCCTGGTTCTTCAGAGAGGTGACAAGACTCAGCAGATCATCAGGAGCCCTCATTTATGACACAATTTCTGCAATTTAGGGAAGCAACTGAAAAATGTATTTACAAGTGAATAGTTGAAAACAGTTGCTACAAAATATTCCTTGAGGAATGGGATGTCTCAGTTCTTGGTCAGTCTGCTTTACATCAGATAATGTGCCATCCCAGGGTGGTTTATTGAAGTCAGCATTTTAGCTGTCTTTACCACAGGAGCTGAAGTTGAGCAGAACAACAAGATACGTAATTTCTGCAAAGTACTTCTCCTCACACTTGGGTGATACCTAGTGACAGGAAAATTTTGAATACCTTGCTGAGTTATTGTATCTGAGCTTTATTTGCAGTAACTTGAAGGTTCATTCTATTCCAGTAATTTTTTTTCTATAAGAAAGGTTTCACATTTCCATTTCCAGCATTTTACTACTGTTGGTTTCTCGGATAAAAAGTTTCATGTATAAGGGCTGCTAGAGAGAATTTCATGCTTTGATATGAGATTATATCATCTTCTTTAAAACACAATGGTCAGCAATAGAATTGTTCTTTATTTTCTCTTTAGTTTTTAAGAACTGCAGTCACCAGAAGCAAAGATACCAACTGGACATAGTTTTGGATAGTCAGATTGGAACTCTTCTAACCAGGTGCTAAGCATACCTTGAGAATACAAACCCACAAGCCTAATGACACAATTTTTCTATATGTATTAATTTTTTATTTAACCTTACTGACATTGGCATGTGTCTTGGTTTTGAAAGACAGGTGTTTGCTAAGAGAGGTTGAACCCTCCCTTAGGACAGAGAATGTGATTTCCCCTCCCTCCGAATTATTTTAATTTTGAAATCACGGGCTTTCAGGCAAAGATAGGGGAAAAGAAATAACAGTCCTTTACTAGTATCTATAAACAAGCAATAACAATAATAACAACCATAAATAGAACCAGAAACCAATAGCAGATGACTTTCCCGCACGGTGTAATCACGGTCGAAAACCAGCAGGGGGCGCTGTTGAGCTCCCGGTCGGGCAGGGCGGTTGCGATGGCTCCCGAGCGGCTGCAGGTGGCGCTGTGGCGCAGGGTCAGGTCAGCCTCAGGCAGCTGGTAATGGCGGACAGGCTGGAGAGCAGCCAGGCAGCTCAGAGCG
>VZRZ01004709.1:1507177-1528127 GCA_013398175.1 Climacteris rufus
CCTCCCTGGTTTGGTCTTTTCTGCATTCCTTAAATGACTCAGTTATTTAACAGAGAACATTGAGCTAGGTCTTAAGTATAAGTTCTAAATAGCAGGAGGCTTTGAAGCTGGCAGCAGCATTTGGCTGAAGAGTTTCAGAATGCACTAACCGAAGCAGTATAGTCATTTGAGGTAGATTTCATTAATTTAGTTCTTTACCAGAAAATACCCTTTTTTTCTTGGCTTTATCTTCATGACAGATACCAAGAAACTTATGTTCCTTGGTAATTTCATATTTATATGCCTACTCATACAATATGTTAAGCTTTTTTTCAAGACATTTATATATTAATTTAAAAAATATATATACATTTTTCTTTACATTTTCAAAACAAAATTGGTAATATGAAGGCTTTGATTTTTCAAACTGGCATGAATTGCAACTTACTTCTTAAGGATTTTTATTCCATATTTTGGTATATTTTATACCAGGCCATTGTTAAAATTATGTGCATTAATTTCAAATGCTGTGACAAAAATAAATAGATGTGCAATTGCCTCAGATCTTTTTTTTAAGTTTATGATTATAGGATATATACCTTGCTTCTAAATCCAACTAATTGATTGTGACTGTGTTTTGTAATGTTCTCTTTTACAAGCTTGCAGTTTGTAGTTCAGGAAATGCTACTATGTACATTTCGAACATTCTTTTGACCCATCTTGTATTAATAGTGGGATTTCGAGAAGGAAAAGAGGGTAATCCTCCTTCCCATTTATAAAGCACCCCTGGGTAAGGTGCTGAATAAGAGGTCTGCCTTTCAGCCTCTGTTCTTTTTGTCCAGTTTGGAGGTGGCTTGATCCGATGCCCTTGGGGTCTTCCTCTGAGATCTACAAAACAAATAGGCTTGTCACAAATGTTAGCAGCAGAGACAAGGAAACTTCTGCCTGAGAAACCCACTCTGTTATATTGCTAAAATGAAATACAAGGAGATGGCACGGATCATGGCTTGGCTTAGGTAATTGTTGTCCAGAGGAGGAGAACTGGGCTTTAGCCCAATTTTATAATGTTAAAAAGAAAATACACAAAAGGGCTGGAATTATCTTGGTTTCCAGTACAACTACCTTGAATACAGTGTGTACAAAGATGTAATCTTCATTTGCATCCTGAATACTTGATGCCTGCATATCTTGAAGGTATAATATTTCTATCAAAAATACCCACATACTCCAATTTGGCATACAAAAGAATGCCTGCTGCAGGAAATGAACAGGTCTGAACTAACTGAATGCCTGTAAAGAGATATAAACCTGTCTGTAAGAAGGAATGCAAACCATACTACCAAAACTCTTTGGAAGATTTTTCAGCCCAGTTCGCTCTGTGCGTGTAATTGCAGCATCCATACAGCAGTAAGGCATTTGTGTAGCTACTTTTATATAAGGATACTGTACTTGGTACATTTATTTATTTATGTGCCTTGTAGTGCTCCACCTGAAGCCTCTGTGCTTTCATATTTACTTTGCATACAGGCCTGACTGTGCATCTGTGCTAAATGCCAGCACTTGAGCATTGTTGGTGTCACTGCCTCCACCCCTGCATGTGGCACAAGTTTGTGCTGTCCCTCACACTCCACCTTGGCAATGCTGCTTTTTTCTTGGGGAACAAAATGTGCTTCCAAAAGAGCTCTAAGATCAGAGATACCTTCTTCAGCTGTTATGCTGAAATAAGTAAATCAAGGCCAAAACTCACCACTTTTGTAGAGTTCTATTTTCCTGTTCCTTTGGGTTCTCTTCTCCTCACCACCATTGCGACAGTAAGCTCCTGTGGGTTGAATGCTCAATTACTCTTTCTGATAGGCAGGAGATAGTAAAAGAAGTAAGTTTGTGATTTAATATAGTTTTAATAGAAAAATTACAATACTCTTTTTGTTAATATGGTATTGTTCATATTGATTCAGCTATCTAGGTATGGCTCATGTAATTTTTACAGAATAGGGGACTGTCAAGCAATTGGTTTGGAAACAGGGGAGTGGAAATCACTTCTAACATGGAAAGGTCACCTTAAGTGTGTATGAACAAATACTGCCAGATGTTGTTTAAGAACAACAGGGAACTATACATCACTCCTATTTCAAAGTTGCTTAGTATGACCTTATTTCAGTATGTATCCCATGCAAATAAACATCTGAAAATTCCTCTGCTTGTGCTCATTAACATAAACACCTTCAACAACACATTGAAAGTGACTTCTACATCTGGTTGCCTTGTAATCTATTAATAAGTGCATGCTGCTTAATACATGGGGTTTTTTGTTGTTGTTTTTGGTTTTTTTTTGTAAAAAGAAATAAGGATTTATGTCTGAGATATTTATAGTTTTCACAGAAGTGACAAAATACCTTTAAGTTTGATTTTTTTCCTTTGGTATCTGCTGTAGATGTCATTTTTCTATCAAGATACCAGCTAGCGCACAAAATTTTGCAAAGGTCAGGGAAAATATCTTTTCAATACAATGAGACAGTGAAATGCTGAATAGGGAACCCAACCCTGGAAGGTCACCATTGATTGGGAATAATTTAAAGAGTCAAAACCAGTACCCAGATTTGCTTTATGATTTTGCATTAGAATGATGGCCTTAGCCTGCAACAAGCAGTCTGGTTATCCAGGTTTTTCTGATGTCTGCTACTGATTTTTTTTTCCTTTTCCATGCTGAGATGTGGTTTGTTAGAGCTTACATTTTCACAACCTGGATTTATGTTTCAAGGTTACTTCCTTGTGGCTTGGAGCTTTGATGAAGTTACAGCCTCTCTGTTTCCAGTTTGCTTTTATGAATTATATACCTCCTTGTATGCACGGCATATCTACTAAAGAAATTATAATTATCAAGTTGGCACAGTCAGTGTATGATCTGTCTGGGCATCTGGGCATTTGCTGGATATTGGTTTTTTTGCACAATGTGAATTAATGGAAAATTTTAAATCCTGAAGTCTCTTCTCTAACCTGCTGATTTACATAGCATTGCAGAGAGAGCATTATCAAAACAGGAATCTAAGTGAGTGACAAAGGAACTGACCATGTGAGTTCTTGGTGTGTTTGCACAATTTGGGATAATTAAAGCTAAGTAAGAAATGAGAAATTACTGTGAAGTGCAAAACACTTTCATACACTTTTATTGAAAACAGATGACTTCAGACACCATAAGGTTCCTCTCCTGTGACACCTTTCAAACAGCTCTCACAGACTTCAGCTGGCACCAGTTGATGCTATAAAGAGAGGATTCAGTCATCACTTGCCTTTTCTGGCTTTATTTCCAGGGGAGAAAGAGATCAGAGTGGCTAAAATGCAGCCAATATGTGTCTCAGAAAGGTGAATATTTTAAAACACATTTTATATTTTTCATTCTAACTACCTCTCTTGTCTAATGAAAGTGAAGATGAGAGCAAAAAAATCAAGAGCTAATCTTGTCTCACAGGGATCTAAAGTTCAGTACTGCCAAAACTGAATTTACAAAACATCAGGCTGCATAAAAGTCATGAGCTGCTTAGGGAGAACTAGAAAACTGGTAAGGCAGACAACCAACCAACCAACAAAAGGACCCTTGTTATTTAACTATTGTTTTTGAGACTCTTTTAAAAACTGTATTTACAGGTTTCTGTGACTGTGGAGACTAGAACTGTACCTAGTTAGTTTTAGTGGAAGTCAACATCATAAACTCCCAGAGCTCCAGCGTAAAGGGAAAAAAAATAGGAGTTTTTAAATGAAATTATGAAAGTTCGCAAAATTGCAGGTTGTGGAGATACAGGGCAAAACCCTGTTACTGTTAAATTATTGCTTAGGTCCTGAAAGAAAAGATTAGTTTTCTGTAGCCCTGGTTTAATGCAGCTGCTGTGGCCATTTAATGAATAAGGGTGTAGATAGGGCTAATCAATGAAAGGAAATCCTGTGGCAGCAAGCAGACAGTGGCTGCAATGTGACAAACTGTAACTATTGAGTGAGTGAGGCTCTCAGACAGAATGCCTCTTGGAAGGAGCTCACCTATCTCCTGAGTTAGATGGACCAGAGTGGAAAGCATGACTGACTTTGCTGAATGCAAATGTCCTCATGCCCTCTGACCTTAGACAAACACGGAAAATTGCCCTCCTGGGATACCACATCCTACTGCAAGGATTTCCTTTTTCAGGAGGCCCAAACCTGCCTTGGTGGGGTGGGTGGTGGGAGTCCCAGGCAAGGGCAGGATGGGTGATGGCTCTCAGCACTGCATCTGTCTTCCTACTGACGCTTGAATGAAAGGCCTGGTGAGAATTCTGTGCAAGAACGCCACTGCTCTGACTTCTGCTCTTTTGTACCAAGCAGGTCAGTACATATAACACTGAAACTGAAATAAGCTGTATCCCTGATGCATCAGACATTGGGTCAGCTGCTTGGGGAACTCCTGCAAAATAGCGTTTCATTAATAAGTGATGACTAAACAAACCCAAGTCTTAACATATTAATTTCTGTTTCTCTTCCTCCTCTCTCTAGGTCCTGTCCTCCCCTCATTCCTACCTTTTTATCCCTTTTGTTCTGCCAGTGGTCCATGCTGCAATCTTCCTGTGCCTGTAGCATCTCTTAGTCCTAGTTGTGCTTCTTGACAGAATGGCATCAGGTGTTCAGAGATCTAGGAAGTAAAACCTATCTGGAGACCAAGGATTTAATTTACATGGCTTACACACAACTTCTGTCTACATTTTCTTTTCTTTCTTGTCCATGTAATTAATTTTTTAATTGAAAATATTTACAACAGGCTTTCTGCTTTTATTTCCCCAGTCTTAGGCCCTGCTTCTGCTGGGCTTGTAAGTATTTTAAATTTTTTAAAAATTAAATTTTATTGTATATACTCATAATTTCTGCTGAGCTTTCTATGTTCTCTTAGAATCCTTTATCATGACAGTAATCCTGATGCCCTTGGATTCAGACATAGTCTCAAATGTGCATAAGCAACCAGAGAGGTGAAGGGGTGAATGATCCATGTGAATGTACTTTTTGGACTTTTTGTTTGGGTTTTTTCTTCATACGTACGGCTTTCCTATTTGTACGTCCTCTGGCTTTGTTCTTCCTTGGTCTGCTGAAAGAGTGCCAGCACAAAGAGCTCCTCAGTAACAACAGCCTGTGTGTGTGGTGAAGGGCAAAGAGGTGAGATATTCCCACCCAGGATAGAGGGAGAGAAGAAAAGGACACACAAAGAAGCATATTCCCAGCATGAGCATTAACAACTGGTATCTACTAAACACATAAAGGCTGGTGTTTCTGACCAACTAAAATGTCTTGATCCCAGTTGCCAACTGAGTTGGTGTGTTTTCAATATAAATTTAGAAGTATGGTCCAAAATCACTGCGTGTGGCAAGTGAGAGTTCTCAAAGTTCACCATCAGGTTCTTGTACCGCTCAGGTGTGTGTCCCTTCCCTCCTGAGATCCCAGTGTCACTGACTGTTCACACAGACTAGGAAAGCACCAGTTCTCCAAATCTCCAGCAGGTTTCCATTTCCATTAGACTTTCATGCATCTGGTTCTGACCTTACTTGTTACATCTCACCAGCTGCTGGCTGCTCCTTAGTTACAGTATCCCCAGGGTTTCTGAAGATTTTGTAACTACTTAATAAATTGTGAGATAATGGATATTTGAAATGAATCAGATCAGTGAATAAAAGTTGTTTTGAGAGCTCAGAGAATTCCTTGCTCTGTGCCTGTGAGGAGCAGTGCTGCTCCTCTCCTCAGCTCTCTTCTTGGTTGTATCTGGAATAATAGGCCTGGGGTGCTTTCCAGCAGGTCCACAGCTGCTAAAGCAGTGACCCAGAGCTGCACAGGGTGAGGAGAAAGAAGGCACCAGTGTCATGACTTTGGGGCTGAAGTGGGTGTTATGAGGTGAGGTCATAATGCTCCCAGTGGTGGTGGAAAGAGAAGCAGTGATGGAGAGAATCATCTCTGCACTCCAGTGTCTTTTAGTAAGCCA
Source organism: Climacteris rufus (assembly GCA_013398175.1). NCBI lineage: Eukaryota > Metazoa > Chordata > Aves > Passeriformes > Climacteridae > Climacteris > Climacteris rufus. The sequence goes on from VZRZ01004709.1 coordinate 1,513,140, forward strand.
TAATCCACTTTGGAAGCTTATTTCTGTATGCTAATAAAATGGAATTGCGTTTCTGAAAAGTGTCAATGGCAGCACAGTATGTAGACTTGTATACAGACTTTTATAGAAAAAAGAATTCATAACCTCTTTTATTCTAGTAATTGCTATTCTTAATTAATAAGTCTTTGTTATCTCCAAATTGAAGTAATACTGTGAGCTACTTGTGCTTCCTGCTTAGCTTTACTTAATTGTGCAGGCATTTGAGTCAGCACTGCCTAACCTGGATGCCAAGTCCATATGCTAATACATTCCCCTGCTCTTAGGGGACTGTTAGTTAGCAAGCTGCCCATGTAATGCTGAACACGTGGGAACGGCTGTGTGGTGTGAATATGCTGGCCCAGCAGACTTGTTTCAGTGCCAAAATGCCTCACAATCAGACATAATTTTTCAGTGTCACATTCCCTTTCAGGGAACTCTCCTGACACAGGCTTTTGTTGTCTTCTTTCTGAACAACCATGAGGTGCTCAGAGACTGGGAAGTACAACCTGCCCTGAGACCTGGGAGGGCTTTGTGTGGTTTGCCCACTGCCTTCCTTCCCTTCCAATGCCAAGGTAGCGGTGGCTATGAAAGTAGTTAGTTTCCCACTTTCCTCCCCTTCTCTTCAGCTTCACAATGCCCTCTGAACCTGTATTTTGGAGGATTATACTAGATGTAGAACTGAAATGTAGATAAATTAAGCTGAAAAAGAAATGCAAAATCCGCAAATTCTTTAGTTAGGGCAGACTGTATAATTTGGCATGCTAGCAGTTCAGTGCCATGTGATAGCCTCACACAAAACCCAGCCCCCTTCCCCTGTGACCTATAATTCACAGTGGGATGTAACCAAGGGGTTTCGTTGAGCCTGACCAGGTACCACCTGCACATATGGCTGTCTCAAACTATAACAGCAGTGCAACGTGAGGCTGCCTCTGCTTCAGGCTGTACTTTGTTGTAGTTGTGCTAGATCAACAGTACAAGCAATGTGAAGATTGCAGGTGGAGGGAATATCTCAGGGTATCAGCTGGGAGAGCTGGAAAATGTTGACCAAGAAACAGTCATTCAAGAAACAGAATCCCAAGTATAAACTCACCATACTGATGTTGCTGTAGCAACGAAGAAACCTGAAAGCTTGTCCAGCCTTTCCCACCCTACCAGTTGGTCTAACAAGAAGTTACCTCTACCTTTAAAATTTACAGGCATTGCATTTTCCCTGACAGGAGCTACACAATTAGAAGCTGTGGGCCAAGTTTACTGGAAGGAATGGTACTTCTAGAATCACTGATTCACTGGCACAATGGACTTGATCCCGTCTGTCATGTTTCTTCAAACTCCCTCAGGTGGAAGGACAGAAGCAGCTGTATCTTCCCACCAAGGTGTCAGAGAAGCTGAGCATAGTAGAAAGACCAAATTAATGTATTTTCTGTGCAGTTACCTGGTCTCTCTTCCCTCTCAGCACAGCTCACTCTTCTGGCTGCAGTAGGCAGTTCTAGGGTAACCGCAGACTCCCCAGCGTCCTTGGTTATTGTTGGGTACATCCAGCTCTAGACCTGTATGAAAAGCAGTGAACAAATATCAAAAAAGTGAAAGGTGAGAACAGAGCCTTTGTTGTATTGAATCACACCATCGATCATCACTTTTGCTCTCTTTTGTGTACTCTGTTTGTGTGGACAGTATTATAATTCTCTTCCAGTGTTCCTGTAACGTTGTACTCACCCATAGTTTTCTTACTTTCATGTGAGGGTTCTGCCATGGTCAAGCTTGCAGGAGTTTTCCTGCCCTTCAGAATTCATACCCAACTTTATTTTGTTACCCACTGTGATCATGGAGCAGCATCCACTGCTGGTACTGTACTTTGGTTAGGCAGAATGAGTTCTGTCAAAAAAAAAAAAAAAGGGTGGGAGCATTTCTTTCCTTATTGGGGGGCTCAGCAACATTTTGAGGCTTGGGCTTCATAGAGCAGTGAATGGGACTTGGTATTTTAAAACTAGGCAGAGTCCATAGTCCTTTCACAGTCCATGGTATCATGGCTGATTGCACATTGTGCTGTTACCAGTTTATTAGTCTGACAGTTCACTTGCTTTCATGTTTTTGAATGGTGATTTCTGCATCCCCAACAGGCTTGGGAAGTCCCAGAAATAGGCTTGGTGTTGCATATGGTTGGAAACTTCTGGGCAGATGTTTTTCTTTTGAAAAATGCTTGTTTGTTAAAACTGACCTGTGCTGGGGACATTGATTTTTTTTTTTCCTGCACTTGTGTTTTGCTGTAGATTATGCTGGTATATAACTCTGATTTTAGGTAGTACAAGATAAAACACAAAATACTTTTTTAAAGGTGAAAACAAGAATGAAATGTTTTGATTTACTTGATTTTTAATGCTCTTTTGTGGGAAATTCCAATTTTTCAGTCCACTCTGGAATGAAACAATTTTTCAAGGTAGTTTACATGAGAGTAATTTTGAAATTGGCCAGCACTGTGTGCTGGTCTGCACTGCTTGTCCACCTCTTTCCAGCTGGCTGTGCTGTGCAACTTTTGCTTTGGTCAGTGATGTGACCTGTCAGGAAGCACTAGAAAGGTTGCCTAAGCATCAGTCTGGAGAAAGGACTGTGGCATCAGGGAGCAACTTCTGCTGTGGCCAGGCAGAAAGGATGCCTGGCTAGTGCAACAAGGGTGGAGGAGCCTTGCTGGCTGCAGTCCTGGCTTTGGAAAGTCTGAGGGGAGAGTTGCAATAACTTTATCATTTGCATGGCAGTGTCCTCTACAAAAAAGAGAGGAAACAATGAGAGTCCTAGGAAAGGAAAGCAGAAGAGGGGAAAGAAAAAAATAAGGAAAAAGTTGATGGGGTTTTCACATAAAAAAAAATAGGACAAAAACTACTGAAAAGTTTTTAGAGGAAGAAAAAGGAAAACAAGTGAAGGTAATGGAGCAAGAGTTGACTCCATATTGTCTTAAATATGCTGACAGAAAAGACAGGATGGCTCAATTGAGATGCTACAGAAACTGACATTATAGAGAAAAGTGAGGGGAAAAAGGAAAATGAGGTGAGGAAAAACCCAAAAAACATGGTGAGATTCCCTTCCTAGCAATTTTATGGAAACAAACAGTAGTTCTGGGTGTGAGGTGCTATTTTTTGTGTATAGAGAGAATAAGCACCCTGACTTTTGGTACATTTTCCCATCTACTTCAGTATCTTGAGAGGCATACTATTGACCTGAAGTCTGATAACAGGAACAGGTTATGCTATGAAGTTCTATCACTTTTAATTTATCAGGCCACCATGGATGTCACAGGGAAGGAGTATCTTGCAATTACTCTTTAATTATATGATTAGTTAATAGGTTTTCCTATTAAACACCATGTAACTACGTGGAGATTACCATGTAATTACCTTTAGTAGATCCAAAACTAATTAGCATATAACCCGTATTCTTGCCTTGTGGTTTGCAAGGCTGTAATCTTGTAATGGTATGGTGCTCACTGTGTTGTCAGCCTGCCATTACACACTAATTTCCGTGTAGTTAAATGCACAGTAGTTTGCACACAAGTGGTATTTGTGTTCTGTTACCAGTTGTCCCATAAACTTGTGCCCCTGTTGGCATTGACAAAGGCTTAAACCAATTACATTTTCAAATTGCCCATGTGAAACTCTATTATATATTATGTTATACCCTTTGCTTGCTGCCGTGCTGTAAACTCAGCTGGATGTGAACTGTAAAAGCAATCTTGAGGCAGGAGACTTGATTAGCTTCCTTCGTTTGCTTCACCAAATCTAGTGCAAAATGCACACATCCATGTTACTGATGTTTGCTGTTCATTTGTGGGAAGCAGTGGGTTCTGGGTAGTAAATGCTGCAGGTAATGCACCAGTTCAATAATCATAATAAAATTATGTGTACTTTAAAGATAACAATCCCTACCCAAGTTTTAGTGGAGGTAAATTCTTTCTGTGTTGTTTGGCTTTTAAAATTCAACTGAAGTACTGGTGAGCAAAGCTAGCTTCCTTAATAAACAAAGGCTAGATTTTATCTTTTAGCAGATGAATAAAAATATTTTTAAAATAATAGTTCTGTCATTCTGCATATATAAGAGCAAATAAACTGTGTATATCTGAAGTGTATTCTTTGCTATTCAGTTCCTAATGAAGGGCTCCATCATACTTCTCAGCTGGGATAAGACAGGAAAAATGACTACTATAAATACAGTTTGGTTGAATTTGTGGTTTCTTTTTCCCTTGTCCTTGTCCTTTTTCTTGTCCTTTTTTTTTTTCTGAACATCTACCTTTCTGCAATGCTTTCCATATGTTTTACAGTTTTCCTTGAACCTACAGTAACCTCAAACATGTAAATCCACTCTATTGTCCCCCTATTCCTCCACACCTTTGCTCACAGGGCCTTTCTAAACCCAAGGAGGACCTTGAAGGCAGAGGCATTTGCAGTGGTGGATAAGACACATTAGCAAGGTGGGCTGGTTGTGATCGGGATCTCTTTAATTCTGTTGCCCGAGTAGTTTGTGCCCTGTTAGAGTTCTGTCACCTGAGTGTGCAATACATTCACATTCCCATGTTCAGGCTGCCCAGGAAATTAATTCAGGAGGAGCAGACCTGAGGTGAGACCAGATTGCTGCAGATCTCACTACCCAGTCTCTGTATCCTTCACTTTGCCAGTGACATTCTGCTGGGTTTGAATGTGTAGATTTTTCTTCTCAACCAGTTCTGTACCCATCTTCCAATAGTTTCGTCTGGACTGTATTTCTCTAGACTGTTTGTGCTAGGAAATATCATGAAAGACAGTGTCAAAAGCCTTAATAGGTCAAGATATATGACATGCACATATTCTTTTCTATCTGCCATGTCTGCTTCTTTGACAAAGAAGGAAATTACAATATCTTGACATGACTTGTTCTTAGCAAAGCCGTTATTGGCTTTTACTTATCTCTCTCTGCCCCTCTCCCTCTTCTTCTAAGATCTTTGAAGTAGTTTGTTTATTTGCTACTTTTCCTGACTACTTTAAAAAGGTTTTTGCTCCTGAAACTATCTCTGAGGTTTTTTTTATATATTATGTCATCTTAATAAAATTTGTAATGTCTCCCTATCAGCCCTTTCTGGTATGTATCTGTACACTATCTAAACTACAAAACTCTGCTGCTGGTACAGTATTTACACAGATTGGTCTGAAAATCCCTAGCCCCTCCATTCACCTCTTTTAAATAAGAGCATGATATCACTCTCTTTTCCTTTTCCTAGACCTCATCATTGGTATTCATGAGCTCTGAGAGAGAACTGCTAATGCTCTCGACACTGTTTCACCTACTCCTTCAAGTATCCTGTGATGAAATCAGCCTGATCAGCTAAACTGGAAACATCCAGCTACCCTCTAATGTCTTTTTTGCTCTTCCAGGCCGATATATTAACTAATCTGTTCTTGGTACTACTAGTGTTAGCAAGGTGACTATATGGATTTGGTTCTTTGGCCTCTGGTGTATCTACTAACAGCTTTTTTCCCTAGGAGCAGCAAACCAGCTCTTTTCTTGGTCTTCTTTTTACTAATAACCTGTATATAGAAATACACTCTTGTTGCCTGGTTGTTTCTTCCTAATTGTATGTTATTCGGCCCTTTTTTGATTTTGCCCCACCTTTATTTTAGATCCATTCTTCTGTGCCCTCACTTTACACTTTCAAGTATGTTTCCTTCTTGTCTTGAGGACAATGAAGAGCTTATGATACAGAGAGATGAGGAGATAAGGACCACTTTATTCTTAAGTATTCTGAAGAGATACATGGGATCACATGTATGTGAGATGCATAAATATAAGACTACACAGGAATTCAGATGGACAAGCGGACACAGGTTTGGCAAAATCAGAGTTAGAGAAAGTTTTCCTGAGCTATGTGTAATCTTTACAGTGGAGTGGTTGGTTTGTGCAGCAGTTAAGGTCCAGCTTTGCTGAATGTTGTTACTTGGGGTTTCTGATGTGATTTATCATTTCAAAGGAGCTCTAGGAACTGAGATCAGGCAGCAACACTACAGAAGACTCTCTTACTGTGCATGAAAGCTGCAGGATAAACTTGGAGGCATCTTTTATCTTCCAGCTTGTTTGTATTGATCTTTATTTTTCTCTGTCATTCTTCTCTATTCTACATTTCACGTATCTTGTCTATCTTGAGGAGTCAGTGAAAATCCATGTGGGAACTGGGAAAGCCCAGCATGTCACAGGCAAAGGTAGAAAGTGTGGGAAGCCAGCACATCCTCTCAGCTGCAGCGTCTGTTGGGCTGAGAGTGAGCCACTGCCTACGAAGTTATTGTGATGGAACTGGGATCATTGGTGGAACTGGGAATCTTATTACCAGAGGGCTGGAAGCTGCACTAGTGATAAGGTCTGCTGTGAGGTCCTCCTTAGCATTTTGTGTGAAATCAGGAGCACAGCAGGACTGCACGTAGCACCTGAATCTTGGATGCCTATACTAATTTTAGGGACATAAATGAGGAGGAGAGGAGCTTTGGCAACTCAGTTGCTTCTGTTTACTTCAAATCTCTAAAGGTGTCAAACCTGTGGTCTCTTTAGCAACATTACAAAAAGAATCAGAGTTTCTTCACTTATGCTATTTTGAAATAAATGATCTATAATGAAGCTGGTTTCACCTGGGGTGTGTGAAATCTGGTGTTTGATGAAAAGGTGAATACAGCACTGTCCATCTTTGTCTGCTTTCTGGTCTGTGATGTACTAAATAACTTTGGGCACATGCTGTGCAGCTTGTGCTGGCACTGAACCAGAAGCAGCTTTGTGTGTTTGCTAATGAGATCAATGCCATTGGGGGCAGCATCAGTGCTCACTCTCAAGTTTAGTTCATGATGTTTTGCGCTGTCTGCCAATAAAAGTACTCAAAGTCTGGCTGCCTGAAACCTTTTTGTATTTTTTTTTTATTGTTAATTTCTCTCCTGTTATGGAAAAATTGTTGATTTAAGATGATACTGTTCTAGGTGATGAGCATGGACATAATTGTCTAGACTCTTAAATGAAGGAGAAGGACAAATCTTTGGGATATGTTAAGATCTGATCTGGGAACAGGTGCAGGCTCTTTTTGGAGTAGTAATGAGGATATTAAAAGAACGATGTCCTAAAATGACAGAAGTTCAGTAACTGACAGTATTAAAAGCTGGATTCTACTTTTCAAACATGAAATGTGTCGGTGGCATTTGAAGTTTGATTTCTTTAAACTTCCTGTCCTCACAAGAGCTCTGGTACTTTTACCTGTTCTGAATGGAGCTGGAGAGAACATCCTGAAAGGGTCATAGCACTTGTATTTTACTGAGGTCTTAAGTAGAACTGTGCAATGACCTATTGACCATGCACTGGTGATGAGGTGAAGGACTATCCTGGGCCTCAGTTCTCCTTCCCTACCTAAAAGCAGAGTCATTTGGCAGTGTGACTCACAGACTGGTTCATGTGATTGCAGACACACTGAGGGTAGACTCTGTATGTTAACTTTTATTGGTTGTTCTCCTGAATCTCTGATTTCCATACGGGACTGGATACCTTGACTTACCTCCTTCTGAACGGGATGCTGTGATCTGGATAACACATCAGTGGTGGGTTTTGAAAACTATTTTTTGAATTGTCCCAGAGAAAAAGTTATTTAACAGGTTTTAATTTAGTTTGGCTTTGTTTAGTCAGCTTGTCTCTCTTGTAAATGTGAATTTTAAGAGTACATTTTTTTCCATCCATCTCTCTGATTCTCACTTCAGAGCAAAATACAGGTACCTGTCAGCTGTGCATGAAGAGGTTTCCTGAGGAGCCAGTCTCCTGTTTTCCAAACATTTTCTTATTTTCTTTCTATTGCAGTGACTCAGTAGACACAAAATCACCCCAAGCACCGTGGTGTGTTTAAACTGTAGGGTTATCTTTCCACAGTTGGAATTAACAAGCATAATTTGTTTAGAAACTCCTATTACCCATACTTTAAAATAATTCGCTACAGTGACTCACTTGAAATACTCACTCTGCAGATGTTAAAAATGTAGGTGTCAAGATCATCTTCTGCTTGTGCTCCAACCCCGTCATGGAAGTGTTACTAAATTGTGTTACACTTATTTACAAAGCTACATGATTTAAGTGAAAATAAGTCTTTCAACTGTAAGTATTTTACCTCTCAAAATACTACAGAAATAACTTCTGGGGGGAAAAACGGTGAGTCCTAACAAAAAGGAAAGGCTACATAAATTCCAGGTATATAAGATGGTATTTGTGCTTTTCAAACCAAAACTGTCAGGAGACTGTCATGAAATGATCTCTGCCCATTGCATAGATATTCATGGACAGTGTAAGCCTTGGCAACAGAAAAGGCACTACTTGTGTACGATTTGTGTTTTGTATTCACATGGCATTGCCTCAGTCTGCTGTTCTACAAAACTATGCTGAAACAATTGCTAGAACCATTATTACATTTTAACATGTCTGGCACAATATTTGAAGGTGTACAGACATAATATAATGTATTTTTCTAATCTGTAATGGGATAACCATATGTCTTACCACCCTTTGTCACAGACTTTTTACAGACTGGGTATCTCAAAATCACTACAGTGTCTCAGACAGATACTCAGGCAATTTTTCCTCTATTTTGAGCAAAATAAATTTAAGTTTCCATTCCAATTATTGGTTACATGAAGCTGCTTAAGTATCATAATATCTATCTCTAGGGTTTTCTTTTAAATATTCCAAGGGTCCTAATCTTAGGCTAAGATCACAGTCATAATAATTTTGACAATGAAGTTGTTCCTCAATAAATTTGAATTAATTTTTGAGTCTTTGCTGTTTCTATACTGTGCATTTGGTAGAAACAAAGATAGTTCCCTACTGACCATATCAGAGATTAAATTTCAAGAAGAGACTTGGACTATTTCTGCTTCCGAATCTGCTACATTATATAACAAGGCAGGACAAATGTGCTCTGTATAGATGACATCCCTTGCATAACAAAATTAAGACAACTGGCCAAAATTGTATTCATGCTGTCCTAAAGATCACTAAATAAAAGTCACATTCACAAGAGAGCACAGATGAAAGGGAAAAAAGTGGCAAAATAATTCGAAAACAAGTACTTTTTCACTAAGGTGCAATGTGATTTTGGGACTCTTAACCAAAATAATTTCCAAGTGCAGAATTAGGCAAAACCAAAAAAAATTAATAAAGGTATGAAACATATGAATGACTTTCAAGCAGAATACAATGCTTGAACACAGTGACTGACAGATCGTTATGGTAACAGAGCATTATATCAAAACCAGAGCATTATGGTTAAAAGAACATTATCTATAAAAACAAATATTTGTGCTTCTGTATTTGACCAGAGTTTAACAGCTTGAATGAAATTCGTGTCCTTTTTCTTTAGCTCTCAAAAAGCTGTGTATTTAATCTAAGCTAAGCTCCTAAATGTTGTGTGTAGCATCAGAGGAGAAGGAGAGACAAAGAGCTATTTCCTTGGCATTTTAAGGCTTTAGTTTGGCAATGAGCTCTCTGTCTGCACCAGGCAGACACTTCATCAGGTCCGGATGGCAGGAGCTCTGCTGCTCACATAGGGCTCGGGTAGCTGACACTGCATGCGAGGGAGGATGCTGCATTCGGCACTGTGGGCCAGGGCAGGGACAGAATGAAACCACACAAAGCTCCTTCAGCACTGGGACATGAATATGATCTATAGTGATTACTCTTCTAATATCATCTGTGTCTAGACAGATGAGTATGCTCTTGTTAGCTGATGAGTTGTGTTAATGACATTGGTAGCAATATGTCTTCAGACAACCATTTACTTCCTCTGAGAGCTGCATTTATGATGTTCCACAAAGACTGTACACAATTCAGTAGATGTCGAAAAGCCTCTGCATGTTTTTTTCACAGTCTTGATGTTTTATTTTAAATAGCATGTCATTTACAAGACTCCCAAAGACAGATAGCTTTCCCTGCTAGCTCGCAGTCACTCTGCAATTATATGGAACAGACGTTGAAATGATGATGGTGGCGTCTCACTGCTACATTTTGCTGCTGCTATGATCTAATGTATTTCAGCAACAAGCAATTCCCCCTGCATTTTGTATTCGTTAGATGTCGACATTAGCACACTGTCACTTCTACCAGCTATACTCACATTTTTTCAAACTTGAAAAATGTTTTCTAATCTAGAAAAAGTGTCACTATATAGCTGTAATGGTAAAGGTGGAAGTTGTGCAATGCAAAAGGAGAGTGATGCCTTACCATTTAAAACCGTATTCTGAGTCTTAAGGTATGTGTAGTGGCCTTTATGGAGTTAAGTGTGCTGGGCCACATTTTGCGTGCTGTATGCTTAACTTACATTATTCTCTGCAAGCATCTGCTTTTGACAAAAACCCTGATGTGATGTGCACATTGACAATTGTAGCTGTCATTTTAGTTTAGTTTCTTGATGATGGTCTAAAAACACCTGTTGAGGTTCTGTCCATCCTTGATCAGAAGATAAAAAGAAAAAGGAAAAAATATTATATACCCCAGATTTTGCTCACAAATAGCATTGCACTTGTGCTACTGAATAATTCTCTGTGAGGTTCCAGCCTTTCCTAAGTATGCTGTACCTCCCTGGGGGATGTGTGCTTGTTTACTTCACAGAGGTATCACCTATCCTCAGAGAAGTTCACAGTTCACAGTACATTCTGTATCTCCTTTTTAATCTCTGTGATATAAAAGTCTGTCAAGTTGGTTTTTATAACTGAACAAAACAAGGAGTTCTAGAAAACAAAGGAAAAGTATTTGTTTGGTTTTCATCCCCATGGCTGTAAATCAATAGATCAAAGAAGTACTGAAAGCACATCATACTGAAACAGTGAGTAGAGAAAATTTTCTCAGTGTGATTTGAATATTAATACACGTGGAAGAGTCTGAAAAAATATGAACACTTTTCTTTACCTCTTACCTATTTATTTCTCTCTACATATTTGGTTTACAAACACATATTGCAAAGAAAGTTCACACATCCTGATGGTTGAAGATTTAATTTCTTGTACACATCTAAAAATACATAGAAAAAAAAAATCTGCATGCAGCAACTTACCACCATGCAGGAACTTCCTCTGCATATGCTCAGTGTTTTAAAACTGCATCAGCAACAAAAAACTGCACACACAGCCTTTACTACTGACCTGCACTAACTCTTCACTCACCAGAGAAAACTCCCCACTGGAATTTTTTCCCTCTACTAGTTTGTACCAAGGCTGCACCTTTGTGCACTGTACATAGCTGAAGAGACTTCAAGTTCAAAGCCTCATGCCTGAGCACAATCTTGTTCCTAACATGTCATGCCAGGCCCTTTTCATTGTGAGTGCTTTGATGCAACAACAGTCAAGAACAATAACAAACTGAGAACAAACCGAGAGAGGAAGGAGGCAATGAATGTGGTGTTGTGGCTCTAAGGCTTCTGCATTAAAGCAAACATGTGTAAACCCCCTGGTTTGGATGGGTTTCTCTTCACTACTATTGCTTCCCTCAGTTTCTGTTTCCACTGTCATGTCTGGAGACTTCATTCTCATGTTATAATAAGGTGAAAACATAAAGGATTCAAGATGAGAGCAGGAGACTATTTCCAGTCATTCCCAATGTAGCAGGAATGCTGCACACCCATTAGTTCACCCAAACTTGCACCTGACCATAAGTAAATGAAACGTAGTGCATGATATTGTGCAATATTGCCAATTATGGGAGGTTTGCAAGAAGCTTGAAAACACTGTGTTTCCTTTGATGGACCCTTCTTTGCTCAGGAATGGCTGTTCTCAGTGATTGGTGCTCAGTTCTGACCTTCCTGAGGAACCCTCAAAGTACTTTGTTCTGCCAGAAGAGGTCAGGGCACAGGGCAGAAATGAGGTGACTCAGGAGAACCTTTAGGACTTCTGAAAAGACAAACAAGACTTCCAAATAGGAAATTATTGTATGCACAGAGAAAAGAAAAAGCTCTTTGTGAGCCCTACATGAATACTACAAAATTTCAATAATGCCAAAAAATAGGGGGAAAAGCCAGGACCCCCTTGTAAGTCAGTGAGAAGCAATACAGGAAAGTACAATGCTGATATAATTGCTATCTCAAACGCTAATTCTAGGAGGAGCAAGAAAAAAAGCTTTCTTCTTATTTCAGTTACATTGAAATACCATGTTCCTACTGATGCTGTCTTTTCACCTTTTTAAGCATCAGTTCTGTGCAGGAAGTCTCCTTGGTTTCATCTCTGTAGAGAGGACAGACAAAAATGATTGTAAAGAGAAGAAGGTTTTTGTCTAGAGTTAGGGAATGGTCCTTTGGGTCACTTCTGGGAATCTGTTTGTGCAGCTGCAGCCAAGGCACCTGAGAAGGTACCACATAACAACAGAAGACAATCTCCAGTTTCAATCTCTGCAGCTTCTGCCCCTGGGCCCAGCTGAGCCCTGAGGTGTAGTGAGGTGTGTGTTGGCAGGCTTTCAGCTGCGGACATCTGAACCCCAAGGAACAGTACAGGCCTTTCATGTCTGTGGCCTGTCAAGCACATTTTTATCCAGCTTCTGCAGGTGGATGGGCATTCAATTAAAACAAGAAGAATAATGGCTTGATATTAAGCAGGTTTATGATCTCTTTGTGCCTTCAGCCTTTATCTAGGAGAAAGTCCTATTAAATTCAGAAAAAAAATTGCATAAACTGAGATTTTAGGAATGAATAAGAATATGGATTAAAATTCTGTGATTATTTATGGCAGCACTTTTTATATACTAGGCAAGTTACAAACCCATAGAGATGATAGTGAGAAATTCACTCAATGAAAACAAACACTGGATTGCATTTAGAGAGACATGCAATAACCTAAACAACTACTGCACTTCAAAGTCTTGTGTACTTGCTTCTCCTGGCCTGTCCAAAAGGATCTGCCAGCCTATAACCAGCAAGCTGAGAGCCAGTAGGGAATATAGAGATTTTCTTCCTCCTTGGAATTGATAGTTTCTTTACTTTATCGTGAATTGCTGTCAATAGCTGATTTTACCAAGTTTGCCAAGGCTCACAGCTGTTGGACATTCTTCCCTCTATCTTGCACTTCTTTAGGTTGGTTGCTGTGATTACTTAAACTGTCTGCTTTTAATTAGCTGTTTATGAGCAGATGTCTTAAGGTGCCTATGAGTAGATTTCACATATTTTTGGTTTTTGCATAATCCAGGAACCAGTATGGCGTTGTTTCTTTAGCACAGTTGCACTACTTCCACTTTACTACCATATTCAGTTTTATCAATAAAAATCCTTTTGATTATTCCTTTGCCAGATTAGCAGAAAAATCCCCTTTTAAGCCACAGATGATATTGCTGGGTGTGGGCAGTGCCAAGCTTCCACTTTTGCTTTCATTTTATTAATGACTTTTTCCTTTGTCATATCAACAGGAATAGGTGTTGATAACAGATAAATAGATCATGGGTTAAATTCCACAAGTGATGTTAATGTTAGTACTTTTACAAATGTTTCCTGTAGTAATTGCACTTTAACTCCCTATCTGCTTTCCACTTTCAATTATTAAGTGATGTCACCTGTGTTGTAAGGCTGGAATTCACTAAAATAATATGACATGAATCCAAGTGCCTTGAATTCTCTTGTCTGAAATTTCTTGCCCCTTGGACATACCAGTTCTTCAAACACTGGCCCAATAGCAGGACTTAGGACCTGCATCAGCAATTAGAAAACAAACACAAAACCCGAAGCAAACAACCCCATAATGTGCTGCCATTAGAAGATCTAAATGAGAAAGCTGCTACACACCCTGTATTCTCTATGAGATGTCTGCATCATGTGATTTTTAAAGTATTATATTTGCAGTGTTAACCATTAGTCAGTCACTGGAAAAATTTGGAATCCTTCAAGATGTCACATTATTCGAGATGGGTATATCTGACTGGAAAACATGCTAATGAATTGATTCAAACCAACGAAATCAGTCCATTTCAAATTCTGGGAGATTTCTGACTAAAGATCTAACACCCACTCTATATGGATCATCTTCAAAAGTCTCCATTCTGTAACATGAAAATTCAGGGTAATTTTCTCTACTGTCTTTCACGGAAATATGCTGAAACATGTTATTGTGCCCACAGTGACGTCTGCATCAAAACTGGCAGACTTTATGCTCATTGCAAGAACATAATTGTCAACAATTTAATATCTGAGGAAGCTGAGCAGAGAAACACCATGTTCTCTGTTATTATAAATAATAAAAAGTAATAAACCAAAATTATTTTCTCTTAGACTTTTAATAAAACAAACAAAAAAAAAAGTAAACTTTTAATTCAGGAGAAACTCACACAAATATATTCTGACTAAAGATTAGAAATATGTAGTATAAATACCTTTTTAAAGGTCCATACCTTTGCCCAGATCCAACAGAGACTTTTCTTAATCTTCTTCAGAACCATCTCCTAGATATAACCTTGTCTTTCAGTTAAGGGCAAAAACAGAGAAGGTAAAGCCAAACCTCTAATCCAGATTGCCTCTGTAACAATGCTTTACTGTTGTGGTGCCTCTGGGCGCGGCTTACGAGCGGGCCCGTTCCCGCCGGGCCGGGGCCGGGGGGTGCTGGTCCTTTCCCCCCCCCGTGCAGTGCCGGTCCTTTCCCCCCCCACTGCACGGCAGCTGCCGGCAGAGCAGGGGCTGTCCCCAGCCAGGGGAACAGCTCATTGGTTCCCATGCTGGGTGCGGACAGCCGACTCACTGGCCGGCGCCCCTGTCAATCATTGTGGTCCTCCACAGTGATTGGCTCTCCCGACTGCCCTCCCCTCACCTCCATCTTAAAACGCCCTGACCTCCATTTTGATTTTGTCTTTTACCGCATCATGATCCAGTGAATAAAATCCTGCTGGCAATAAGCGGAAAAGAACCCTTTCTCGTCTCTTTGCTTCCCTGCATAAATTAAACCGCTGTGTGTGAGCTAAGCCTAGATTCTGTGGGAGTCTCGA
>VZRZ01004722.1:0-19718 GCA_013398175.1 Climacteris rufus
AGCCTCTGCCCCGTGCCTGGGGGGACAATGGGAGTTTGGGACACCATCCCAGGAGAACTGCTGTAGGAGAGAATGAATAGTGCCAGCCCTCGGAGCTGGGATGTGCCTGGTGCAGGGTGCTGACCCCTGTGCCAGGCTGCCCAGGCCTCTGCTCTCCCAGTGCCAGTCCATGTCCCTGTGGGCAGCATTCCCGGGCTGCCTCCCGCTGGGTCACTGGCTCCTTGCAGTGCTGAGCAGAGCCTTGCAGGGACCCCTGCAGAGGAGGCTGGGAGGTGTCTGTGGCCTGGGTGTTTCACTAACCTGTCACCTTTGGTCTCAAACACCCACAGGCCTTTTCGGGATTTTATCACACCCTTCACTTTCTGAACCTGACGGGAGGGCAGTCCCTGAGCTTGGTCAATGACACCATCAGACAGTTCTGTGCCAGCAGCTGGGACCAGGTGAGATTCTACACAGGAGTTCATTTTGCCTGGGCACTGGGCAGCCTGAAGGCTCATCCACATGGATATCCTGCTGTGGACAGCTGGAGAGAGCTGGGAGCAGCACAGTGGTCTCTGGACCTGCAGAGACACGGGAGAGCAGCCTGCAGCCTCCCAGGTCCTCCTTGCTCTCCTGGGCTTTGCTCCCAGCTGCACTGAGGGGCTGTTCCCCAGTGTGGGCACACTGCTCCGTGTTCAGCCAACCTCTGTTCTCCCACCTCTGCAGGTGCAGAAGCTGTTCCCCACAGCGAGCAGGACCCACCTCCGTGACACCTGCACAGCCAGCTCCTACACCCTCACCCTTCTCCTGCAAGGCTTTAAATTCAACCACACAACGTGGCCTAACATCCACTTTGTCCGGCAGGTAGGAAAGTGCCCGGCAGCCCCAGCTTCCACACTCTGTGGAAGTTTGTGCCCACCCTGCTGATGCCTCTGCCCTTAGTGGACACAGGGGATACCAGGGCAGCACAGCCCCACTGCCCATACCCAGGGCACCTCTTGAGCTACATTCACACACGTGCTGGGACATCTGGCATGGCCCTTTATGCTCTTCCCCAGTTTATTTCTCTAACAGGGCCTCTGCAGCCCAAGGTGATTGTGGAGCAGGACCTGAGGGTGCAGGTTCTTCTCTAGCTTGCCTGGTACTTTGCAGCCTTTCCCATCCCTGTTCCCCTCTGTCTGCACAGGTTGCTAATGTAGATGTGGGCTGGACTCTGGGCTACATGCTCAACCTCACCAACATGATTCCCTCGGAGCCTGCCCTGGCAGCCACAGGGCTCCAGAGAAGCATCTGGATAGCAGCCACAGTTCTACTGGCCACCATGCTCCTCCTCACCTTCTGCCTGCTCACAGTCATGTGCTGCCAGACAAAC
The DNA here is from genome assembly GCA_013398175.1 of Climacteris rufus. NCBI lineage: Eukaryota > Metazoa > Chordata > Aves > Passeriformes > Climacteridae > Climacteris > Climacteris rufus. The sequence continues at coordinate 1,352 of VZRZ01004722.1, forward strand.
TCCTTGGGCTATGAGCGTCTCTAGCAGTGCTGGCTCTCGAGGCTGCTTGAGGCCACCGAGTCCTGCTGCCACACCTCTGCAAGGAGCTGCTTCCCAGGAGTCACTCCTGTGTGCCCAGGAGCCATGGACTTGTCCTGGGGGGCCCTGAGTTCTGGCCTGGTGAGCTGGAACTGGCACAGGCTGTAAAACATCCTCACTGTCTCTCTGTGCTCTCTGGTTTTCCTTTCCCTGCACTGCTGCTGGAGATGCTCCAGGAGGGAGGGCAGGGCCATGCGGGGCAGGGGCTCGGTGCTGGGGTGTGGGGACCACAGTGGTGTGGGGTGGCTGGAGATGGGACCCAGGGGGTCTGGCAGCAGTGGGGCCATCACAGGGCTGGTGACAGCCCACAGCAGAAACCCCATGTGGGGCACACCTGTCCTGCCCCATCCCAGGGACAGGGTCTGCATCACCCACAGCCAGCACCAGCCCCAGGGGCCAGGGCACTGGGCACTGCGGGGACACTGGCCTGACAGACAGGACTCAGGCTCTGCCCAGGACTGTGATGCCCTGTGAGGGGGGCATGACACAGCCTCCTGCTCTTCTCCATGAGGTTCCTCTCTGGCCCAGCTGCACCCTGTGCCCTGTGCCTGGCAGACAGCTCATCCTCCCATTCCAGTACACAGGGTGGTTTGGGAACACTGCTGGGACATGTCAGAGGCAGCTGCTGGGGCCCCCTTTATATCTTTGGGGAGTCCCACTGGAAACCAAGTGATGGGTGAGTCACCCTCCTCTCCGAAGGCAGAGGTCTGTCCTTTTGCCCTGCTGGCTCCTCTCCGAGGCCCAGGGGAGACACCTCAGTGTCTCCAGGGACATCTCCCATAGATTTGAGCGCTGTTGCCTCTCCCCTGAGTCTCCATCATCATCACCAGCTCTTACCTGGGAGATGGAAGGAATAAAATCACAACTATTGAGCAAAGTAACAAGCACATGCTGCCTTCTACAATGTTTATTTGGGTGGCTAGAGCTGTGAGGTGCCCAGCATCCACAGGGACACCAAAGGTCTGCTCCTCCCTGTGGGAATGCAAACAACGTGAATCATCCACAGGGCAGATAAAAATGAGCAGAAGGAAAGGTAAAGGCTGGGGCACAGCCGTGGGCAGGACCCAGCTCAGCCACGTGCAGGGCAGGACTCACAGCCTGCTGGAGCCTCATCCTGACACCCATGGAGTCCAGGCCTTTTGCTCATGGGACAGAGTTGTCTCCAGGAAGGCACCCAGGAACATCAATCCCTTTATTCCAGGTGAAAAGGAAGATGATGAGTGGTGAGATGTGATGAGGAGATGAGATGACATGAGGAGATGAGACAAGATGGGGGGTGTGGACCACACTTCTGACTTTGAATGTTCAGTTTTCCTTCTTTCTCCAAGACCGTCTCCACAAGCCCAAGCCACAGGCACTCCCCAGGGGCAGCTGGGGTACCAGAGAGCCCTGCATGGCCTCAGGCTGGCAGACCTGCCAGGGACCTGCCTGGCTGGTGGTGACCATGGTCAGACCTGGCATGGTCTGGAGCACCCTGTCCCCAGCTGCCTGCACCGTGCTCCACCAGCCTGGCACTGGGGAGCTCCTCCAGAGCCAGCCTGGCTCTCCACGGCCCCACGTGCCAGCCTGTGGGATGGAGCCGTGTCTCTAACAGGCCGAGCAGCGAGAGGAGGCAGACAGGCATGGCTGGGGCTTCTGCAGGCTGATCCCACAGGGTGTCCATGGGAGTGGGGCTCCTCTGGCAGCCTCACAAAGTGCCTGTCTGCATGCTGGGGGCCAGTCCCGTGGAAGGCCAGACCCAGTTCTTTGGAGCTGTAGAGGTGAATGTGCTCAGCAGCACAGAGCCAGCCCCAGGCTGCCAGTCCTGCAGGCAGGAGTATGGGGACCTGGCACAGCCCTGCAGCCCTGATCCATCCCTGCTGGGTTCCCAAATACAGCCAGGCTCCTACACCCCCAGCAGCAGGAGCAGGGCAACGAGCCCCAAGACAAGGGTGAGGATGATGAAGGTGATGGCTGCAGCCCACAGGGAAGGCCTGTGCCCCTTCACGCTGGCTGGAGCCTCCGGGGGGATCATGTTGGTGAGGTTCAGCATGTACCCCAGCGTCCAGCCCACGTCCGTGCCCCCTGCCTGCCCCAAGAGAGAGGGGATGGGGGGTTAGGGCCACCCACTCCTGCCCAGTCCAAATGGGGTGCAGCAGGAGCTGCCCCCACACTGGTACCACCCTGCGGGATGGGGGCAGCCAGGGCTCTCTGGACCATGGCTCCCCAGCACCCCAACACAGGGGCTGGCCCTTCCCCATTCACCCCAGCACAGGGGCTGCTTTCCCCAGCACCCCAGAACAGGGGCTGGCCCTTCCCCATCACCCCAGCACAGGGGCTGGCCCTTCCCCAGCACCCCAGCACAGGGGCTGGCCCTTCCCCATCACCCCAGCACAGGGGCTGGCCCTTCCCCAGCACCCCAGCACAGGGGCTGCTTTCCCCAGCACCCCAACACAGGGGCTGCTTTCCCCAGCACCCCAGAACAGGGGCTGCTTTCCCCCAGGACCCCAACACGGAGTTGCCTCCCCCGCAGTACAGGGCCTGGCTCTCCCCCAGCACTGCCTCTGCTCCCCCTCACGGGCTGGGAGTGCTGCCCACCTTCATCTGGAAGAAGATGTTGCTCCAGGTGGTCTCGTTGAACTTGTAGGCGTCGAGGAGGAGTGTGAGGATGTAGATGGCGTTGGCGCAGTACTTAGGCAGTCGCTCGGGATTCTCTTTAGGGTAGCTGGAAGACAGCTGGGATGGGAAAGGTTTGAGGATGAAGGGAAGTTATTCACAGGCAATTTCTGTGCAGACACAAAGCCCTGAAATGTGCTGCATGAGTGGCAGTGGTGCCACAGTCATCAGCATCCAGAAAAAGACTTCTTTTTTTCACTGGACCAGGCAGTGATTTTGGACCTGTCTATACAGGGCAACTCCTTTAGGGAGGATTTACACTCCACATGGAAACAGAACGACATATTGTAGCTCCTCCTGCCCCAAATTCTCCTATCTCAGCCTCCTCATGCAAGGGGCTCCTGCTCTCTGCCCTGTGGTGGTGCTGAGACATCTCTGGACCTTATCCGCCCCCATTTGTTGCCCAGAGATGTTGTGGATGTGCACCCCTGGAGTGTTCCAGACCATGTTGGATGGGCAACCCAGGCTAGTCGGTGTCTCTGCTCATGTCAGGAGCATGGAACAAGATGAGCCTTCCAACCCAAACCAGTCTGGAATTCTATGATTCCATTACTTGACTCATCTCTAGAGTAGTGCCAGCAGCAGGCTCTGCTCCCGCCATCCTCCCGTGCTACAGACCCACACCCACCCCCATCCCCATCCCCATCCCAAGTCTGGATTACGTTCCTCTGTGCTGGAGATGAGATCTTGCTGCCCTCACCTGCCCTGGCTGCCCTTTCCCAAGGGTGTATGAGCAAGGAGTGGATGCAGAACAGTTCCATCTCCACACAGAGCTCGGTGTGGCTCCACTGTGTAGGGCACAGCTCAGAACCAGGGAGCCTTGCCCTGGAAGGGTCCCCACTCCCCTCCCCACGCCCCAGGACCCCTTTGTTTGTGCAGCTTCCACACAGCCTCTATCCTGAGGTGCGTACATCTTCCCAGCTCCTTGTGCAGAGCCCCTCGATGGCCTCCCTGACCACGGCCAGTGGCTGCCCCTCCGTCAGGTTCAGGAACTTGAAGTTATAGTAAAAGGCAGAGAAGGCCTGGAAAGCAAGAGACAGAAACACCGGTGAGCTACAGTTGGGGAACCCCCAGCAGCTGCAACAGGAGTGGGGTTTGTCCTTCACAGGGTCTGTCCCACCCCGTGTAGTCCCAGGGCGTCGTTGTCCCTGTCCCAGCTGGGGGTTGGTGCCAGCACAGGCAGAGCCTTGCCTGAAGGCTGCTGGTTCAACTCCTGCTTTTTCACCAAAAATTTGTGTTTCAACAAACATCTGTTTCATTAACACATGCTGGATGTCCAGGGCCAGGTTGGATGGGGCTTGGAGCAACCTGGTCTAGTGGAAGGTGTCCCAGCCCATGGCAGGGGTGTGGAACACGATGAGCTTTAAGGTCCTTCCATCCCAAACCGTTCTGTCATTCCATGATTATCAAATGGTCCCATTTGGAGATTTGGCTGGAAAACCACCCAGCAGGAATCCCAGTGTGCCCTCAGGCAGAGCTATTTTGGGAGCTCCTTGCCCCTGTTCCCTGCAGGGAGGTGACAGTGCCGTGGGGCAGGGGGACAGCCCGGCACCGGGGACCCCTCTGTGCGGATTTGCCTTACAATGAACTGCCCTCGCAGCGGGGGCTGGTAGACGCCGTCGAAGGTGCAGTCCTGGCTGTGGCCACACGCCGAGAAGTTGAAGAGCTTCCTGAGCGCTGCCCGGCAGGCGCTGGCATCGCCGCTGCCCGCCAGGGTGACGCTGCTGTGGCGCAGGGACAGGCGGGGGTCGCCGCGCTCCGTGCAGGGGCTGCCGCGGAAGGAGGACAGCGAGACCGTCTCGTTGTAGCCCTTTGGGTAGCACGGGTGCTGCACTCGTGTGCTGGGGGACGACTCCTGGGGACAGCAAAATGCAGGCTGCAGCCTTCTGCAGACCCTGCTGACGGCGTGTGGACGCAGCAGCATCCCCCCAAAGCCACAGGCACCGGCAGCTCCTCAGCAGGGACAGACCCTCCTGCTGGTCAGTTCCAGTCTTGTTGGCTGGCTGCACTCCCGGCCTGAGCCCAGCACTAATTCTCATTCTGCTTTGTCTCATCCCCTCTCCCACAGAGGCAGAGCAGTTTCAGGGACCCAGCATCTCTCTCTCCTGAGCAGGAGGATCATTTTTGAGGGCATGCAAAGCCCTCTCCACCCCAGCTCTAGCTCTGGTCCTAGCTCTAAGCCCATCCAGGATCACCACCTGGTACTTCCCTGGCCATACAGCAAGAGCAAACCCTTCTGGCTCAGCAAGGCTGCTCTCCTGGCAAAGTGAAGCTCCACGAAGGTGCTCTTCACATCTGACCTTCCAAAAAATGGCCTGAGGAAGGTCTTTGGTCCAAGTTTCTCAGGTCCATGAAGTAACAGAGTAGCTGAGGTTCGGGGGAGCTATAAGTTCCCTGTGCCACCCCCTCATTAAAGCATGACCAACTGAGCAGGTTGCTCCCGCATCCCATCAGGTTCTGAGGATCTCCAAGGACCATCTACAGCATTTCTGGGTCCTACTCTGATATTTGACCATTCCTGTTGGGGAAAACTTTTCCCATCCATCTGGTTGAAAACTCATGTTCCAGCTTGTGCCCCTTGCCTCTTGTCCTGGCACTTGGCACTTCTGAGAAGAGCCCAGTCCTGCATTTTTGAACACCCTGTGTACAGACAGAAAACCTCTCCCAAACTGCCCTTTTTGACCTTTTCCCCATCCCTGGAAGTGCCCAGGACCAGGTGGGATGGGGCTTGGAGCAACCTGGGATAGTGCAAGGTGTCCCTGAAGTCCCTTCCAACCCAAACCAGTCTGGGATCCCATGATGTTCATGCTCCTCTTCACATTTGCCCTGCCATGCTCCAAGGAGCCTGTCCTTGCTCTCAGTCCTTGCTGATGCCTCTCTGGAAGAGCCTTGCCTGTCCTTAGTTTATGCATTAACAGGTCTGTGGTTGGCATCACGAGACCACAGGTCAATTAGCCCTCAGCTCCCTCTCACCGCAATTAATTCCTTTGCCAGCCGCTTCAGCATCTCATTCTGCCCGTAGCAGAGGTAGCTGTGAGCGTAGATGTTGTAGCTGTACCCGTACAGAGTGAACTCAGAGGCTCCATTCTGGCTCATCACTGAACCTTCGGGCATAAAGGTGATTTGAGTGGATGCTCCTCCGAGATCCAGCGCCCCGAGGATGTTGGCTGCCTCCGGCCGGAGCCACGTGCGTGCTTTGGGGGAGTACTGCCAAGGAGAGACAGAGAGGGGGTGAGTAACACACGGCTGGCCTGGCTTCCCTGAGCAGAACTCTCATCCCGTGGAAGACAACAGGATTACTAAATGCACATGGATGTTCAGTGGATGTTCAGTTATTTCTGTGTGTGAGGCCCTGCCACCCTCCCTGCCCAGCCAACCTGGATATTCATCAGAGCCAGAACAGGTGGAGCTCTCTGATGGTCGGTGGGTGCTGATGTGCTGTGGGCTCACCTGGCTCTAAGTCATTGGTCCCCAGACCAAAGGGCTGGTGGGGACTGGCTTGGGGACCTGCCCTTCCCAAGGAGGCTGCAGAGGGGAAGGATTTCTATCCAGGAATCCTCCAAGAGCCCACAAAGGAACCCAACACTGCCAGCACCACATTGAGGTGTGGCAGGGCTGGGATAGAGGGTGGAAGCAAAGAGGCTTGGTCTGAGCTGCCTTCAGACAGATTGAACCAGAACTGGAGTCTCCCAGCACCACAGGGAGATGGAGCTTCCCAGGGCAGGGAGACAAAGCCCAGCACGTTCCCACTGGGCTGTGCTGACCTCGCTGTCCCCAACAGACTCTCTGTCCACATGGTGTGGAGATTGCCCTGAGCTCTTAACAGACACCCCCATTCCTGAGTTTTCCCTGCTCACTCACTGTGGGCAATCCAGAGGATAAGTGTCTCCTTCCCCTGGATCATTCCCAAAAGCCTATAACCCTGACCTCTCCTGTGCTAAGCAAGCTTAAGGAAAATCAGAAAAACTGTATTAGCAACGGAGTGGGCATTGCACCCTTCTCCCACCTTGGTGAAGGAGTCCAGCAGGTAGTTGATGGTGATCCAGCCATAAGCTCCCTCCTCCTCTCCCGTAAGGATCCGAGCCCCTTTGAAAGCCACAGGGTACTCCTGCAGGGTTTTGGCCACTTCAGCCAGGACTTGCTCTGCTGCTGAGCTGTTCTGTTCCCTAGGGGGGATGCAAAGGTCAGAACACATACCCAGCTGCACCAGAGGAAACACAAGGCAACAGCCTGGTTCTCTCCCAGTTCCACATACTCCCAGTTTTTGTAACAAGCAGTCTGTTTGAAAGGATATTTCTGGCTACATGTCTTGTCAGAGCTGCTCATAAGGGGTAAATCCCAGCTGTCTAGGCTTGGCATTACCAATCTAGGAGCAGCAGCAGCCTCTTCCCTCCAGTGCAGCTTGATGCCCATCACCCAGAGGTTTCCCAGGCCACCCTTCCCTGCCTAAGTGCCATCACAGTGCTGGGGGCCGGAGGGGCTTGTGCTGCAAGGCCCCGATTTGAGCATCACCCCCTGGCTGTGCCCAAGGTCGGGCTGGTTGCTGAACTCCAGGGAGACTTTTGGGAAGGTTCCAGCCTGGTTTCAGACCTCTCAGTGGGGATGTCTCAGGGCTGTTCTTGCTCTCTGAAGCGAGTAACCTTCAGGCCATGGCCCGGCTCCTTCCAGGTCTGACTGCCAGGGCACAGAAATAACGTGAGATATCTGCAGCCATAAAACCAAGAGCCATGAAATGAAGGTTGGCATTTGAACAGAGCTAATAGGGGCTGGTAAAAGGGAAGGACAGGACCCGCAGCACCTCGTTGCCTCCCACCTCTGCCCCATTTGCCCACCAGCACTCATCCACCTGGGCAAGCGGCACATCTCCTGCTGGCATTTCAATTCCCTGGTTTTTCAGCAGTAATGAAGAGCAAACAGAGCTCTGAGACACATTTCTTGCTTGGAACTGGGCATGCAGCACCATCCTGGGAAGTGGGCTCCCGGGATGCCAACAGACATTGCCCAGAGGCAATCGGTCAGGACACTTCAGCCATCCCTGTGCCCCCACCAGGCTGCCTTTTCCCCTTCTCCCCTCTCCCCAGGCGCTTGCTCAGGGCAGGGTGGGAGCTGGGCTCCAGCCCTGTGCAGGACACTGTTCTGGCAGTGGCTCTGTGCAGCTTTGTCACTGCTGTCACCCCCCAGCCCACAGAGGTACCTCAGTAGCCTCATGCCAGCGGTTGCACCAAGATAAGCTGGGACATCCCTCTGCCTCGCAGCAGGAACAACCTTCAGGGCTTTGTCCAGGCACTCCCTTAGGGAATCACCAGCTCCAGGGGGATTGTTGGCATAGCTTGATATGCCTGGCCCTGGAAGAGAGTCAGGATGGGACAGGCTGATGGGAACAGCTTGGGTCAGGGATGTGGAAGCAAGAGGGCACACGGCAGTGAGGGCTGTCCCCTCCTAGCACCACAGGTACTTTCCCAGGGTCCCCATGTCCCCTGAGACCTGACTGACCAACACTTATGTTCCTCTCAATGTCTCTCATGGTTTCAGCAGTGTCCCTGGCACTATAGGTGATGCTTTCCCCAGCCAGAACAGCAGCTGGGGGCACTCCAAGGGGGAGGAATGAAAATTAATTCACCATGAAGGTGCCTCAGTCCCACCCAGTGCGTGGGGACTGCACGGTGCTGAGGGCCCAGGGGTCAGGGAGCACCAGCCACAGCCAGGGCTCGCCTGTGCCCACAGTGCCAGCCCAGGGACAGGGCTGCCCAGCCAGGTCACCCCACCCACCATTCCAACACACAGCACAGGGCAGAGCCCATGGCAGGGGGATACTGACCCTGGACATCACAGGACAAGGTCTGGCTGACCACTCCAGTGTTGTTCTCCTTGTCCGAGTCCCACTCGTAGACAAACAGAGAGGTGTGGGACGAGCCCGCATCAAACACCATCCCATACTGGAAGGGAAATCAAGACAGCACAGTGGTGGAGGAGCAGCAGCCTGGCCATGGGGCCAGAAGATGCCCCAAAACCCATCCCTGAGGCACAGCTGTGCTGTGGCAGAGAAGAGCAGTGGCCTCAGCCCCCCAGAGTGACTAAGGGACTTTGTCATTGCGTCTCCTGAGGTCTGTGCAGCAATGCCAGCTCACACAAACATTTCCTTCATTATTTCCTCATGCTTTTTTATTTTCTTTCATGGTCACATACCTTTTGTGTCTAAACTGGCTCCACCTTGGGGCCTGCAACTCTCCCATCTCTCGTGCTCTCTGCTACGCCGTGGCTGTACCCAGCGTGGGCAGGGACTGGCAGGGCCACTCCAGGAGCACTCAGCCCCCTGCCTCACCCCAGAAAGCCCTTCACCTCGTCCTGAACCCCTGCCAGCCCTCTTCCAGCATCTGGGGTGGGATGCCAAGCTCAGAGCACGACAGAGGGGAGGCAGGATGCTCGTGCCATGGCGTGAGCGGGTTGGAATGGGCTGCTGGGAGCTGGCAGGACAAAGGGCACACAGAGGTGCCGTGCCCTGGGAGAGCAGAGGGAGCAGGGCAGGGCTCTGCCCTACCCATCTGCCCCAAGGCAATCTCCAAACACGGCACAGCGTGGTGATGAGTTCCACAGGAGGCTTCCCCCTCTGACTTCGAGCTGGCCAGGCTGAATTTCTTCTGCCTGCACCTCAAGGAGGGGACAAAACACCCACCCTGCTACTGCCAGGCAGGTCCTACCGACCCCACCTCCCCTCCCAGCCCCCAGAACGAGGTGTTGGCTCTGAGCACCTGCCCGAGGTGACTGCTCTCACCAGAGGTGCTCGGGCATCTCCTCTGGGCTCACCTTGACCGTGGGTGGCAGCGTCACATCCTCAACCCTCACCAGGCAGAGAACCAAGGTGATGATGGAGAGTGCCACCAACACCCCGACGATGGCGCTGACAAAGGGCTTCTTCTTAGCCAGCATTGGGGTAGAGGCTCCTGAAAACCCAAACACAGGAGAAAGGTCAGCTGGAGCAATGCTGTCAGTGAGAGCTGCAAGGGGATCCACTCCGAGAGGCGAGATTGTCTCAAGCTGTGCCGCTCAGAAATCCTGCTGAATGATCAGATCTTTTCCTGGGAAAAGCAATGGAAGTATAAAATCCAGGGAGCTGGAGGAAAGCGAGATGGGCTGCCCAGCCCCTTGGCAGAACCATGATGGGATCCCAACCATGCTCCAGGTCCTGCAGCCGCTCCCGCTCGGCTGCCCAGTCCCGGCAGGGATGGGGGGTGGACACTGGACAGGAGGGGCAGGGAACACCGCACGGAGCAGGGGAGAGCACGGGGAGCTGCCACATCCCTGGCGTGAGAGCTCAGCCGGGCAGAGGCCGCGCTCCTCGGGCTGTGAGGAAGCTCAGCTCAGCTCACCTGCAGCAGCAGCGCCCGGGCTGTGCCCGCCGGGATCCCTCGGGGCCGGCTCTGGGCTCCTCCAGCCGCGGCAAACCCAGCCTGGACTCGCCTTTTATATCCTTCAGTGGATACTGTTGGAAAACCTTTCCCCCATTATTTCCTCTGAGAGCTCATCAGCCTTAGGCAAAACTCTTGACTCTCCGTTCTCCCGTTTGTCTGGCAGGTTTTGTCTGGCGTATTCATGGCCCAGGCTGGCACTGTCCTTATCTTCAGCCCTTTGGTTCCTCCTCCTCATTTGAATGGAATCATATGAAGAACACATCTCTGCTTTTAACCCTTGTCCCTCTGCTTCTCCTGTCACCCCCACGTTTCTGTTCTCTCGTAGCTCTCAGCAGCCTTAACATTCCCATGACAAGATCCCTAAGAGGTGAGAGTGATATTTCCAGTATTAAATGCCCTGGAACCTAACACAGTGGTAGGTGCCTTCATAATCCATTTTATTCCAATGAGATGGAAAATGCCACCAGAGGGGCAGGATTGCCCTGCCAGGGGGTGTCAGTAATGCTGGCTGGGCTTTGCCAGGGGACACAGGAGAGGCCAGGACAGCGTCATGGCCCAGCTGGGACTGTGGTCACCCTATGTGTGACCCAGCTTTGTGCTCCTTCTGGGCTGGGGGTCCCTGCAGAGCCCGAGGAGAGCTGAGGGAGTGGGGAGGACTGAGGGAGGGCAGCATACCCCACCCCAGCACAGAGCCAGCACCCTGCCCTGGGAGCGGAAGGGCTGGGGAGCAGGAATCTGCTCTCTCTGGGCCATAGAGCCAAGCAGCTCCCTGCTGATTCAGCTCTCTGATAAGAGCCTGGCAGGGCTATCACAAGGATCTGCGTGGGTAGACCCAGTTGCAGCTGCCTTAGCTGAGTCAAAGGGGGCAATGCCGGGAGGGAAATGCTGTGCTGGGGAGCCCTGGTGGCCCCTGAGCCTCCCCAGCAGCTCTCCCGGTGTGTTGGAGGCCCTGCTCTGTGCACTGACAGTGCCACGCTGCACAGGGGCTGCAGCAGCCCCCAGGTGCTCCCCACACCTCTGGGCCAGTCCCTCTTCCCATTGTCCCAAATCTGGGATCTATCACCCTGTGTGCAAGAAGTAGATGTGCAATTGAATCAAGATAATTGATTTCATTCCGTATCTGTGCAGTGCTGGGTAGTGAATCCACAAAGCTGGCACACCCTCAGCATGCCAGGTGCCCCTTTCTATACCCTCAATGCAAGAGAAATCAGCATTTCCCTATAGGTAACAACATAAAGCTGCAGCCATTGATTTGCAGTCACTGCCTCAGTCAAATATACCCTGCACATTTATTGTACTGCTCCTGCTCTGTGGGGAAGGGGGCCATGTCAGTGAGGGGTGATCACAGCCTGTGCATGGGGATTTTACTGCACGACAATCACACAAAGGTGTTCTTTGTGTGTTTTTGATTTCTAGTGTCCTCCTGCTCTTCACTTCTCGGGTCATGGCTCTCAGTTCCTGCAGGATTGGTTATTCCCTCATCTTTCGTAAGTTCTTTTGTTTGTCCTGTGCTGCAGTGAATTTTTAACCTTCTCATGGTACTTAATTTCAACAATTTCCCTCTTTGAGCCTTAGGGATATAAGGGATAGTACATTTCCCATAAGTCTCACCCTAATTTTGGGAAATCATAGCTGAGTCTTACCCGAAAGAACAGAATAAACACACACCCTCCATTTTGTGACACCACGTTGTGTCAATGCAGCCTTCACGGGCTCGTGGCTCTTCATTTCAACATTCCCATGGAAATTTCCGTTGGTGGCTCCTGTGCTGGTGGGGTGGGTGCCTGGAGCCCAGAGGGTGCCAGCACTCCTGCATTCCCACCTCAACACAACACATAACCTCTGGATTCACGTGGGTTCAGGGGAAGGGGGTGAGTGATGTCCCCGCTCTGAGGTCCCCTGCTGACTGCACAGGGCTGTTCTGAGCACGGGGGTCTCACCCCACGCAGGACACAGAGGCACTGACCAGTGCCAGTCCCTCGGGGACACGGGGCCCTGCCAGGGCACCCAGAGCCAACCAAATCCTCCAGCTCCAAATCCAAATGTGGGATGAGCAACTCTTCACTTTACTTTTCCTTTTTGTAGTAAAGGAATAGAGGTTTTGTTGAGGGGCTACTCCCCTCTTGCCCACGCTGGCCCCACGTGCAGCCCTGCACCTCTGCCAGGGGATGCTGCCCTGGCTGGGCTCTGGCTGGTGAATCACCAGGGTCACCAGGATCTGCATGGACAGACCCAGTTCCAGATGCCTCAGCTGAGTGAAACTGGGCAGTGCTGGGAGGGAAATGCTGTGCTGGGGAGCCTTCATTGCCCCTGAGCTTCCCCAGCAACACCCCAGCAACACTCCCTGGCTCTGTGCTACATCCAGCCCTCACTTGTCTTCAGCTAATCCCACCCAAAGAGCTGTCTCTGCTAAAACTCCAGGTCTCAGTGTGATGATGTGCCCAAGCATCACAGGATGTGGAAGGGCCATGGGGTGCCTGCCCCCAGGAGCAGCTGCTCTCACGTGGCTCCCCTCAGGTCCTCAGAACTCAGCTGCCCCAGCCCTGTTTGGCTTCAGGGCTGTGCTCTGGTGAGAGTGAATTGTGCTATTTGCTCATAACTGAAAAAGGGACCAAATGTCCCATTCTGACTTCTGATAGACAAATCTGCTGTGAAGAACTGTGGCTAGAGTACACACACACCCCTATTTGATCTGCTTTTGACATGTATTTATTTGTCTGTGGCCCTTGAAATGACTCTGAGACCCAGAAGTTGCCAGGCTGGTGTGAGGACTCGGTGGGGCTCAAGCCATCACTGCCAGGCACTGGTGTTTGAGAAATGACATCACCTCCATTGCTAACACCTTCCTGGTGCCTTCTGAAAGGAAGGCACCCTGACTCAGGTTTAAAAAAGGGAGTCTCTCATTTCCCCAGCACTTAGTTTCTGCTGCATGAGGTCACCCCAGTCCTGGGGGTGGGAGGTGCAGACAGTGACTCTGAGCATATCCTGTGACTCCAAGTGAGCTGCTCCTGTCCCATTTCCTCTTCCAGATGAACCGGGGTCTTGCTGCGACTTGTCCCAGCAGGGACCAGCTCCAGCCCTCCCTTCCACTCTGATTCCAGCAAGACTGGTGGAGTCTGGTCCGTTTGAAGCTTCCTTTTGGCTGTTCCTGGCTGGCAAACAGCACACCAGACCTGTCCTCCTCCCCATCGCCTCCCCAGTTATTGAACACGGCCTAACTGCCCTGACTGACTGTCCTGGTGCCACTTGCAGCTCTGGGTCAGGGACATGTGCCTGGAGCCAGCCCCTGTGCCAACCGTGGCAGCCCAGTCCATTCCCCTTCCTGTGCACAGCCACAGCACAGCAGGTGCTCCTCTGCAGGCAGCTCCAGCAGCCAGGCTGTTTAGATGTGGCTTAGCACAGCACCCAAATCCTTGTGAGATCCCCAAAATTAGTTATATCAATGGAAAGAGCGGCTCCCAGCTGGGGAATGCTGTGCTGCCCAGCACTGTGCCCGTGGGATGGAGGGACCTGGTGCTGTGAAGCTCCAGGACCTTGAGCCTGTTACTCTCTTAACTCTCTCACCGGCTGTGTTGCCTGGGGGTGAGAGCACCAAGGTCCCAGATCTGACTCACAAGAGCCCCAGGCACGGGATCTCCTCTGGCTCCAGCCACCCTGAAGGGTTTTTCTTCCTGAGCACGGCAAAACAAGGATGAAGCCCCCTCAGGGCAGGATTTTTCCCTTCCCATCAGCACTCACTGATGTCACAGTGAGTGCTTGTGGACAGCACAGGAAGGACATTGAGGTGAGAAACAGCTCTGGAGATGTTTGATTGCCTCCAACATAATCAGCGGGGCCATAAGAAAACAAGGCAGAAGGTGAAGGGCTGACTGGTGGAGGTGTCTGTCCCTCACAAACGCTGGAAGGGCAGGATAGTGCTCCAGCCACGACCTCAGGGTCCTTCCAGGAAGCAGCTCCCAGAGCAGAGCCATCCACCACCCTTCAGTGTGAAAGCCACCCCTGCACTGAGGAGGCCACACGGCCCCCAGGTGCTGCCACTGTCACGGTGCAGGGAGGGATGGAGGTCCCTTGGGCCACCCATGCCCAGAGGTCTCTTTTGGGAGCCCCCTCGCCCCTCTGGAGGCTCAGGTCATGGCAGGCCCCTGTCTCCTGGTGCCTGGAGCCCACCTGCACTGTTCCACACAGGCTCTGCCCTGGAGGTGCCACATGGCTCCAGGAGCTGCTCGTGTCCCCACAGGAGCTGGGGCACATGGAGGGGGTGGCAGCTATGAGGATGCTGCTTTGGCACCTGGGCAGGGCTGTGCAGAGGCTCCTTCCCCACCAACCCAGGGGTTTGGAGGGGCTCGGGGCTGGGGTCTGCAGCACCAGCCTAGGGAAGCTGCATCACCTGCCAGCCCTGTGGGCTGGGACTGGGGCACTCTCCTGCTGTTGGGTTTGGGAAAGGCCCAGCTGGCAGCAATACCCAACCCACCAGCCACAGCAATAAAAATAAACCCAGAGGTGAGATTTTCATCTTTGCCACAGCATATTCCAGTGTGGAAAAGTGTTGGCCTGACACCTGAGGAGTCTCCAGCCCCATGGCAGAGACCTCATGGCCACACCGGGCAGGGAATGGGTGTCAGGGTCTGTCCCCTCAGGCCGTGTCAGCAGGCAGAGGGTCCAGCAGGATTTCTCCAAGGGGGATGCTCCCAGAAGGAGTTCTGTGTGGCCACAGGCTGCTGTGCCAGCACTGCACATGGCTGGGTGCCAGGGCAGATGCCTTGGCAAGCTTTGTTCCAGGACTTGGTGGCCCTGGGCATAGCAGGCAACTCCTCTGCACCAGGCAGGAATCCTGGGGAGGGACACGGTTGGTCCTGGCTGCCAGCCCATCCCCCTGCCCCAGCACCCCAGCAGGGCAGGACACCCAGTGCCACTGAGCAGCACGCTGGCACCCTGGCACCCTGTGTCCCCACAGCCCCAGGAGGCTGCCTTACCTCAGAGGAGCAGAGCTGGCACACGCTGAGCGCTGCCTCGTCCCCAAGGCAGCAGCAAAACCCTGCCAAAGCCGCTTCCAGGTGAGCTGGGTGCCACACGGGGGGATGTGGCACTCGGGGGGATGTGGCACTGTCCTGTGTCTGGCACCACACCCAGTGACAGGGCTGGTGTCAGCCGGGCACTCACGGGCCGGGCAGCAGGAAACGGCTCCATCCCTGCACTACGTCTCAGCGAGGCTGAGGGATGTGATCATCTGTTTGATCTTCTTTGGGTTTGATGAGCCCCTTCCTTAATTAATTAGCTGGTGGTTAGGAGCTGTGGGAGTGTCCAAAGGCACCACCGGTCCCCAGGGCCATTCAGTGAGTGTCCCCTCCTGACTCACAGGCGGTGCTGCCCGTCCCACTCCTCTCTGTCCCTCACCTGCTGTGGCTCCAGTTCCTCAGTGCTGTCAGACACTGACCCCACACCCCCAGGGCCCCTACCCAGCCTTCCCCAGCCCCCAGCAGTGAGCCCGTGGCTGCTGCTGACGCAGCTCCCGTGGCAGTGGGTGATGGAACACCCACGGCCCGTGCACTCGCGGTGACCGGGTGCGTGTGGCACAACCACATCATGGGGACACCAGGAGGGGCTGAACTCACACTGGTGTGAGCTGGAGGTGACGAGGAGCAGTCGGCTGTCCCTCCCAGGTGAGCTGTGCTTGGCCCAGGTCAGCAAATGACGGGTTCCAACCTGAGCACCCGGGGCCGTTACGGTGACCCCGAGCCCTGGGAAAACACATCCCAAGGTGAAGCAGGAGCTGAAGAGCACCTGTGAGGCAGGTCCCAGTGCCACCTCAGGGTGTGCAAGAATCACAGAATCAGAGTATCCTGAGTTGAAAGGGACCCAGCAGGATCATGGAGTCCACCTCCTGTCCCTGCCCAGACCCCCCACCAACCCCACCCTGGGCATCCCTGGCAGCGCTGTCCAAACGCCCCTGGAGCTCTGGCAGCCTCGGGGCCGTGCCCATTCCCTGGGGAGCCTGGGCAGTGCCCAGCACCCTCTGGGGGAAGAACCTTTCCTGATCTCCAGCCTGAGCCTCCCCTGGCACAGCTCCAGCCGTACCCTGGGTCCTGTCCCTGTCCCAGAGAGCAGAGATGGAGCTGCCCCTCAGGAGGAGCTGCAGCCCCGCTGAGCTCTGCCCTCAGTCTGCTCTGCCCCAGCTGAACCAGCCCAGTGCCCTCAGCTGCTCCTCGTGTGGCCCCTCCAGACTTTCCCCCTCCCCTTGTCCTCCTTTGGACACTCTCCAACAGCTTTACATCTTTTTCATATTGTGATGCCCAAACTGCCCCCAGGATTCGAGGTGAGGCTCCCCCAGTGCAGAGCAGAGTGGGACAATCCCCTCTTGACTGAGGGAGGACTGAGCAAAAGAGGTTTTCCTGTTCTGTATCCACCTGGACCTTGGTGTCTGCCCAGGAGGGGCCACCTGGAATCACCGGGCACATGGAGCCAGGTGCCACCTGAAGCAGAGGCTGGTGGGAGCAGATCACACTGAGCATCCAAGACCCAGTATAGACCAGGATGGGCTAAATCTGTGTCACTTTATGGATCCTGCTGGCCTGGGCTGCTGGTTCTCCCACCATCATTCTGTGACAGCCAGGATGAGCCAGCAGCAGCACGAAGAGACAGCCACTGTCACCGACAGGAGCTCCCCCACAGTTCCCACCAGCTTTCCAGAGAGAAGGGAGCCAGCCCCTGGTCTCATTGTTATCAGAGGCTCTCACAGGGAGATCAGCCCCACTAACACAGTCCTGGAGCCCCTTGGGCCTCTGAGCTGACATAGCAGAGACACAGCAGAGCAGTGACAGGGCAGAGCAGACACAGCAGAGCAGTGACAGGGCAGAGCAGTGACAAGGCAGAACAGAGACACAGCAGAGCAGAGACACAGCAGAGCAGACACAGAGAGCAGTGACAGGGCAGTTCCTGTCCCTGATCCCACCTGCACAGACCCCAGGTTAGCAGGGGAGAAATGGGGCTCTGGGGGACACAGCCAGGCTGGGCCAGGGAGCAGCCCAGGTTGGAGAGGAAGGCCTGGCTGCCAGGAGAGGTTTGGTCAGAGGAAACTGCAGCAGAGAGCACAAAGGTCTGTGACACAGTGTGGGAAGGATGATCAGGCTCTGGACTGAGGGTGAGGGGCAGATCCACCATCCCCAACACCCTCGTGGTGGGAGCTGGACACGAGTGATGCCAGGATGTCCCTGGCACTGGGACTTGCCCATGACATTGCCACTTCCACTCCTGCTGCTCTCTGGGGGTCTGGGGACAGTGCTGCACCCTGAAGCTGGGGCTCAGTGAGATCACCCTTCAAAGCCAGCATCAGCTGTGCAGGCTCCTGCCCTCCCCACACCCTCATCTCCATATTTAGGGAATGGAAGCAAAACACAAAGAAGAAAAATCACATTCCTGTTCAAAAATACACACATCGGTGCTCTCTGGCTCACAGCACGACCCCACAAACCCCTGTCAGCACTGAAGGGATGAAATGCTCAGGGAGGTGAGGGGACAGATGGAAATTCATGAGCAGCTGCGGCTGGGCTAGGCAAGGCAAGGCAGGGGAGCAGGATGGGGTGCACCAGGGGATGTACAGGAACCACCCACCCCCCAGGCAATTCCCACTCTCCAGGCAGCACTTTCAGGTACAACTGCTTTCTAGGCAGAAAGAATTTTATAAATAAACCCAATCCTTCAATGCATTTTTATTCTAAAATAAAATAACTGTCACGCTCAGCAGCGCTCGCAGGACAGGACAACAGAGGAGCCGAGGGAGCACAAACAGGGATGTGGAACTTTCGGAGAAACGTGATGCTCTGCAACACGGCCGCGAGGTGGGGCACAGCCCCTGTCCCAGCCTGTCCCCTGCCCCTCCGCACGGGGCCAGCGGCGGGAGCAGCCCCGGGAGCGACCCCCGGAGCGGCGGGCACGTCCCCCCGGCTGTGCCGGGGCTCAGTTCACGCGGCAGGCCCGGATCATGAGCAGCTGGAGCAGGATGAAGACGGGCGACATGATGAGCCCGTACCAGAGCTCCCGCGTGTGCTCCACCAGCTTCTGGCACAGCAGCATCTCGAACACGAACTTGAGGCTGAGGATGGTGAGGATCCAGAAGAGCCGCAGCACCGCCAGGCGCTTCTCGCCGTCCTGGAACAGCCGTACGGACACGATGGTGGTGAAATAGGTGCTGAGCCCGTCGGCGGCGAAGAAGGGCACGAACACGAGCC
>VZRZ01004722.1:19746-36534 GCA_013398175.1 Climacteris rufus
CGCGTGGAGGAGGATCGCGAGGGTGGGGACGCGGAGCCACTGCACGAGCTCGCGCAGGGAGAACAGCATCGTCCGGGGCTCCGGCACCTGCCCGGCCCCGGCCCCGGCCCCGGCCCCGGCCCGGCCCGGCCCGGCACCAGCCCCGGCCCCTGGCCCTGTCCCTGTCCCTGCCCCGGCACTGGCACCGGCACCAGCCCCGGCCCGGCGGCGCGGGGCGATGGCGTCACGGGGAGGGGCGCTGGGCGGATGACGTCATCGGTGCACGGGGAGTCCCGGCGCCTCAGCCGCGGCGATGACGTCAGCGGGAGCTGTCGCGCAGTTGTGACGTCACGCGGGATGGGCCGGTCCATGGTGAGTTCCGCCGCTCGGCCCCAGAGCTGGGGGTGCTCACCTGAGAGCCCCGGGGAGCCCTCGCAGTGCCTGAGGGAGCTCCAGCAGAGCTGTGAAGGGACGTGGGACAAGGATGGAGGGACAGGACACAGGGAATGGCTTCCCAGTGCCAGAGAGCAGGGTCAGATGGGAGATTGGGAAGGAATTGTTCCCTGGGAGGGTGGGGAGGCCCTGGCACAGGGTGCCCAGAGAAGCTGTGGCTGCCCCATCCCTGGCAGTGCCCAAGGCCAGGCTGGACGGGGCTGGGAGCAACGTGGGACAGTGGAAGATGTCCCTGCCTATGGCAAGGGCTGGAATGAAATAAGCTTTAGGGTCTCTTCCATCCCAAGTCTGGGATGCTGGGATTCTGTATTTTATCATTATTATGATTTCATTTATTGTTATTCTATCGGTGGTAGCAGCTGTTTGCAGCTCAGACATCTCCCTGAGCTGGATTCCCTCCAGGCTGGGCCATTGCTCCATCAGAGCGTGGCTGAGAGCACTGTGTGTGTCTGGTCACACCTTTCTCTGTCCCTAAACTTCCAGGCTCTGCCCCAGGCCCCCTCGGGTGAAGGGGGATTCACAGGGCACACAGGAAAGTTAAACCCAGAAACAGGGAATAGCAGATCCCAGGGCTGCACTCCCCTGGTGGTGATGAGGGCAGTGAAAGGAGCCAGGATGTGGATTTTAGTCCCTCCCATGTTCTGGAAGCAGGGGTGAGGAGCACAGTGGTGTCCCTGGTTATCCTGCCAGCTGGGACATGGGATCACTCCCTCAGTGCTGTGCAGAGGTGGGGAGAGAGCCTGGGAGCCTTGAATCCTGCTGCTGAATGCCAGCTGCTCACCACCCCTGCGCTGCCTGTGTGCTGTGCCAGCCCCACGGGTGTCCCCTGCAGTCCCAGCCCCTTTGCAGCCTGGGTGGGGTCAGTGCTGCTCAGCCCAGGGCAGGCCCAGCTCTGCCTCCCCTCCTCTCCCTTCCCTGCAGTGACTTCCCTGCTGGTGTCTCTTGCAGATGGCAGAACGGAGACTGCTGGTTCTCTTTGGCAGCCAGACTGGGACAGCTCAGGACACGGCAGAGAGGATTGGCAGAGAGGCCAAGCGCCGGCACTTGCGCTGCCAGGTGCAGGCCCTGGACAGCTGTGACGTGGTGAGTGGGACATGGGCTGCTCCAGGCACTGCTGCTCCTGCTCCTTCCCCACCCACGGGCAGGGACACCTCCCACTGGACCATGGAGTCATAGAATAAGCTGAGTTGGAAGCAACCCATCAGGATCAACGAGTCAACTTCTGATCCTGCACAGGACAGCCCCAAAATCCCACCCTGTTCCTGAGAGTGTTGTCCAAACACTTCTTGAACTCAGACAGGCTTGGTGCTGGTTGCTCCAAGCCCTGTCCAGCCTGGCCTTGGACACTTCCAGGGGTGGTGAGTCCATAAGCTGTGTCAGGGCCTCCCCACCCTCCCAGGGAACAATTCCTTCCCAGTATCCCATCTAACCCTGCCCTCTGGCACTGGGAAGCCATTCCCTGTGTCCTGTCCCTCCATCCCTTGTCCAAAGTCCATCTCCAGCTCTCCTGGAGCCCCTTTAGACACTGGAAGGGGCTCTGAGCTCTCCCTGGAGCCTCCTCCTCTCCAGGTGAGCATCCCCAGCTCTCCCAGCCTGCCTCCAGAGCGATTTGGAGGCTGTTTACCTGATTGTGCCACGTTTGTGCCCACAGGCCAACCTCATCCATGAGCCATTGGTGGTGTTTGTGTGTGCAACCACCGGCCAGGGAGACCCACCTGACAACATGAAGGTAGGATGTGCTCCCGTGCTGTTCCTTTTGTGTTCCTGATGCAGGATTTCTCTCGTGGAGCAGGGGTGATTTGTGCTGGGGGGAGCTTTGCAGCAGCACCAGTCACACCCCATGGGACACGGGCAGGGGCTGGGGAGGTGACCTGCACGAGCCAGCTCTGCAGAAAGCTGTGCTCCCCACTCTGCTGGGCCTGGGAGGGACAGGGTGGAGGGGTGCAGGGCCAGCAGGCAGGGAGGGTGCCCTGGCAGCAGCAGCACTCACAGGCTGTGTCCCTGCAGATGTTCTGGCGGTTCCTGTTCCGGAAGAACCTCCCGGCCGGCTCCCTGTGCCAGCTGGACTTTGCTGTGCTGGGCCTTGGGGACTCCTCCTACCCCAAGTAAGCAGCTCTGCAGCTCCTGGGCAGCTGCTCCTCACAGCTCTCTGCAGCAGAGACCAGAGTGGCTGAAGAACAAGGGGGTAAGGGGAGACAGAGTGTGACTCTGGAGCAGCAGCTCAGACAAAATGTAATTCCCACCAGCCTTAAAAATCCTTGCCCTACCAGCCTGTGTCCCTGCTAGCCCCCAGGAATCAGGCTACTGCCCTTTTCTTTCCTCCCAGCCTCTCCAGTGATGCTTTGCTGCAGGGGGACAGACAGCACGTGTCAGTGTTTTATCACAGCCACGCACTTTTCCATGTGAATTGCAGGAAAGCCTGTGCCACTGTCCAGTAGGCCAAGGCAACAGGAGACATCAAATAGAGGTGGCAGCCAGCCCTCTTGGTCCCAGGTCTCTTCAGAAGACTGTTCCTGTGTGCATGAAATAGCTGGAGTGGGAGGGATGGGTGTGCCTGAGCACCAAGGGGCACTGAGGGGCTGGAGGGAAGTGTTTCATGGCCCAGAGCACAAGCTGCCCCTGAGGGGGAGCTGGACTTCCCCTTGTCCCATGTGGGAGCTGGGCACAGCCTGTGAGGCCTGGCAAATGGCAGCCAGCTGGTTCTGTGAGCTGGCATGGGCTGGGGCACAGGGCACGGGCCAGGCCATGATGCTGGCTCTGCCTGTGCTGCTCTGGTGGCCCTGGCAGCGTGTGCTGCCTGCTGTGGCAGTGCCTGCTGTGCTGCTGGAGCAGTCCTGCCCTGTGTTATTTCTGCTCAGGTTTAATTTCATTGCAAAGAAGCTGCACAAACGGGTGCTACAGCTCGGGGGCAACCCGCTGCTGCCAGTGGCCTTGGGAGATGATCAGCACGACCTGGGGTAAGAGCCTAGAGGAGGGGTGGGGGGGGCCCTGGGGTGCACTGCAGCTCTGTCCCTGGGCTGATGACAGCCTGGGGCAGCAGTGTGCTGCTCCCACCACGGGGCTGCTCCTGCAGCTCTCTGGGAACGTGCTGAACTCTGCTCATAACCCCCCTGTGCCACGACCTGCCTCTCCAGGGTGTCCTGTGACCCCCAGAATGTGGCCACAAGTCCTGGCTCAGCCCCAGGCCTGTTCAGAGCAGGGGATGGCTGTGTCACACAAGCCTATACCTGCAGGCATTGCAGCAGCCTGAGCTGTGCTCACCTGGCATGGGGCAAAGGCTCAGGGAGTCAGTGATCCCAGAGGGGCTGCTCGCTGGGCTGAGGGTCCTGCTCAGGTGTCAGTGGTTGGGCCCCAGAGAGCGAGTGAGTGCTTAGAGTACCTGAGACATGTTTCCTCCCAGACCTGAACCTGGGGAAAATGCCTGGGGTCACTGTGGGGGTGGTGTCCAGGGGCAGCCTGGCCTTGGGCAGCACAGGGGTAGCAGGGCTTGAGCCTGAAGTGATGATGCTGCAGTGCTGCAGCCTGAATTTCTCACTTGCAGGCCAGATGCAGTGATTGATCCATGGCTTGTGGCCTTATGGGATAAGATCCTTGCCTTGTATCCTCTCCCTCCTGGCCTTGAGATCATCGGTCCAGACGTGCGGTGAGTGCGGAGGGCAGGCAGGGACTTCTGGGGCTGGCTGATGTGCAGTGCTCTGCTGCTTTGGCTGTTCTCTGCTTTGAGCAGGGACCCTCCCCACACAGCTTCTGATGTCCCAAGTGTCCCTTGTGCTTTGGCCACTTGTGCCCCATCTCTCTGGATGGGTGTGCCCTTGTCCCCTGGGGGTGTGTGTCAGCTGCCCCAGCCGGGTTCTGCCCATCTTGCTGTCCCGAGGAGCCTCTGCCCCTGGCAGCGCCTGTGTGCCCAGCCAGCCTCCCTCTGCCTGCTCTGGAGCCTTTGGGCTCTTCTCCTGGCAGTCTTCATGACATTCCCTTGCACAGGCCAGCTCCAGGGGACAGGGATGATGGGGGGTGGATACCATGGGAGACTCCAGGTGTCTCCCTGCCTCTCATGCAGCAGCAGCAGAGGAGCTGTGGGATGGAGGTAACCACGCTGCACTGCTCTCCTCCCACAGCCTGCCCCCCAAATACAGCCTGCACTACCTGCCTGAGGACTGCCCACCCCCCGACAGCGACGTGCTGCAGCCCACAGCACCCGGGGCTGCTCCCTGCGAGCTGCAGCCCTTCGCTGCCCGCCTGGTGTCCAACCAGAGGCTCACGGCACCGTCCCACTTCCAGGACGTCCGGCTCATGGAGTTCGACATCGCGGGCTCAGGGATCACGTGAGCATTCTCCTGCCTGCCCGAGCTCTGTGCTGTGGGACCGGCTGTCCTGGAGCCTGCCCTCCTCTTCCTCTGCCCTTCTTCGCTGAGGCTGCAGCCCTGTGGTTCTGGTCCCTGCTGTGCAGTCCCCAGCCATGGAGTCAGGGCTGTATGGCAGTGGGGGTCCTGCCCACGGACCAGCTCTCTTTCCCTGTCAGAGAGAACAGTTGGTGACACTGGGAATTTGCGTCCCCTGGTGTGGGTACTGGTTGGGTGTCAGTGCTGTGCCTGTGGTTCTGCCCCGTGGCTGTGCTTGGCAGCTCCCACTGCACCCACAGGTTCAGTCCAGGGGATGTGGTGATGATCCAGCCCCAGAACTGCCCCGAAGATGTGCAGCAGTTCTGCCAGCTCCTGCGCCTGGAGCCAGACAGACGCTTTGTGCTGAAGCCCACAGAGCCTGGTAGGTCCTGCCTGCTGCTCCTTCCCCTTCCTGCTGAGACAGGGCAGCCCCTGAGCTTTGGCCAGCCTGGAGCTCTGCTCTTCTTTGCGGTAGACCTGGTTAATGGACCTGGGGGTGTTGGATACAGCACACCTGCCTGTCTGGCAGGATGGAAGCTGTCCTTCCCTCCAGTGCTCTGTGTGTGTGGATCCTGCCAGGGCCAGTGTGACTGTGGGAGGCTTCACACGGGCCTTGTGCCTTGGCAGCCCCCAGCACAGAATGGGGAGGATCCTGCAGCCTCCTCAGCCCCAGGCCCGTGTTGGGAATCCTGTCCTTCCTTGCCTGGAGTGTGCAAGTCTCCCCACTCCATCTGTGCCCCAGGGACCTTCTGCAGCCACATACCAGCACCAGCAACCAGAGAAACCCCTTGGGGACCCCTCAGCACCCTGTATGGCTCTGCAGTCTGCAGGGAACTGGGAGAGCTTTTCCTCCTGGTCCCTGAGCACCCATTCCCCCTCCAACTTTCCTGTGTCTGTCCATGCTGGGATTTTGGCCTGATAGGCAAACCCAAGAGAAATTCAGGCTCCTCTCTTGAGAGAGACATGGAAGACATGGACAGGCCTGACACATGACACTGCTGGTTATTTCTGCTGCATTGTGTGCAGGCAGGGTGGGAGCCATGTGGATAAGGCATTATCCCAAAGCACCTGCCAAAAGGAAGGGACAGTTGGACACCACTGACTTCCTCTGTTGCAAACTTGCAGGCTGGAAAAGCAAACTGGGGGGAGGAGAAGGGAGTGGAGGCCCATGGTGGGAGCAGGGAGAGCTGAGTTGGCTCCAGTAGCACGTGGCTGCAGCTGCCCTGCTCTGGGGACAGCAAGTGGGCAGTGCCTGGGCACCAGGCCCCTGAGCCCTCCCCTCTGCCTTGCCTTGCAGGCACCTCCCTCCCTCCCCTCCTGCCACAGCCCTGCACCATCCGGCACCTGGTCACCCACTACCTGGACATCTCCTGCGTGCCTCGGCGCTCCTTCTTCGAGCTCCTGGCCTACTTCTCCACCAGTGAGCTGGAGCGGGAGAAGCTGCAGGAGTTCAGCTCAGCTCAGGGCCAGGAGGAGCTGTTCAGCTACTGCAACCGGCCCCGCAGGACCACGCTGGAGGTGAGGCTGGGGAGCAGGGCAGGCCTGCTCCGTGAGGGCTGTGCTGGGGCTGAAGGCACCCAGGACATGATCAGCCATCATTTCTTGGCTGAGGAGTTCAATCGACTTCACCCACTTGCTGAAGTGTCCGTGGGTTTCCACTGGCAATTAAGACCAGCTCTAGATCCTTGTGGGCTCTGAGGTGGGCTCTGTGCTGCTCTGGGGGGCAGAGGGCAGTGGGACAGGGTGGTTGATGCTCAGAGAGCCTGATGTGGTGCCTTTGGCCAAGGGCAGTGTGGCACTGCTGTGTGGGACAGCCTCTGGCCCCCTCAGGGCAGGCAGGCTGCTGTCAGGGCTGCTACAGCCCTCACCCTGTTGGCTCTGCAGGCCCTGTGGGATTTCCCTCACACCACGGCTGCCATTCCAGCCGATTACCTGCTGGACCTCATCCCTCGCATCAGACCCCGCGCCTTCTCCATCGCCTCCTCCATGCTGGTAAGAGCTCAGCCCTTCTGGCCTCGTGTCAGCTCTCACAGAGGGTCTGGCAGGGCCTGGGCTCACTGCTCATGCATCAGCAGATGTCCAGGCTGTACTCCCAGGCCCCCTGGCTCCCCACAGCCCACCCAAATCCCTGCTCCGTGCCTGCAGCTGCCTGATGTGCTGGACACAAACTGCAGGGCTGTGCCAGCCTTCAGATTAGGACGCTTCTGCAGCCCTGCAAGTGCCAGGACTGTGCCAGTGCACCTCAGAGGCCTGGTGTTGTTGTCACAGGGAGCAGTGGGATATGGTACCATCGGGAGTGTCCCGGGAGCTGGGGAGGGGAGCTGCTCCCTGCTCCTGCCGGGAGGTGGCAGTGGGACCGGCCCAGCTACCTGCTGGCTCCTCCCATGCATGGCTGGGTTTGTCCTCCACGGGGGCCTCTTGGGTTGGACAGTCACTGTCACTGTGCAGAGCATTCCCGTAGCAGTGCTTCTCTGGGAAAACCCCCTTCCCCTTTGGAAAAGTTTTGGGCAAGGGCGTGCTCCATTGTACATGGCTGTTTCAGACTAGGACAAGTGTTGCAGGCACCCTGGCAGGAGCTGGGCACCACTTTGTCCCTGGGGAGGTGCTGGGCTCTCCCTGAGGAGCTATGCTGGGTTGTGCTCATGTCTTGTGCCCTGTGTGACGCAGGCACACCCCGAGAGGCTGCAGATCCTCGTGGCAGTGGTGCGGTACCGGACACGGCTCAGCAAACCCCGCCGTGGGCTCTGCTCCACCTGGCTGGCTTCTCTCAACCCACAGCAAAGTAAGTGCTTGGACTCTGGAGGAATCCTGTGTGCTTCCCACAGCACACAGTGCTGATCCCTGTGGCCTGTGGTGGAGCTGTGTGAGCGCTGACCACGTGCTGGAGCAGCAGTTCCATGGGGAGCACACTGGCCTGGCAGGATGGGCTGAACTCACAGTGGCTGTCCTTCCTCGCTGCTCCCATCCTTGTCAGAGCACAGTGTGCTCCTCCAGCTTATCCTGAGCTCCTGGGTTTCTCCCAGCTGCTTGACCCTGCTGTCCCACTGTGGGCTGTTGCTGGTGTCCTGGAGCTGGTAGTACTCTGACTGCTGTAATCCTCCAGCCCCATAGCCCCAGCTCTGGGAGGCTGTTCCTTCCTTTCACAGAACTACAGAACAAGCTGAGTTGGAAGGGACCCACCAGAATCACCCAGTCCAGCCCCTGGCCCTGCCCAGACCCCCCACCAACCCCACCCTGGGCATCCCTGGCAGCGCTGTCCAAACGCCCCTGGAGCTCTGGCAGCCTCGGGGCCGGGACCATTCCCTGGGGAGCCTGGGCAGTGCCCAGCACTCTCTGGAGGAAAGTATTTTTTCTGATATCCAACCTGAACCTTCACTGACACAACTTCAGGCCTCAAGTGCCATCCCTGGTCACCACGGAGCAGAGATCAGTGACTGCCCCTCCCCTTCCCCTCACCAGGAAGTTGTAACTGTGATGAGTCTCCCCTCAGTCTCCTTTGCTCCAGGCTGAACAGACCAAGTGTCCTCAGCTGCTCCTCACATGGCTTCCCCTCAAGGCCCTTCACCATCTTCTTTGTCCTCCTTTGGACATTCTCTGATGGTTTAATATCTTTCTTACATTGTGGTGCCCAAAACTGCCCCCAGCATTCGAGATGGGGCTGCCCCAGGCCAGAGCAGAGTGGGACAACGCCCTCCCTGGCCCGGCCATGCTGGGCCTGATCCCCCCAGGACACAGATGTTCCTCGTGGTTCCAGGGCACTGCTCACTCACATTGAACTCTCTGTGAACCAGGACCCCCCAGGACCCCTCTCGTGGCGCTGCTCTCCAGCATCTCATTCCCCAGTCTGTCCGTACATCCAGGGCTGGCCCATCCCAGGTGCAGAATCCGGCACTTTCCCTTGTTGAACTTCTTATGGTTGCTGATTGTCCAGTCCCTGCAGGGCCTCCCTGCCCCTTGGAGCTTGTCCCCCCAGTTCTGCAAAGCCTGTGTGTGCTGCTTATCTGCTCTAACCACAAACCCCCTCCAGCTGGGTCCCCAAGCAAATGTGACAAGCTCACGGGGTCTGCCTGCTGCGGGGTGGTAGAGGATTGCTCTCTACAACTCCAGGGGCTTCTCAGAGTACCTGGATATGGCTCTTCACCCAGAGGAGTTAAGCTTGGCCTCCCTTACATCCAGCCAGGTTGGGATCTCTGCCTCCAGCACTGTCTTCCCTGGCACAGATTGTGTGAGGAGAGGGCTGTCCCATAGCCCGTGTACTGGGGACTCTTGCCTTGCTCTGGGGTTCACTCAGGTTCTTTCAGAGGCAGTGCTGAGACAGCTGAAGCACTTTTCACACACACATCGTGTGCCCTTGGTGCCGGGGGTGCTGAGCCAGGTCTCTCTGTGTCTTTGGAGCACCCTGGAAGAGCTGGGTGCCCGCTCACCCTGCCAAGGCAGGCACTGGGCAGTGGTGCTGGGGTGATGTTTGGTGGCCTCTTTGTTTCACAGGTGATGTCCGGGTGCCTCTTTGGGTGAAGAAAGGAGGAATGAAGTTCCCAACTGACCCTGCCACCCCTGTGATCATGATTGGCCCTGGCACAGGGGTGGCCCCTTTCCGAGCAGCCATACAGGAGCGGGTGGCCCTGGGATGCAGAGGTGAGGGCTGGCCCTGGGAGGGACTCGGGGTGCCCCTTGTGCAGACAGGTCTGTGTCAGCACATGGAAAGATGGACTGGGGGCTCCTGAGGGTTCCACCAGGTCAGGCTTTGCTGTGTTTTGGCAGGAGCAAGCTGGGCTCTGGGCAGGTGAGGACCGGAGCCTGCTGTGTGCTGTGTGTGGTTATTCACAGGCTGTGCTGCAGGGCAGCTCCTTGGGTGGGGGGAGGGCTCTGCAGAGGCTCTTTCTTGGCTCTCTGAGAGGGATGATGGGTTACTGAGCTCAGCTGCTGCTGCACAAGGAGTCTGCCCCCCACCCTTGTCCCATCCTCATTCCCCTGGCTCAGCTGTGGGTCTCAGTAGGAAGATGAGGCTGGTGAAAGGGAACAGGCAGCCCTGAAGGGCACCTGCTGCCCTACTTGCCCCCCACCTCCTACTTTTTCAGCACACAGGGGTCTCTGGTTGCCATAGGTCACTTTGTGCTCATATGGCTCCTGGCTGCCAGCCAGGTGCAGCAGAGGTGGCAGCAGCAGTGCCCAGCACCCGTGGGGTTGGGGTGCTCCCAGCACAGCCCCACCGCTCTGCTCCCCGCAGGGAACTGCCTGTTCTTCGGCTGCAGACACAGAGACAGGGACTTCTACTGCCAGACAGAGTGGGAAGAGCTGGTGGCAAAGGGCTTCCTGACACTCTTCACAGCCTTCTCCAGGGACCAGGTTAGTGCCCAGCAGAGGAGGGTGGGTACAGAAGCATCTCAGGCAGCACTGATGGGGCTCTGCCTGTGTGTCTGTCCCCTGTACCTGGTGGCATGACCTGCAAGGGATCTGGTGGGGTGGCACAGTGGGCATCTCACTGCTCCACACACTTCAGGCTGGGATCCCCTCCCAGCTCAGCAGTGCCCCTGCCCTGCTGGGACGTGTCTGGCCAAGTTGAGCTGGAAAGGTTGCTGGGACAGGGCTGGAGAGCACTGAAGCAGATAAGGTGTTAACCAGCTTTGTTTGGCTGGACCACGTGAGTGATAAAAGGCTCCCAAGCCTCTCAGGGGGGTCACCAAGCAATAACTTTCCTTGGTTAAGTACCACCCACCCCATGATGTCCCTCTGAACCCTGGCTGAAGCTGAGGAGCTTGGCCTCTGTCTGAGCTCCAGCTGTACAGAAGAAAGCTCCTTATGGGTATGAGCACCCCCACAACTCAGCCCCTCACTTTGCTCCCTGGTTTCCCAGGCAGTGTCCATGGTGGGTGGCTCTCATGCCCCCTTGGGCCCCCTTGTGCTGCCAGAGAGGCTCCCTGAGCTGGGGTTCTGTTTCACTGCCTTGCTCTGTCCCTTGATGGCATTGAAAGCTCAGCCTGGCTTTGGAACAGATCTGATAAAAAGGGAATGGGGATCTCCCAGCTGCACCAGCCCCAGCCCTTTCTCCTGGCTGTGTGCATGTGTTGACATGAATCCAGCATCTTTTATCCACTCACTTGTAAGGCATGAGCTGGATGCTGCTGTGAAGGCTTTCCAAGTCTGTGATGAAGAGGAGCAGCACTGCAGAGGGCTGTTGAATGACCAGTGAAGGGGGGAACTGCTGCTCCCTGAGTCTGGAGAGCAGCCAGAGCCACTTCCTGCCTTTGGTGACTCTGGAGGGACAGGGCTCCCCTTGGACTGTCCCTCTGCCTGCCCCCCAGGCCAGGGCAGTTTGTCCCTGGGGTCCTGTGCCCCGGGGTCAGGCCTGGCAGGTGAGCAGGAGTGTGGCCAGGTGGGATGGGCCTCACTGGGCTATTGGGGGTTTGGCTTCAGGAGATACCACTGCCCTTAAGGTTTGTTGTCAAAGAGCCAGGCAGGGGCTGGGATGCTCCATAGCTGAGCAAGATTTCTCTCTTCTCTCTTAAGTCCCTTTGCAGTGACCTCCTGTCCCATCATGTCCAGCCCTCAGTGCAGGCTGGTCCCAGCTGAACAGGGGTGCCCTGAGACATCGTGACCCCAGTTTGTCACTGGGGTGCTCTGGTTTCTGGGTGGTTGCAGGTCCTTAGATGCTCCCCTCAGAGCCAGCCTGGCTGGCAGGGCCCCTGGCAGCGCTGAGCTGGTTGCTGTTAATGGTGCTGCAGCTGAGGCTGTGCTGGTGAGGGGCAATGCCCAGTGGAGCCGTGCCCAGGCTGAGCTGGCACTGCAGGACAGCGAGCCCATGGAGCTGTGGGACACACAGGGAGCTCCTGTGGCAGCCTGGGCTGCAGCTGCTCAGGGCTGTTCCCACATGCATCTCCAGCCTGCAGGAGCTGAGCTGCAGCAGGAGCCCTCCTGCCTTTGGAGAGGGGACGTGGGGAGGGGGCTGTGCCCGTGGCTCAGCTCAGCAGGGTGCAGAATGCAGCGTGGGGGTGCCCAGCACGGGGCCTGGCCTTCATCACAGTGTCACCTTTGTCACAGGAGCCCTCTGGGCCAGCAGTGAGTCCAGGCACGTTGGCAATGGTGTTCTGTTGGGCAGGAGCCAGGGCTGTAGGCAGTTGCTTGGATGCTTGAAGTCTTGTGGATTAACCCTTTGGGAGCTCTCCTCAACTGGGCTGTGCTGTGCCAAAAACCAGTCCTACTCCAGTCCCTAAGCACAGTGGAGGGGCAGGAACTGGGACCAAGGCCGTCCCTCCAGGCTTTCTGCCCTTCCAAGCTGTTTCAGGTCTCCAGTAGTCAGGGGTGCAGGGAGGGGTCTCTGTCCTGCAGCAAACTTGGCACAGAGAGGCCACAGAGCCTCCTCTGCCCATGCTGGGAGAAGAGAGGGCAGGAGGAAATCCTCACAGGGCCTCCCCAGCTCATGGCTCTGGCCAGAGGACACCCAAAGGATATGGGGGGGCTACATAAGGCCCAGTGTTCCCCACTGGAGCTCCTGCTGCTGCACCCATCTCCCAGCAGCCCATCCCAGTGCACTGACATGAGGTGTGGGGCTCCCCATCCCTGTGTGGGCATCGATCCAACTGCTTCTCCCAGTGCCTCCTGTTCCAGGGGGCTGTGCTGCCCTGAGCTCCTGCAAACAGCCCCTGAGAATAGTCCTGAGAGCAGGAGCTGGGGCTGCTGCCAGAGCTGGTGGGCTCAGTGCCTGGTTTCCCTGCAGGAGGAGAAGGTTTATGTCCAGCACCGCATCCAGGAGAACCGGAGGCTGGTGTGGGAGCTGCTGAGCAGTGGGAATGCTCATGTCTACCTGGCTGGGTGAGTGAGAAGTCTTTGCAGGGGTTGGGCAGCAGGGCTGCACGTTGCTGCTTCTCCACTTGCCTGGAGGCATTCCCTTGGCTCAGCCCCCTGCTGCAGAGGGACAGCTCATTCCTGCTCTCCATGTGTCCTGCTCTGGGAGCCCTGGGCTGAGAGGGACGTTTGTCACCTACCCCACGCTCCCATTTGGAGGGGCAGAGCTGGAGCTGGTAAAGCTGCTCCAGCCGAGCCCATGTGCCCATCCTCCCCCTGCCAGGGGCTGCCTGGCCTGGGACCCACAGCCCAGCCACACACAGGAGAGCCCTGGCCCCTTCACAGCCCTCTCCTCCAGCAGGAATCGATGAAACTGGAGAAAAGGCTTGTGTGGTGCCAGTGGCCAGTCGTGTGGGGCTCAGGAACAACTCTGGGAGCCTTGGCACATTCTGTCTGGCTCTGCACGCCCAACGCTGCCTCCAGGGGCAGGGACGAGCCGTGTTGCACCACAGCCCTGTCTCCTTTGAGTGCAGTCACTCTGCAGGTGCTTGTCTTGGGCTGGTTGGACATCCTGAGCTGCTGGCCAAGAGCTGGGGTCTGGCCTCTGGAAACAGAGCTCTGGCAGCTCTGCTCCGAACTCTGTGCCCGTGTCCTGGGCACAGCCCCTGAGCTGCCTGCCCTTGTCCCTGCCTGCACAGCAGGGAGAGGCTGCTCCCCACTGCCCAGGGCAAGGCTTGTGAAATGCTTTGGGCTCCCTGAGCTGCTCAGAGCCTGCCCATGGTGCTGTCATGCACCCTGTGACCTGGGGAGTGCAGAGCTGGGCCTGCTGTCGACAGGAGCAGCGATTGCAGGAGGCTCCTTCCTGCCTGTCCTTCAGGAGGGCAGGAACTCCCCTGGCGCCTGGCAGGGCCAGACTGGCCTTGCTGCATTCCTGGGAGAAGGAGATCCTTGTTTACTTCCCAGGAAGTGCAGGCCAGGCTGCCCCACTCTGTCCCTCACTGCTGCATCGTGGGGCTTCCCTGAGCCCTCACCCCAATCTGGGCATTCCTGCCCTTGGATCTGGGGTTGGGGCACTTGGGACTTGGGGTTGTGCCTCCATCCACAGCCCAAATGCTGAGACTGTTGGGTCATGGCTTTATTCTCTCCTTCTGCCCTCTTTCCTACTTTTTGGTGCTGATAGAGATCCCCAGAGAGGATCAGTGTCTTGGGAAGGGCAGCTGTGCACATGGCAGGTTTGGAGTGGCCTCGAGTGTGGTGTTTTGGACATGGGGGTTGCTCGGAGACTCATCCTGCTGGGGGCTTTGTCCCTGGCATGGGGTGTCTCAGCCCCATCAGGCAGGTGGGATCTGAGTCTTCCTTGTACAAGTGGCACTGTCCTGGTTTCAGAGGGCACTGTCCCTCCTTTCCTGAACAGCCCATACCGTGTGGACAGACTCCCAGGATCACCGTGCCCCTCCTTGGCCCACAGACTGAACTGTCAGTGGGGTGCCAGGCAGGAAGGTGCAGGTGGGTGAGCCTGAAAATGGCCCTGTTTCCCCCCAAAAAAACCAGCATCCACAATTTCTGCCAGACCAGGAGAAAGCTGGGGAAAGTGAGTCCTGAGCAGCAGCCCTGGGCCACGGGCCACTTGTGCCAGCCTTCCCTTCCCTGGCCAGGCAGGCTCTGGGGAGCCAGGGCTGGATCTGCTCTATGATTATTCCTAGCTTGTCTCACCCAGGGCAAAAAGGTTGAAAATGTCTCTCTTTTTCTGAAAAAAATAGCTATTTGACATGTTTTCCATTACAAAGCCCAGCTCCATTATCCTGCACTTGCATATCAGTGCCTGACTCAGAAACAATGCGACTCTTCCAAAAAAAGAAGACCTCCTTTCTGGGTATTTTGGGATGTTAATCAGCTTCAAAAGCAAGTCAGAATTCTGCCTTGTTCTTGGGAAACAGCAAGGACGTTGCCAGATGCTCGTGCCAATTGGAGCAGCCTGGGAAATTTTTTATTAGATGTTTTTTTTGTCACACAGGCAGTTCATCAAATGAAACTCTCTCCAGGAAAAAAAAGTCTGAATTTCTGATTTCCCCTAAGAAATAATTGTGCTTAAAAGCGTTGGATTCTATTTGGGTATTTTCTGCACAGGGGCTCGATGTTTTCTCCAACATTTCTCTGATTTTGAGGTTTGAACTGGCTTTGGTTTCAAATGTCACCATCAAACCAATCATTGTGGATTTCTTGAGAGCAGGCAGCAGCAGGATGGGAGCGGCTGCTCCTTCCCAGCTGAGGATCAGACATGTTTGACATTGAGTGATTCCAGAGATGAAAGGACAGGTTCCTGCCCTCCTGCTGATAAATTCCAACCAGTGCATATTGCCCATGTCCCTCTAATGAGGATGGAGCAGATGGAGCTGTGTGGGGCTGGAGCTGAGGCTGCCGAGCTCTGATGCTCCTTCCCCGGGGTCTGGGTACCACAGCCACGTTTTTGCCTGCAAATGCCCACGCTGAGGAGCCCTGTGGGTAACAGCACTGCTCTCCAGGGACTGGTAGGAGCTGCCTCTCAAGCCTGTCATCTACCCCGTGCCAGGCAGACTGTGTTGGCAGGGTGAGACAGGTTCCCACTGCCCTGTGGTTGGCTTGGCCCCAGGACCTGCTGCCCCTGATCCCAGAGCACTGGAGCTGCTGCTCTGCCCTGTTTTCCTGCTCACCCTCCACCGTGCCCTGCTCTCTCCCCCAGGAATGCCAAGCAGATGCCAGCGGCCGTGGCTGAGGCCCTGCAGTCGGTGTTGCAGCTGGAGGGTGGCCTGTCCCCCTCGGAAGCAGAGGAGCATTTCACAGCCCTGGAACGGTCCCAGCGCTTCCAGTCTGAAACCTGGTCCTGAGCCTGGCTCCTACCTCCCCCTTCCCCACAAACTGCCTGAATAAAGGAGCCAGCAAAACGGCCTGCCTCTGCCACCTCCCATGGGCTGGGCTTACCCCAGCCAGGACAGGGGGGATTTACCTATCCAGCCCCTCCCTGACAGCAGCAGGGCCATGGCAGGGGGGGACCCCATCTCCTGGGATGTGGGTTTGGCTCCCTGTGCCCACACCCCACCAGAGCAGGGACCAGAGGTCTCTGGGGGTGCTGCTGGTTGGCTCCGGTGTGGGACTGATCTGGGGTCCCTGTGTGGGGTGGGCAGCACCCAAAGGCATTCCTGGGGCCATGGCAGTGGCAGCAGCTGCTGTTTGCTGCAGGGCCAGAGGAAGTGTTGCATGGGAGTCTCTCCACCCTGGCATTACTCAGCAGTGCTTGCTGCAGGAGGAAGCTGCCTGGACAGACCTGTTCCCCCTGTCTCCAGGGGCCAAGGCCAGCAGGGACAGGCACAGGAGGAAGCCTCGATGCCTCTGTCTCTCCTGCCAGTTCACCATCCTGAGCCGGCTTAATGCTGAGGTCTGGGCTCTGAGTGCCAGCTCCTGCTGAGTTATCCCCTTCCCTGAGTGCCTGCTCAGCTGCATCTTTCCTCCACCCCATCCTGGGAGTTGCTTCCAGCCCTTTCCCTGCAGCCTCAAAGTCCTGCACCCTCCTGGCCCTGCCCGTGCCCCAGTGGGAGCAGTGCCACCTCCTTCCTCCCCTAGTTCAGTGAGCTGGGTGCCACTGTAAATAGCAATTAGGGCCCAGGGCATGAATCAGCGGGGACAGTCCCTGGGAGCAGGCTGGGGCAGGAAGGGACAGCGGTGCCACACCACGCCTGTGACCCAGCCACCCTCCCACACAGCGAGTCATGGGGCCTGCAGGGGCCAGCAGGGCCTGCGGCGTTGCTCGAGCTGTGACACCGCGCTCCGGGGGGACACGGTCATTTTGGGGCTCCTCCCCGCTGCTTCGCTCTGAGCAGCTCTTGCACTGGCAGCCACGGGCTGGGCTGAGGGTCCCCGTGTGCCAGGGACAGCCCGGGGGCCAGTGCAGAGCTGCTGCATGGCTGTTGTCACCCTGGTGCCACCGTCCCCTCCTGGGGGGCACTGTCTGGGGGGAACGTTCCTTCCAAGCCCTGCAAGCTGCTGGTGGGGTGGGGCAAGGAGAGTGGCCCAGCACAGGGACAGGGATAGGGGGACAGGGAGCTGGCCTGGGGCAGCACCAGGCACATGCTGGGAGCTGGACTGGGGTAGTGCCGGGCTCATTCTGGGAGGGCTGTACTGGGGCAGGGCAGGGGTCTGTGTTGGGGGGCTGACCTGGGGG
>VZRZ01004722.1:49214-64948 GCA_013398175.1 Climacteris rufus
TCATCCGCCCCGCACGCCCCCTCCCCTCCTGGCCCCGCACATCTCCCCTGGTCCCGCACATGCCCCTTCCCCGCCCCGCAGCCCCTCTTGTCCCGCAGTCCCTCTCCCGCAGCCCCCGTACCCCGCTCGGCCCCGCTGCTTCCCCCGCCGCCGGCCGGGCCCCGCACATCTCCCCTGGTCCCGCACATGCCCCTTCCCCGCCCCGCAGCCCCTCTTGTCCCGCAGTCCCTCTCCCGCAGCCCCCGTACCCCGCTCGGCCCCGCTGCTTCCCCCGCCGCCGGCCGGGCCCCGCGGGTCGTTCCGAGGGGCCCGCGGTGACTCAGCATCCCGCGCCGCTGGAAGCGGCTCCGCGGCGGTGCCAGCGGGAGATGCCGCTCGGGGGCCGCGCTCGTGGGGCAGAATCGGGGAGTGGGGCCCTGCCAGCAGCCCCTGAAGCCCCCTGGGCTGGGGACAGGTCGGGCAGCCAGGAATGTCCCCAGCACTGCTTTTTCCCACTGCCAAATCGGCCGTGTGGCCCCCGTGTCCGATGGGTTCCACGGTCGCTGGCTGCCCGGGGAGAAGAGGGGCTCCCCTGAGAGCCCCCAGGCCCTGCCGAGCTCCAGGGCAGCTGGGCACAGGGTCTCACTGGTCCCTGGGGACTTGGTGGGCTCAGCGTGGTGGCTGGGGGGTCACACCACCGCCGTGTCCCAGCAATGCTGCCAGGTCCCTGCAGAGCACTGGGGAGCATCTGTCATTGCCACGGGCTTGCTGCTTTGACCCCATCAGTGGCACAGGCAGACACGACCCCACGGGCTGGGGACACCCCACACAGTGCCCTGGGCAGATGACTCCTGGTCTGTGCTTCCTGGCTCTTGCAGATGTGAGAGGCTTGGATGTTCCCTGGCAGACAATCCCGGCCTTCTACCCCTGCTGTGGCTGCCTCCAGAATGGGGAACCCACAGGCAAGCAGCCAAAATGAGCAGGCAGCCCCACACAGAGCCCTCCAGCTCCCATGCTCTGACCCCAGCAACAGTGACCCAGACACCTGAATCCAAACCTACCCCACTACTCCATCCAGCCCTGGCTGGGGCAGGATGCTGCTGGGGGCTCACCAGGCTCCTTTGGGTGCTGCTGGGGTTTCCCTGCTTGTGTCGCCTGCTGCCATTTTTTAGCTTTTCATATTCCTCCAGGATTTTGCCTGGATTTTGATGCCCTCCCTGAAGGTTACCCTGCCCAGACCTGCTTGCTGGCCGTCCAGCCCTGCTGCAGAAAAGATCCAGCCCTTGTATCAAGGGGCCTGTGAGGTCCTGGAGCTGTGTTGTGACTGCACAGCCACACTGTGCTCACACCATCGCTGTCCTCTGGCCCCTCCAGCAGTGGGATGGACACAGGAGCTGGAGCTCACGTATTTCCCAGCTCTGGCAGGCCTTATGCAGCCCACAGGTGATCCTCTCACTGATGCTTCAGGGAGTGATGCTGGAGGTTCCCAGCCTGGAAGAGATGACCAAAGCCACCCAGTGAGGGGGATCCTCTGGTACCCTGAGGGCTCAGCTCCTTCCCTGGGTTGGACTGACCCTAGAGTGTGGTTCTCCCTGGGACCCTGAAGCATCAACCCACCGCTGCCTCCACCTGGAATTCCACGCTCCCTTCCTGACCATGGCTGTGTTTTCAGTCTTTGGGATTTTCTAACGACTTTGCCTCTGTCCCTCTGAGTGCCATTCTTTGATCTGCTCACCTGCCGAAATCAGGGTGGGGCTGCTGCTGGCTGCCACTCTAACACTGCTAAACAGGGATTCCCTTCATCTTCCCCATCCTCCCTGTGTCAGGTTCTCCTGAGTTCCCTGCTAACGTGCCTGGGTGCAGATAGCAAGAGCTGATATATTACGCTTGAGCTCACTGAGCAGAGGAAATTGCAGGAAGTGAGTGAGCATGAGCTATTTTCTGTTATTAATTCATATGGCATCCCCGTGCTGACCCAGCTACACGGTGTTATTATGCTGCTACTCCGTGAGTTAAGCAACAGCTCTATTTAAAAATAATCATAAATTACATTGGGCATCTTTTCTGCTGAATAAGAGTGTGTTTGTGCCAAGGTGCTGGGATCTTCCTGTTGCCCCCATGGCTCTGCCTCTGCTTCACATGTACAATGCAGAACTTTCCCTTGTCTCTGCTGAGTTGCTCCACCAAGATCTCTGCTTTCCACCCAAACTGAAAATAATCTCATCCTTCAAAAGTCAGAGCCTCCATCTCTGTCTGGGCTTGTGTGGCTCGGACTCGAATGATGACCCTACCAAATCTCAGCCCCTGTGACCACCTCTAATCTCTGCCTTTGGGTCTTGTCTCTTACTCCTGGGTTCAACACCTAACCTTGGCACACAGAAATACATGTTGCATTATCTTTTATACAAATCTATGCTATTGTGTGTTATAAATATTTGTATGTTGGCTGCATATGGATATGCTCAGAATGCCTTCTGAGATGTGCTGGTGTGATATGGGATGCTCTCCTCAGTTTTACAAGCAGCACTGTTGTGTTTTACCATTTTCAGAGACATTGCCAGCAGGCCAAGCACACCTTTGGGTTCAGAGGTTGCTCCTCAGCTCTACTGTACCTGCTGTCCTTGGGTCCTGCTTTGAGCTCTCTTTGGACAGACATGCAGGCTCAGCTGTACCAGTGGATTCACTTCATGGGTCCCAGCTGAACAAGGGATTTCTGTTTATAATCAGGAGGTTGTTGTTGTAATTCAGTTGGTGTTGGCCCTGTGTGAAACCACAGGTTCTTTCTGCAAAACTCCTTTCCAATGTCTTGAATGGAGCAGTTCCACAGCTTCCCTCTGCAGATGTGCTGGGAGCTGCAGCACTTCTGGCCATCTTTGCTGAGATGAATGGTGAAGCCAGAAGATAATTTGGCCCTAAATTTCTTCCTCACCATCTGCATCTGCCATCACCATCAGCCATCCAGCTGTTTGCTCAGGATTTTATTGCCCTTCTGGATTTCTAAGGCCTGCGGGAAGGACCCGTTCGGACAGGACGGCCCCGCTCTCGCTCGGTGCCTGTGCTCTGATGGCGCCTGTGGCTTTTCTTTCCACCCCACCCGAGTGATCCTGCAGCTCCCTGGGTGCCAAGCCTTCCTGCCCCGCATCCCAGACCCCATCCATGCTGTCTGTGCTCCTGGTGGCAGCACTGGGTGCCTTTGCAATGACTCAGGCCACCTTTATTTACTCCTTGCTGCTCATTACTGACTTTGCTTGTCCGGACCCTGCACACACCAAGATCTCTTTCCAAAATCCCGTCTGTTTCTCACACTGATCTTGTTTTGCACTGGTGAATCACTCATCACACAGATAATTCACCACAAAGCCATGAGCTCATCCCCAGCTTTGCAGAGAGCAGCTTTACCTGCAGGTCTGTGCGGGGCAGCAGCGGCGCCGGGGCCTGCTCGGCTGCTCCGGGGCCGCAGGGACAGCCCAGCCTGGTGTGGGGGACACACAGATGTGCTACCCACACCCTGTGTTTTCATCCTCCAGCTCCATCCCCTTGGGACTGTCTCTCCTTCCCAGGAGTAGGCACCCCAAGTGCCACGATCAGCACCAGCCCAGGCTGAAACCCTCCAGGCCTGGCTGAGGTGGCCACAACAGCCCAACACAGACGCCAAGAGAAGAGGAAAGCAGGGCAGCTCTCATCTGCCACACTGCTCCACCAAAACCAACAGAGGAGCTGTCTGTGCAGCTTGCCCAGGCACAGCAAACACCATTTTGAAGGAAGGATGCTATTAAAATATCTGCCAAGAAAGCAACAGAGTCTCTTGTTGCCAGCTGGTAGCTGAAGGATGCCCCAGCTGCTGCAGAGCTGCTTCCCTGGCTGCTGTTTGAAGCAGTGTGTGGGTTGCTGGTGGTCAGGACCTGACCAATGATGCTCTTGCAACACGATCCTAATGCCCTGGTGGGAGCTTGGATGTGGTGGTTTCTAGGCCTGTGGCTGTCTGCAGAGACTTCACCACGAGAAAAGTGATGCTCAGAAGATCCCCAAAGTGTCTGACGCCTACCACACACAAACCTTGAGATTCTGGGAATTAGCAACACCATGGCATAACAGACTGACACTCATGAAGGTTATGGAAGTTCCTAAAGCCCCAACAGGTTCCAAGGGGGATAATCAATATTTTTTACTATTAGTGATTAACACTGTGGCCCTGGGTGTGAAGTGGGTGCCCACCTTGCTGGTGCTGCACTGAGCAGGAGGGAGGGGGAGGAGAAGAGATGCACGAGAGTTGGGGGGAGGTCAAGGGGATGGCCAGAGGGACCGTATTTGGAGGGACCCTGTCCTCCCTTCTCAGATGTGGTGACCTTCATTCCCCTCCCCACCAGCTCCCTGCCTGCAGACCTGAGGTTGCTCAGCTGCCAGAAAAGAACACTCATGGAAAATGTGTTGCTCTGCAGTTGTCTCCTGAGAGGAGTGAGAGAGGGTGAGGATCCACAGCCACAAGCTGGGACATGGGAAATTCCAGATATATTTCCTTATAGCTATGTAGGGAAAAGCTTTTTCTCTTTGAGGCTCCAACAGTAGATCAGGGCACAGAGAGGTGGTGGCTTCTCACCTTGGAGATGTTGAAAGCTGCTGTGCACAAGGTCCCGAGCAACCACTGGCCACGCTCTGAGCCACACTCCCTGAGGGGCAAGTGGGGTCCCCCATTCCCATCAGAGCCCCCTTCTTCATCTGAGGCTGCAGCTTCCCCAGCCCCAGCTATGCACAGTCCTGTGGACTCCCCAGGGAAGGATTTCACGTCTGGTTGGTGACCCCACAGCAGCACAGTCATGTCAGAAACTCCTTCCCAGCCCTGCACTGCTCCTGGGGAATTAGGGGCAGGTCTGGAGCTCCCTGGGGACTGCTGGCCCAGGCAGGGGGTGACCACAAAGCCCTGGAGCTGCATTTCAGGGGTGAGAGGGTGCAAGGAAGACCCATTTCCTTTACAAAACACCTTGTGTCCAAGCAAAGCAGGACAGGGCTGGCCCAGAAACAGAAATGGCAGCTCTGCAGAAACCTTCCCCCCGCCCATGCAGCCCAGCTGATGCCGGGTTTGACAGAGCCCGAGGGATGCGAGGCTTGGAAGGAACCAGAGCGTGTGCAGCGCCGGGATCCAGCGGCTCTGCCAGCGCTCATTCCCGGGCTGCCCGGGAGCGGGGCTGGCACAGCAGCTCCGGTGGCGGCGCTGGGGCTGCGGCAGGCGCCCGGTGATTGTGGTGACATTCGGCGTTTGCTTTGCTGGCTCCCGGGGAGAGCCCGGCGCTGGAACCCGCCCGTGCTGCTGGCCCGGCTGCCGCGGCCGGGCACCAACCGGGGCAGCAGCGGGAGGAGGAGGTGCCCGCGGGGCGCCCTCGGGACACGGTGGCCCCGGCACAGGTGACGAGGTGCCCGAGGTCCTGCTCCTCCCTCCCGGCTGCTGCCTGAGCTGGGACACGGCTCCGAGCAGCAGCCCGGACTGAAGCAGCAATTTGGTTTTGCAGTATAATTTCAGCTTTTGCAGGAAAACTTCCCTGCAGGGAATGGATGGGACTCACTGAGTCCTTTCTGACTCCGGCTGCTGCCCCCCTTGCTCTGGACACAGCCCCACGTCCGAGGCCGTGGCCGTGCTTGCAGCTCCCTGCTGTTCCAGCGTGGCTGTCCTGGGGCTCCCAGCAGGGCCTGGGGACACCATGTGCTCCCCATCCCCGCTCCCAGCAGCTGCCCTGGGTCTCTGCTGGCCCTTCTGCCCAGCTTGGGCAACCGATGCTCTTGTCTGGAGCACCACGGCTGCATTTCTAGGTCAGTTGGGTGAATTTGAGCATTGAGCTGAGGATTTTGCTTTCCCTGCGTGCCTGTAGCCCTGCTGGGGAGCAGTGTGGGGGCACAGCTGGGAGCTGGCTCTGGGCACGGCTCCTGCTCGGGCAGAGCGGCCAGGGGCCCTGGGGGGCTGCTGGAGCAGGGGCTGCTGCCCTGGGAGCCCGGGGAGCTGAGCCAATGCTTGCTCTGAGCGAGTGCTGGGGAGAGCTGCAGCTGGGGGAAGAGGGGTGGCTTGCAAGCCTGGGGATGGGAGGTTGAAAGGGGGAGTGTGGGTCAGGAAAGAGGAATTTCTTGAGCTGGAGAACTCCCAGCATTGCCTGGGGTGGGAGCTGGGAGCGTGAAGAGCCCGTGGCAGAGGGTCCCTGGGAGGGGCTGCATCCCACGGGGCAGGCACAGGGGGGCTGCACCAGCTCTTGGGGAGGTTACCTGGGGCTGACAGCATCATCTGGCCTCGGGGTTACCATCATTTTTCTTCCCCCTGATTTCTTCAGTCCCCCAGGGGCCTGGGCCTATATGTTTGGTGCCAGGGTGCTGGCATGCCACTGTGAGGACATTGTGTCTTTTCCCTCTGCTCCTTCCAGAGAGGACCCTTGCCCAGTGCCTTGACTGAAGGGGGACCTTTGGGAGCAAGGGGGTTGCAGCAGCCTGGTGCTCCTCTGCAGGCCGTGGGGAAGCAAGTGGTCACAGAGGAGCCAGGGTGAAGGGGGAGGCGAGGTCATTCCACATCACAGAAACCAGGGCTCCAGCTGGGCAAGGGCTCCCGGCATCCCTGGACCGCTGTGGGGGCTGTTGGGTGCCACTGGGGACTGTGCAGTGTCCCCAGGACAGGACGGGGGTGACCAGAGACACTTGGACCACCATGAGCTGTGTCCCTGTCTGCTGGGTGCACGTGTGTTTCTGGGGGGAATGGGAAGCTCTGCAGGGCACTGAGCACCCACACACCCCCCTGATGCCCCGGAGCCATCGTGGTCCTATGGATGGGGAAGAAGGTGCAGTTTTGAGGCTGCAGGCTCAAGGTTTTTGCTTTGAAGGTGCAGGCTGGAGGCTGAGGGCCGTCCCCCAGCAAGGGAGATGGGGTCTGTGGGAGCCCCCCATGTGCCAGGGCTCAACCAGCCCCGGCTTTCTGCAGGACCCCTGATCTGCACATGGGGTTTGGAGCTGGCAGGGCTGCGGAGGAGGCTCTGCAGCAGCGCAGGGGCTGCCTGCCCGGCGGCTGCCTGCGTGCCAGCACGGAGCTGCCAGCCTGCGCCAGCCCGGCGCTCGCATCCCTCCCTCGGCAGACGCAAATGGGAGCAGACAGCCCGGCTCGAGCGGTAAAGATCAAACCCCGGCAGCCCGGGGCTGCTGTCAGCGCGGGCAGGGCACTCGGAGCCATCCCGGCAGTGGCAGCGCCGGTGCCAGCCCCGCCTGGCCGTGCCCTGCGAAGGAGCTGTGTCCCCGCACGGCTGCAGCACTGGATAAGGCAGGACTGAGGGGCTGCCCACGCTGCTGTGACCACGGCAGGGGCTGCCGTG
Source organism: Climacteris rufus (assembly GCA_013398175.1). NCBI lineage: Eukaryota > Metazoa > Chordata > Aves > Passeriformes > Climacteridae > Climacteris > Climacteris rufus. The sequence goes on from VZRZ01004722.1 coordinate 56,528, forward strand.
GCCATGGACAGAGGATCAGGGGGTTTGCCTGCCCTGGATTTCCAATCTGAGGGATGTACAGACCACTGCTAGGTTGCAGGAATAAACGGTCCTTCTCCTCTCGCTGGACTGTGCCAACAGGGATGCTCCTGTGCTCGGCACCTCCCCAGGGATTGCCCTCCAGCTTCTCCGCGGGCTCGGGAGAGCAGAGGGGAAGGTGGCCCTGGAACACGGCACTGCCAGGAACTGCCGTGGAAAGGCTCCTCCACTGCCCCAGCCTGTGACACCGGCTGGGAAGTTCAACCTTCAGCTGCCTGTGCCAGGCTCTGGCCGAGCTGGCGGCTGGGGGAGGATGAGGATGGTGCAGCCGCGGTGGCCCGGGGGTCGTGGCTTGCAGGAAACCACCCGGCTGCACCCCGGGGAGCGAGGCAGGGGGCACCGGTGCGGCTGGGGCAGCACGGGCAGCGCCCACCCAGGCAGGGCCGAGGAGCGGGGGCAGAGGGCAGCGGCACAGGGCCGGCACCCCGGAGCTGCAGGCACAGCTCCCTCGTGCTCCTCAGCGCCACAGAGGATCGAAGAGAGCGCCGGGACCGGGCATGGAGCACAAACACCGCGGTTCTGCCCAGCCGGCCCCTGTCCCACGCAGGAAGGTGGCGGCCCTGGCCCGCTGCCCGCTGCCCCAGCCCGGGGCTGGCCCCTTCCGGACACAGCGCCGCTGCCACCCGTGCGGAGCAGCAGGGATGGGGGGCCGTGCTGCAGCTGGGGAGCAAGGAGAGGGCACAGCTAATTGGGGTAATTGCTAAAGCAGGCGAGCAGCGAGCGGGGGGCCCGCTGAACAAGGCGCCCTTGTGCACAGGCGGCCCCGGCACGCGGCCCCGGCTCCAGCCGCAGCGAGAGCCAAACAAACGGGGACTGTTTGCAGCCAGGGAGGACAGGCAGACGGCAGGACAGAAACCAGACCTCCGCTGGGAGACAGCCGGAGCCAAGGGCTTAGCTGGGAGCTGGGTGCTGCACGGTCTGCCCGCTCCCCGTGTGGAGAGCATCCCCGGACTGCCCCGGCCAAACCCGCGCTGGGGCAGGATGGTGCCACCCCCAACCCATCCCCGGGCCGGGGGGCAAAGGAGAGGCTGCCAAAGTGCTGGGGATGCTCCAGGCCAGGAGATGAGTGACAGCCCTTCTCCCACAGCCATGCCCAGGACTGGAAACTTTGAATCACAGAAATAGAGCAAGAAATCAGCCCTTGTCCAAAAAAAACCGAAACAAACCAACAACCCATCGGCAGGTGTAGTTCCTGCACAAGGTCGGGCAGGACGAAGCGGCACCGCCCACCTGGCTGCTCGGGAGCCCGAGGGTGGGAGCGGCCGCTGCCCCCGCCCCAGCCCCGCTTCTCCCTCTGCAGGAAGAGAAGTGACATCTGAGCAGGAAAATATGTGAGTGCCCCAAGCCGTGCCGCAGCTGGGGCTCTGACAGCCCATTTTCCAGGTGTCTGTGTGAGTGTTTAGCCTTGGAAAACATCCCGGGCTGTTTGCTGCTGCCGGGTTCTGCACAGGGAGCTGCAGGTTACGGCCCATGGACACAGATTCCTCAGCACCGACCTGTCATAGAGCTGGGCTGAGCTTGGCAAGGGGAAAATTGTCCTTCCTAAAGTCCCTGTGCGATGGCACAAGACCACCCCACTGCCCCCGTCCCTGTGGCACATGGGGGGTGAGGATGCAGAAGCACTGGGGGGAACATCCCCGTGCTCGCCAGAGGCTCTGCCTGAGCAGGATTTTTGTTTGTGGGTGGGATGGAGCTGTGGGGGAGATTTTGGCCCTGCCAACTGAAGTGCCCAGCTCTGTGCTTGCCTCCTGCCGCCTTGCACATCGAGCAGCAGCTCCGAGCAGGGGCAGCCGCTGGCTCCCGGTCCAAAGCTGTTGGGAACAGCCCACCCTCAGCTCCAGAGCACTCGGCAGCTGGGAGGAGACGGGAAGGACTTGCTCCAGGCCAGGAAATCCTTGCTTTCTCCTCCAGCCGGGCCGCAGTGGGCAGCCACAATGCTCGCTTCCCCCGCGCCGCTGCCAAGCCCGGCGTGACCCGGGGGTGGCCGGGCCGGGAGCCGCAGGGGAGAGGGCCGGGGGGAGAGTGCGGGAGGGCGATAAGGAAAGCGGCTCCTCTCTGGTTCCTGCGGCGCGGGGAGAGGCCGGCAGCGGGCCAGGCGCCGGCTGACCGCTGGGGTGGCGACGTGGCCAGCCCGGACATTGGGCTGTGTAGCCGACTCACCATCCTCGAGGAACGCGGCATCCCCCTGCCAGGGGAAGAGCCTGGCATCAGCCTAGGGAGGTTTTGGGTTCCACATCCCTGTAGAGCTGCCTGAGACGAGCACAGGGAGAGGACGGTGCCCAGCGCCCGGCCTGGTGCCCCAGCTGTGCACAGCACACACCGTGTCCCCACGGCAGCGTCCCCGTCCCCCCTCGTGAGCCTGCACTTGGCTGAGATGTCACATCGGGGGCGCAGCGTGGGCAGGATGGAGCTGGCGAGGGATGCTGTCGGATCCAGGGAGCTGCTGGCCCTTTTGGGGACGTGCTGGTGCTGCAGGGGGAACACTAGAGCCCTGGGAGGGTTCTGCAGAGAAGCCTGTGCTGAATTCCAGGAGCTGGGATGGAGAGCAGGATCTGGCCTGCCAGAGGATGGGTGCAGGGGCCAGGGCAGCCCAGTGTGTGCAGCCATGTGCTGACCCATTGTGGCCCCACAGAATCCCTCCCACCGAGCAGCTTTGGCAGGTCCCAGGCTCCATTTGGGCATTGAAAGCTGCTGCCATCCTTTGGGACACACAGCTTTTCCTGAGAGGGAACCAAGAACTGTGAAAACTCATTGCATGCCATGGCCAGCCTGGAGACAAGCAGGGCAGGGACTCCACACATGGGGTGCTGAGCAAAGCCTGGGGCCACAAGCTGGATTTTGTGCTGGGTTTCCCACGCCGGGGTGCTGGTGAGGGGCTGTGCTGCCGAAAGGCACAGAGCACCAACTCCTGCAGCTTCCATGAGCTCCCTGTCCCTGGCAGCTTTGTCCCTGGGTGCTGCTCTGTGCTCCCTGCATCACCCCCCAGACACACACCAGGGGGGTTCTCTGGGGGGTACCCACAGCTCCCAGTGCTGCCTTCCCACTCAGTGGGTGCCCAGCTGAGCCCTTGTGCTGCTTACACTGATCCCTTGGGTTCCCCTTAGGGGATGCTCACCCCACCGCTGGTTCCAGCTCCCTGTGATCTTTCCTGCCACACCCCCTGCCCTTGCTCTGCCTTTGCAGGAGGAGGCAGCTGAGAACTCAGGCAAACACCTTGAAGGAAACCTGGCACAGCCGAGCTCCGCGGAGGGGGACCTGTGCTGCCCCAAAGGGAATCACCCCCCGTGTGTTTCACACAGCCTGACTTTGGGGTTTGCTTTCCCATCACTGCCCAACCCATTCCCGTGTCCTTTCTACACACCAGCCCCCCACGGGCTCTCCTGAGCTTCAGCAAAGTCTTCAGCCTCCCCAGGGCTGGTGAGCAGCCACCGTCTGCACTGGGAGCTCACCGAGCTGCCCCCTCGGCTGGTGGCAAAACCTTTCCCCGTGGGAAGCGTCAGCCTCCATCATCCTCCGTTCCTGGCGGGCTGGAAAGAGCATCACCACCCTCCTGTGCCTGCGCCAGGCACTGCACCGCCCGCGAGCCCGAAGGAAACGCTTGCCAAACCCAACCTGCTCGGGAGTTTATATTCCTGGCTCCTGGGAGAGCCCTGGGAGCAGCTGGAACTGGGAAAGCTCCCCTGCCGGAATGCCACACACACACCTGTCCCCAGCAGAAACATCCCCAGGAGCAGGGTGTGCCCGTGGCTTTCTGATTTTATTTTATTTTTAAAACAAAATAAATGTTCCTTTTGCTGTGTGTGAAGCACCAGCGAGCTGAGGCATCCCACGGATCGCTGCAGTTGCTGGGATCCTGTAGAAGCTCCAGCAGCTTGTGCTGGGTCACGCAGGGTCAGGGGCTGTGGGCCCTTTGGCAGCCAGAGCAGAACCCTTACAGGTGGCTGTTGAGGAGCTCCTGAGCCAGCACTGCCCCTGGCTGGTGTCCCAGGGCTGGGGATGCTCCTGTCCCTGCAGCACCTGCAGCCCGTGCTGGGAACCCAGGCCTGGCCTGGCCCCCTCATTTTCAGGCTTCCAGCGAGTTCATGGGCCAGTCAAAAACAACCAAAAAGGAAAGCCAAGATTGGGTTTTCCCCCTCTTTCTCCTGGTTTTCCCAGGCTCCTCAAATCACCATCCCTCTGGAAGCAGCATGGCATCTCTGAGGACCTCCCTCTCCATCACCCTGGACATCTGCAGGGCTGGCATTGGCTGAGCTTTTGGTTGGGTTTTTCTGTTTATTTATTTCCCCCTGCCAACAATTGCAGGAAATTAGGCTGGTTTGAAGCAACAAAGAGCCTCATCTTAGTTCAGCTCAAGGGGAGCACTTACTCAAGGGGAGCACAGCTCTGCAGCACCCAGCAGCTCCCAGCGTGGGGAGTCCCACCCGAGACAACTCCAGACCAGCTTGAGCTTCAGTGCAGCGACTTTTCCACCTGAGGATCTCCATCCTCCATAAACCCTCCAAGGACTGACACACAACTGCTGGATGTGGCTCTTGGAGCCCAGTTTGGAGAATTTCTTGACAAGGAATGAAAGGTTTGAACTTCAGCCTCCAGACAGGGGTTGCTGCTCCTAGTTGGTGATAATTCTCCTCAGCTGGGGCTGCCACAGATCTGCCTCACCACTGGCACTGCATGGACAAACACCAACAACTCTGCTGTGCCCAAATTTCTCTGCATGGCTGTGGCAGGATGGGGGGACACGCAGCAAGGAATGGTGCTTTTCAGTGCTGACAAGGACAGATTTTGGCTTTCACCCCTGAGTCTCCCTCCCGAGGAATAATGCTGTATTTAAAGGTCTTATTTACCTCCATCTGGGAGACTGGAGCACTCCTGGGGAGGGGGCTGGTGCCCATCATCCCCTGCCAGCAGGGAGAAGTGAGCTCTGAGACACCTCCTGCCCATGGGGCACAGCCTGGTGCTGGGGACATCCGGGGGACAACAGGGTGATCCCGAGAGTCCCAGAGCCCAGGGCTGTGCGGATGCAGGTCTGCCCAATGCTGCAGTGCTCTGCAGATGTAGGGATGGTGGTGGGCACAGCCCCTGGGGCACTGCCAGAGCAGCCAGAGCATCCGGTCCCAGCATCTCAACCTCCCCGAGCGCATTCTCTGGCCACAACCACCTCCCTCGCTCCTGGGTGTTCCTTGCCCAGCTCCTCTTACAGACAAACCCACATTGCCCAGGTGCCTTGTTTTTGGAGGATGGCCCCCAGTAGGACCAGCTGCCCCCACAGGGCAGGGACTGAGCTGGATGTGTCCCCTGCCCAACAGCAGCACCCAAGGGACCAGTGCCAATGGCCCAAGTGACTGGGTCTCTCCTCCAGGGGCTGTGGTGGCCACCTTGGCCTGGCAGGGACCTTACAGGGTCCACAGATGGTGCAGCCACTCCTTTCCTGGCCAGAGGTCCAGGGTGAAGCCCATCCCCACAGCAGGGGGGTCAGTGTGCTGCTGCTGGGGCTGCTTCCAGGGACGGCCCTGCTGTGCCCACGGCCAAGGGGAAGGAGCTTTTAAAGACACTGCTGGCCCAAGGACAAATTTGCCATCAGGAAATGGAGGCTCAAAAGGAGAAGATGGCCAGATCCAGAGCAGGAGAGCAGCAGCAGGGACTGGGAGGCCTTTGCCAAGGAGGGCTGCAGCCGTGGCAGGGAGGGAGCGTGTCTGGGAGGGGCCTGTGGGACCCCCAAACCTGCCCTGGCAATGGCTCTGTTGGTGGGCACAGGGCCACAGCACAGCCCAGATGTGCTGCAGGGATGAGGAGCCCAGTGCAGAGCTGGCACTGGAGTCTCAGGGCTGGAGAGGTCGGACACAGCCAGGCAGGGTGTGCAGGACCCCCGGGCTGCAGGGTCTGGGTGCCCAGGGGGACAAGCAGAGGGGGCAGGGGGTCTGGGGGCTGCCAGAGGGTGCAGTGGGTGCAGGTGCCTGGATGCAGAGCTGGGACATCACAGCATGGAGGCACCTCAGCTTCCTGCTGACTGCTCCCGGCGGCTGTGTGGGGCCTGCAGCCCCAGGAGGCAGTGTGTGGGATGTCCCCACCCAAAAACACCCCGAGGTTCTCTGAGGTGACCTCAGCTCAGAGCCCCTTTGGGTGAGGGGAGGTGCTGAGGACACAGGGGACCATTGCAGGGTCTGAGGGTCCCCAGGCCTGAGCTGTGCCTGATGTGCAGCCTTGCAGCTCCCTGCAGGCAGAGCTGCTCAGGAACAGGGCTGCACATGGAAATCTGGGGCTGAAACACAAACCCAGCAAGTCCGGAGGCACTGGGAGGAAGGGAATGTGCTGTGGAGAGAGCCACAGTGCCATCCCCTGAGCAGGCAGGGCTGGGGTTACAGCAGGACTCCTGGGCCTGCTTTGCTATCCCTGCTTAGCCAAACAGAGGAGTTTTCTCTGGGAAAACAGCTCAAGATGGGAAAACTGAGCAGCAGCAAGGCCCAGTGGAGGGACAGGGGCTGCTGGTGACTCCTCCAGGTGACCCTGCAGTGGCAGAAAAGCTCTGAGGGGTCTGTGCAGGAGTTCTGCAGCTTTCAAACCCGAGAGCCGTGTGCTGTGCTGCTGATTTGTCACAGCACATGCTCTGCTGCACCCCCACTCCGGGTCCTCGGGGGGAAACTGAGGCACGGGGGTGCACAAGGCCCTGCTCTCGATGCTAGAGCTGGTCAGAGGAGGGTCAGCTTCTCCTCACAAAAATCCCAGGCCTCCATCTTCCCTTAGCTGCACCTGGAAGGTTGCTGAATCTCTGCACAGGAAAACCACACCTTGGGAGCTGCCAGCCCAGCAGGGCCCGGGACAGAGGGACCAACCACAGAGGGAAGGCAGGGCAGACTGGGGTTTGCAGCCTGGCATCCCTTCCCAGGGCAGTGCTGCCAGGGGCAGGCAGCTTCCAGCACCCTCCTGCTTGTTCTGTGGGTGCCAAGGGGCTGGCCTGGGCAGCCCAGCTCCGCACAGCAGGTGAGAAATTTAATTTTCTGTTGCAATGGCCAGAAGGAAGTGGCTTTTCCCTTTGCAAAGTGTGTGGGAAATGTAATTCTGTCCCAGGGGCACTCAGCTGCAATTTGGGGCACCTGTTCCCAGCCTGTCCAGGAGGATGCTCTCCCCTCATTCCTGAGGCTCGTGGGAGGGCAAGGTTCTGCACAGAACTGCTCGTGGGAAGGTGTGGGGGCTCTGCACAGGCCAGTTTGGAGGCCTTGGTGATGGGAAGAGTGACAGAGGCTGAGAGCATCACAGCAGTGTCATTGGCAGGGGCATGGATGGAGCAGGGTGGGGGCTGCTGAAGGTTTGCATCTTTTCTTGTGCAGCCCTTCTGCTCCCAGGGACTGGTACATGTGCCAGCATCCCTCTCCTTGCCCTGGCACAGCCACGTCCTCACTCCATCCAGCCTCAGGGCTGTCACCATTCAGTGGTGCCTGGGGGCAGGCACAGGGTAACCCCCAAACCTGCCCTGGCAATGGCTCTGTTGGTGGGCACAGGGCCACAGCACAGCCCAGATGTGCTGCAGGGATGAGGAGCCCAGTGCAGAGCTGGCACTGGAGTCTCAGGGCTGGAGAGGTCGGACACAGCCAGGCAGGGTGTGCAGGACCCCCAGGCCGCAGGGTCTGGGTGCCCATGGGGACAAGCAGAGGGGGCAGGGGGTCTGGGGGCTGCCAGAGGGTGCAGTGGCTGCAGGTGCCTGGTGTCCCCTGCCCAGTGCTCAGGGCCTGTGCCTGGTGTTTGTTGCCCTCTGCCCAGTGCCTGGTGCTTGGGGTTTGCTGGTTCCCACAGACCTGGGGTGTGCAGTGCTCCCAGTCCCCCCCGCTGCCCAGTGCCAGTGTGGTGCCAGTGCCCAGCATGGCACACATTGCTGGTGCCAGTGGATGGTGCTGGTGCCTGAACTGGTGTCAGTGCCCAGTCCTGGCAGTGGTGACAGTGCGTGGTGGCACTGCCTGCTGTGTGCTGTTCACTGTGCACTGTGTGGTGCTGGTGCCAGTGCCCAGTACCAGTGCCCGTGCTGGTCCTGGTGCCCACTGCCTGGTGCCCAGAGCCTGCTGCCAGTGCCTGGTGCTGCTGCTCGGTGCACAGTGCTTGCTGCTGGTGGCTGTGCCTGGTGCCCAGTGCCTCTGCCCAGTTCCCATCTCCCAGTGCCCCCTGCCCCTGTCCAGTGCCAAGTGTCCCTGTCCAGTACTGCTCCCAGTGCCCCCTGACCGGTGTCCCTGTCCACTGCCAAGTGCCCGTTGTCCAGTGCCTGATACTGGTGCCCAGTTCCGTTTGGGCCCTGCCTGGTGCCAGTGTCCAGCGCTGGTGCGGGCCGGGCTGACCGCTCAGTGATGGGGCTGGGCA
>VZRZ01004741.1:14725-47783 GCA_013398175.1 Climacteris rufus
GAGGCACGGCCGGCGCTCAGAGCAATGCCGGCCCGGCCCGCCGGGTGGCAAACTGCTTTCGCTGGAAGCGCCTGTGCGCTCGGCAGCTCCGGGAACAACGAACGCGCTCCCCGGGAGTGCACACTGTAATCTCTTCCCTCTGCGTTTTCACGTCTTCAGGGCCCTGCTCATCCCTCTCGAGTAGCGATGTTGCCTCCATCAGATACTGAACAAACGCGGGGTTCGTGCTGCAGAGATAGCGTCTGTGTCTCAAACTTCACAGAGTTTCTGGGGGCGAAAGTTTTCTTCATCTTCTCCCTGTAGCCCTGCAACGGCAGAAATCAATATTCTGACATCTGTAAATCCTTTGTTCCCCTTTTCACCAGGGCTTTATCAGCTTTGGGAGGGAGGGATGGGGGGAAGAGGGCGTTGAGAGAGCCATTGTCCCTTCTCTCGGGAATGATCTGGAACTACTATGCAAATCTTCATTTGAAGACCCTGGGAACTGAGGGAGGGCTTTAGCTGCGAGCTCAGTGGGAGGGGAGCTCTGCGTCCCTGCTCACACGCTCCTGCCTAGTGCAAGGAGCTGGGAAGAGTCTTTTGAACAAGCAGAAGAGACATTTTGTGCTTTGTGCGCTCCTGTGAGGCTTTGCACTCCTTATGTCTCCTTCTTTGTGCCTTTTTTTTTCTGCTTCTTCTAAATGTTTGCATACGAATCGGGGAGGGGAGAGATCCAAGAGCTGCGATTAGCAGCGATGGAGTCAGAAGGATGCAGGGTGCTGCACCTCTCCTGTGCCCCGCCTCACACCCTGGAGACTCCCACCGAGCAGTGGAGCGGCCCCAGTGGTTCTAACACACCCACATCCCCATTGCTGGCATCAGCATTGAGCACAGGCACAGTTTCAGTAAAGCAAATGATTCAGCTGGTCAGGAGCAGCGAAGTAAAATAATTTGCAGTTCTCAAATTATCACGTTGTAGCCAGGTCTTAAAAAGCTGCCTCTTACAGGGGCAAAGACCCACAGAGCAGAACCTGCTCTGTGAAACCCTGTGGTCTGTCGTGGCTTGGCTCCGAGCTCCGTGTCACCTGTTTTATATTAGGGCAGGGTCACACTAACTACCGGTTTCCTGGAAGTTGTGTAGGGTCCTCCACAGGCCTCAAGGAAGGGGAAATATCCTGACTTTGTAGCCACATGGATGAATAGGACAGCAGGGGAGGGACAGCTCAGATGCATATCTAGGCATTTTTATGTTTATAAGGCAATCATAATCCTTTTGATTTTCTGACCTTAATTTTCCAGGCATGTTTATTTTTCAAACTTTGAGGGGTTTTGTGTTCCAGAAAACTGAAAGTTACTTTTGAACAATGACAGGCCTGGAAAATGCAACCCTACTCTCTCTCGCCTGGACAGCTGAGATGTGGCCGTTTAAAAATCTCACCTTCTGTCAGAACCGTAGGAACACATGCCCTGAGATCTAATTCTGTGTTACCTCCCTCGTGAGAGCCCAAGCAGTGTAAACCACTGGTGTTTTTTCTGGGAGTGCTGCACTGCTTTAGGGAGGGAAAGTGCATCCCAAGCGTGGTCTCGTATGCACAATGGGGTCTGAATGTGCTCTCTTTTTTTTCCATGTGTAACTCTAGAATGACTCAGCTGACTTGAGTGAACCCCTGGAACTGTGCTGGCTGGAAACCAGCCTGGACATGCCCTCTGGCTCCTGTAAGTGCTCCCGGTACCTGTGCACACTCCCGCATCCGTGCAGATGCTTTTCTGAGTACACTTGTTTGCATGCAGGCTGCTGTATGAATGCACATTCTTGTCACCCATGCCTCACATACGCATGCAAACACACACCCTCGAGTGCACACAGCCATTCCCTTTCTCTCATACACATTTGTGCACATACACAGACCTTTTTGAAAGCTCCTGTTTTCAGAAAGGTTTTATTTATAGGTCCTGCCTGGTTGTGAATGTGAAAGGGAGAAAGCCCCTCAGAGGGTTCCTTTCATGTGTAAATCAGCCTAGGCTGAGAGCATTGGGGTCACTGAGAGGAGGATTTCACTCTTAATTACTCAGAGAGAAAGCAGGCAGGGGACTTTCTCAAACTAATAGGGTTGTTCTCTGCTGGGGAAATCAGCTTGAGACGCCCAAATTTCTCTTGCATCAGACTTCGGGCTCTGATTCACAGGCCTCTTTTGCCAGTAGCAAGAGCTGCTGTCTATGTGGCACTTGGAACAAACAGTTCAGCTTCCAAAACAGCTTACTTATTAAAGATGGTTATGTTCACTCTGATAATTGGGTATTCTTTGGGGACCAACAGAAGAACTGTGACCTAGCTTGCTTTGTTTTTATGCTGCTTTTATTGAAAAAAACACTACTGTGTGATCCATATATATGTGACTCCATCTGAGGACCTGGGTATTCTTCCAGACCTGAAAGCTCACACCTCACTGCCAAGTAGAAAAATGTTGTTGTCCAGAGATTAGTCCAGTGAGCAGGACTCTGAACTTGAACTTGAAACCAGCACTGAATTCCTAGTTCAGCCATGAATGCCTTTATATCCTCCTGTGGAATGGAGTAATCTCTCTAGAATGGGGCTGTTAAGAACAAAAGTCAATATGTATTGTGATACTCTTGGTAATAAGGCTGAGAATGCCAGGGTAAACATGGCTGTGTCTAAAGAGATGTGTCTTTTTCCTGGGATGCAATGCAAGCACAGAGATTCCCCTGCTGAAGTAGCATTGTCACCTTTCATCCCTGGACACAAAGCTGAGTGTGGAAATGTACTGCAGAGAGGAGAACTCTCAGTCACAAGTCACTGAGTTGTCTGCAGGGACTGTGGGGCCTGCTGGAGCAGCCACACACTGATAGGAGGTGTAGCTGTCTGGTTACAGGGAAGAAATCTGTGTTGTCAAGTGCACACTCATACAGGCTTGTGAGTGTGCACTTGTATGTTTTAACTCACTTGACCAAGTAAAATTTACATCCTCTCATCCTCTCATCCTCTTTTCATATATGGCCTCTGCTTTTCTGTGCAGGAAATAGACGCATTGAGGGCCGAACATTCCCACCCCATGCACAAACAGCCTCCTGGGAGCCCTGATCTGGGATTCCTGAAGCTGTGTTAGTTCAGCTTGCCTGGGCAGGCAGAGGGTTTAGTCTGGGAGCACCTGTTTGAGGATGCTGGCCCATAGTGGTGGGAGCCATCGGCAGATGAGGTCAGCAGTCTGAAGTATCTGCAGAGGTCAGAGGGAAATGAATGGGTCATTTCTCTTGCAAATGAAGAGCTGCAGCCTGGAGCAGCCTTAGCAGAGCCCAGCATGTGGGTCCAGGCTGTTCCTTTTATGAGCTGATGGAAATGGGGCCCAAAAGGACTTCCCTGATGGAGTTGTGTCACAGCCTTTGTTATCTTTCCCTCCTGCAGCATGCACTGGGTATAGAATATGGATTGTGGGTTATCCTGCCTACCAGCACAGTCAAGGGGTAGAAGGCTTTATGGCTGCATAGAAAACCTTAGGCTGCAGGGTATCCTTATTGCCATTCCAGGAGGAAAAATCTTGGTTTGAGATGTAGAACACATGTATATTTCTGCTTTAGTGCTCGTTTTTACCCAACCTACACTAAAATAAGTAAATCCAAGGGCTGCTTTAAAATAATGCACATAACTGACTAATGGATTAAAAAGCCTGGATTCTGTTCTTCATTCTGGTGGTAAATTGTCAGTTACTCTGCAAAGCCCTATGAATGTCTGCGCCTCACTTTTTCTGCAAAACACTGAAGAAAAGTAGTGTATTCCTTTTTTCTAAAACATCTTGAGGATCTGGGGTACAGAATGCTTTATATATACAAAATATTGCTGTTAGCACTGTCTGTCAGTGAAATCTCTTTTAGTCTACTTTTATGCAACAGTGTTACTTTCTCTGATTTGTTGCTTTAGAATTAATTTTAATGTTATATAAACAGTGTCAGTTCTGTCTTGCTATTTGCTCTTTTGCTTCTTTGCAGACCACCGGGGAACTCCTTTAGCTGTGACATTGTAATGGGAGGTGGAGACACCTCGAGGAGAAGGTCGAGACAGACAACAGCAATTACAGTCAATAACATCTCTGACTTGCCTCGATTACAGGTTTGTGTGTGATCTGTGCAGGTCATCTTTCCTTTGTACAGGTATTTACAATGAGGCAGGACATGAAAATAACTGTTTCCTTTGTAGGAGCTCTAGGAGGAGCTTCCTGTTATTATCATTGTCTTTTCACAGCCTCAGATAGAGTAGGGCAGGGTGGTGGTTTTAAGGGAAGGCAGCTAAGGTTGGAGTAAATGTCCTCAGGGTTTTCCCTCACTGCTGTGATGTTACAGCCATGACAAGCAGCTAGAAGTTAGAACAGTCCTGGGACTGCCAGAACTTACACTAAAGGGAAAAATGAACTTAAGTTTAAATTTTATTTTTCAACCTTTGCCATGTGTGAAGGATTGTTTTTTATGGCTTTCATCTCTATTTTCCTTTAGAAACCTCAGGAGAACTGTCCACCCTTCAAATCTGTTTCAATGTGTTTTAAATGCATGATATGGAGCACATCCACTCTCAGTAGGTTGCAGAAAGAGGCCATAAAATCATAACACATCTTTGGAGGGGTGAGCTTGTTCTTTATTTCCTAGAAGCATCAGCCAGGTTTACACCTCTTTGTGTAGGGAAAGCTGCAGGAGAAGATGAATGTTCCTGAGGGCTCAGAGACAGCCTCATGTTTGGGATAAGGCTGAGGTTAGCTGTGGAGCCTGTGTCCAGGCAGTAATTTGACAGCAGCTATGGGCACACAGTAATGCAGGCTCTGAAAATCGCAGGAGCCTGCTGAGTTATTGTGAGCTGGAGGAGCTTTTCTGTTTGTGGGCACATGGGTCTGCCTGCCTCACATTGTGCAGACATAACTGAGACATAAAGGAGGCTGGCAACTTGCAGAACACTGATGGAAGGGGGGACAGGGGGCTGAAGAAGAAAAGTTAAGAGTTTGTAGACAAATGGCTCAAACCTAGTTGTGAATTCCTAGAAGGTACTTGGTCTTTAAATGAAAGCATTTGTCAAGCAACATACTGATTTAATGTGGGAATCACATAGATATCTGCAAAGCTTTTTGCGCCCTGTTTGTGGTGAGATTTAACAGACAAAGCAGTTTTACTTTCTCCCAAGGTTTGTATTTCTTCACATACCCAAACTACATAGGGCAGTCATCACACAAAGTGAGACACAGATAATACATATAATGTTTCCACAGATTGTGACTGATTATAAATAAGGCTTATTAAATAACTTGCTTTCCTTCTGGTGGTGTTGGACCATACCATTAGCACCAGTGTTGGATTATGCAGGGCCTTGTATCAGTCACACTTTGCTACACCTGGCTGCTGGTCTGCATCCCCTGTCCCACAGACGCCCTCCTGTTTTACCTGGGCAATGAACCTGGCATTTCCATTGTGAGCAGCACCTTTCTTGGACCCTTCCTTGTCTCCTGTGCCTGCACTGGGACCTCAGTGTCATGATGTAGAGCCTTGGCTGTGCTTGCCAGTGGCTGTGATCAGGCTGCACGTCCGTGCTGTGCCCAGCACTGAGCTGCTGGGACAGATGCATTCCACAGAGCCCAGCCAGCATCTCTGTCTGGGCAGTGTGTAACCCCTTTTTGTCCTGACCCCTGTCAAGACTCTGTTAGGGAATGGAGTAGGCTCTGCACAGCAGCTTGGTAGGCAGTCCCACTACCACAGCTCTAGCTGATGCACAGGCTTGTAGTACTTTTAGACAGAACCTTTATTTCAAGTTTGGTTTTGTTAATTTGTTTTGTTTTCTAAACTTTCAAAAGCTTCTTCTTGGACCCTGAAGTATTCCTGTACTGGAGCCTTGTGACTTAGTAAGGACTCATAAGTTGTTGATAAATGTGTCCAGAAAGTAGCTACATGGTTGGTCATTCCTGTAAATCATTGGACTCTTCATGAATTTAATGTTGGGCTTTTCCTTAAAAGCCCTCTCCCAAACTGGACACAAGACAATGGACACCAGCAGGCACAGCTCCCAGTGACTGGGATATTGTCACATATCCAAATGCCTGGTGGGAGGAGCAGACATTAGGTCTGAATTCATCCTGGCAGGGAGATTCGGCTGAGAGAGAAGGAAAAGAAGGTCAAAGGCAGCTCCAAGGAAACGGCTTTGGTTTAAAATATTTCATCAGTTTTCACACTGAAAATGCAAGTATGGGAATACAATTACTTGGCAGAGAAGCCACATTTAGTAACAGTCCTGTATACATTCAGTGCTCTATAGGGAAGGAGACACAATATATCTCTGGTCACCTCAGCAAAATTACGTGTTCCCCTTTGTAAATGTGACTTTTTTACAAAATATTTTATGTAATGGGGAGACTTTTTAAAATCAATATTGATAAAAGATGTTATTTTTTCAGTAGATCATTGCTCTCTACTTTATCCACACAGCCTTTGCAGGGCAGACTGGCTTTATCTGAGCAGTGCATCAATGTCAGTGCAGCTGGGAACACTACTGGGATGCTCACCTCAGTTGTTTCCCTTCCTCTTCCTGTCTGTCTTTGATTTTTCCTGCTGTAACTCAATAAGATAACCACGGACACCCTTTTCCTTGTTGATTCAACAAGTTTGCTTTTTGAAGACCATTGTTATCTTCCACTTGGGCTTTGTTGCCTCAGGATGCTTCACCTCCCCATGCAGGCCAGGTTGGGAGTTTGGAGTGATGCACATACCTGCCAGAGCAGGGCCATGCCAGACATCACCTGTGAGGAGGCAGGAAATGGGTACCAGTATGTCTTGTCTGTGTTCTTCTTTTGGAACATAGCTTGACCAAAGAACTGAGCAGCTGAAATGTCACAGAGGAACATGTGGTGGGTGGATTTTTTAATGGGAAGCCAGGATTAGTTTACATTTGCTTTTTTTCTGGTTTGAGTTACAAGCTAAAAATGTGGAAAGGCTTTGTCATTACATCTCAATGGCAGTTTTGTTTATTCTGGCCTAGAAAGAAGCATTTCCCCACAGACTAGCAAAACAAGAGCACAAATACAGTGCCCTGCAAAGGTAATTGCTTACCAGATCCTGAAACCCCTGAAGTACAGATTGTCAGTCTTTCACACTGCCAACCTCTGTGGCACATTTGTACCCAGGTTCCTTTGTCAGCACTTCAAACGATTTTTATGTTCTCCATTGGCTGTGCTGGGCAGGGTGTTGACAGAGCCCCGAGTGCATCAGCTGACTCTGCAGCCTCTTACTCCTGTCCCACAGGTTTGGCTGCCTGTGTTCAAGGTCTGTCATGATATGGTGGAATGTAATCTGGGATCAGAGTGCTGTGAAAAGAGCTGTGTGCCAAAGAGCTGAGAGAAGCTTGCTGGGGCCTCCCCGCTTCCGTTGGGAGCCATGGCACAGAGCTGCCCTTGTCCTCAGTCCTCTCTGGGGTGGGCTGTAGGGCTGTCTGTGCCTGACTGTGGACCTGGCTGTGGCTGATCCTGACTTGGCTTCCTGGCTTGGCCTCAGACCTGGCACATCCCTGTGGACTCACTGAGCTCCTGGCTCAATGTAGTCACTCTCACCAGACCTGCTCTGCTCTTCTTGCTTGGTCGCTGTGTCCCTGTGCCCCTTCACCCGAGGCCCCTGCTGTCCTCGCTGCCAGCCCTGTTCACCTTTGCTCCTCAGGCTCCCTGAGCTCTCCGCAGCTGCTGCTCTGCCCAGCTCCTGGCACGGGCCACAGCACCCCTGTGTGTCTGAGACTCGGAGAGGGAATGGGCAGTGATGTGAGAGACGTTATTGCTGTGACAATAAGGAAGATGTGGCATTAGTTTTCCCTTCCTTCAGCTTCCTGAAAAGCCTAAGCTCGTGTCTATCGGCACCAGCCCGGATGCCGGGAGAGCAGCCGGCAGGAGGAGCTCTCTGGACACGTCGCGGGATCATTCCCAGGCGGTCGCAGCCGCGTGTTTCAAGGGCATCGCTTTAGATCTGCCTTCTTGGGACTTCCTTACAGACAAGCCAGCAGCAGCAGAAGACAGAGGAAACTTCGTGGTATTGCAACCGAGCAGCCCCAATGATTTATTTTAAAATTATTTTTAGACTTCTCGGATTGTTTCTCCCACCATGTTGCCTTTCTCTGTCATAATTTCAGAAACTTAAGGTATTCAGGAAGATATTGAGGATGTCTTCTAGGTCCCTAGAAGTGGCCAAGTGTTTTATTTTCCAAGAAAGCTAGTGTAAGGTTTCTTGGACAGCATCCTAACCACGGAGTAAAGAAGTCCAAAGCAATGTTTGTCTTAGCACAGGCAGATATCCTCCTGGAGTCCTCATGACCTCTGAGGGGACCTGCAAGCAAAGAGCTCTGAAATGTATCAGTACCACTCTGAGTGTTGGCCTGACAAAGTTATTCAAACAGTTCTGCCTCCTTGTATACAGTTCACCTTTGTCTTCTGTGAGAAGCAGGTACAGAGGACAGGAGTAGCTCTTTTGCACAGTGTTCTCATTAGTTAGGTGCAAAGTATCACTCTGCTTCTTCAGGCCAGTCCTGCAGCCCTAAATTTCTTGGGCCCCGTGGTCGTACCTCTGCACCACCTTTAAAAAATAATTAAGATTTATTTTTTAAATTGGTGAATCCTTTACTTTTATAAGTCTGGTCCTCATGTAGTTACTAAATGGGAACTAGGTGCCTTCTGGTCCTGAATGTTGCTGTAATAATTATTTTGATTCTGAATGTGCCAGAAACTATTCTAATGCATATTAGCATAAATTAAGTCAATAGAGATTCTTCAAATTTATCCTGGTGTTCCAGAGAATGGAATTCATGCACTTCAATTTACAGCTTATTAAGTGATCAGAATTAATGAACTCACAATGACCTTTTCTGTTCTTGTTTACACGTTTCCTTCCCATTCACTCATAATGTACATGGTTTAGAAAAAGCAGAGAGTTGAAAAGGCAGCGTGTGGGTCAGATATGTCCTATGGAGCACAGCATTGTGCTCCAGGCTTTAATCATATTTGCAAAGCTGCAGTGTAGAAATGGCACCTCTGCTGATGCGCAGAAACCCAGCCCGATTTTCAGAACTCTGCATTCTGAAAGCTAGAAAAACATTTGTACTGAGCAACAGGGAAGGTGTTCTTCAGAGTCACTGGAATTTAATAGATGCAGAACAATTCCTCCTTTTTCTTTCTTTTTTTTTTTTTTTAGAGTAATTTTTCAGTGTAGTACCATATTTGAGCCTGGTGGCTGGGCATAATGCAAACCATCAGTTCCATCTTTCCTTTTATTCTGAGATTTGGGAATCACTTGGGATGTCACCAAGAAAACCTCACGCAAACCCTCTTTTTCCCAAGACCAACTGAAGGTTATTCCACTGTGGTTCATTCAGCTCAAGGTTGGAATGCTGAAAGTTTCCCTTTGATTTTCATTATGTGTAAGGCTAAACTTGTGGGGCTGTGTGCTGTGTGCTCATCTGGGCACTGTTTCTCTCTGACTTCATGGAACAGGACAACTTCTAAATGCTTCATCTGATCAATTATAAAAATTTCAGCAACTTCCTATTATTACTGTGGGATAGAAGACCACTAACTTGTGAAAATACTAGGAAATCTGAAAGGGAAAAATGGGAAGCAACAGCCATTTAGATACCACTGCATTTGTAGGTGTGAAGCAACTGGGTGATAGCTCTCGCATACCAATACCTTTATCTCATCTCTCTCTGTGCTCCAGAAAAGTTATCATGTGAGCACACAGAAGGATTTGTCACCAGATAAATACAGGGCTTATATGCAACCTCTGCAGAACTGGAGGAGAATCGAGATCTGAAGTTGGAAGGAAGAAGGATGGGGGACACACAGAAACCCTGATGTGAGGGAGCTGAGGGTACCCTGCTAGAGCAGTAGTGTAAGTGTGCACAGTGACATTTAGAGAACCCATTTACTCAGGGAATGGAGGGAGATGGGGCATTAAAATGCTATTGTAGGAGAGAATGAGGGATTCCTGAAGAGGAAAATGCTGCGATCACAGCAACCCATACACAGCCTGCTTGGGGGCATGCACGTGCCCCAGACATTGGTGGGGGAGCCGAGAAGCTTGGGAAGGTGGCACATGAGGCATTTGTGCAGGGGGGTGTGAGGCTTATGGAATAAATCCGTGCATGGAAGAGAGAAATCTTCAAAGGAATGGCTGTAGATAGTGAACTGCCCACAAGAAATGAGAAATAGGGGGCAGGCAACTGCCTCACCCTGAGCGTCTCTGCTGAGAGCAAGGGGGGCCATGGCAGCAGATGGGAAAGGAGGTTTCAAGCCCTGTGGGCTGGTTCTGGCTGAGTATGACTTGCTGGAAACCAGAGAAACTGGTTAGTAACTCAAGCAGGCCAGCATGGAGCCCAGGGCTGGACAGAGCTCTGAGCAGAGCCACACAAGTAGCTCACCCTGAACGTGGTCCCTGCAGAGAGCTGGAACTGCCTGCCTGGCTGCTCCTCTCCGTGCTGGTGCAGAGGTGGTGCATCTCAGAGGCTACCAGGCACTCCCTGTGCCTGAAGGTAACATGCAGAGGCAGTAGTCCCTGGAAGTTGATATATTCCTTGTTCTTTTCACCTCTTTTTGCTCATGTACTTGCATACCAATGTTAAAAGATGAGAGAGACTCTCAAAGGCAAGTGTAGTGAAGTGACACTGAAGATTTGTAAAAACGGGGGGAGGAGAGCCTATGGTTGCACTGGAGGAAGGTAGAGCATGCTGGATTCACAGGAATCAGCTTAAAGTACAACTGACATAAAATTCCAGTTAAAAAACAAATGTGGCTTAATACAAGTTTCAAGTACTGCTCTATTTTCCAAATTTGTTAGCTTTTTTCTTCTTCCCTTCTTAGTGCTGAGTGTTGAAGCCCACAAGACAATAACTTAACAACAGTGCTAGTATTTCCAAGTTCTGTTTCTTTAAAAAGTTCATAAAACTTGTCACAATACTCCAGTAAAGCTCTTTCTGCTGTGCTATCTAATCCAAAGTAGTTTGTATCAGATTTATGTTCTGGCAGCTCTGTGACCAACTTGGACTCTACCACACTGCAAACACAAAAGATTACTTAAAGTTGTTGTTATTGAATTTGAAGGACTCTTTTGTTTCATGGCTCCACACCCTCGTACCGGGGTTGTGGTCCCCAATGACTCTGTACCTCATACATTTACAAACTTAGGCATGGCGGAATGAAGATGTTTCCACAAGAGACAACTTATTATTTTGGTAGATTTAGCCTGTTCTTTTTGTTAAAATTGTCAGTGTCAAAAAACAGTAGAAGATATAAAGTATTGGAGAATTCAGTGAGGTCTGATATTTTGACCAAAGGGTCCTTGAGATGTAAAAGTTAGGTTTCTTCTCTCTCATGTAAGTCTCCTTCAAACTGATGTCTTAATTCATAAGACTTCCCTGAAACCTTGAATCAACCTGGTCAAGTTCCTAGAGAAAAAGTTGTGCAGAAAATTATCAAACTCTCGATTCCCCTGGTGTGAGGCCTTGCAAACTTGAGCCTGAAAACATAAAAGACTGAAACTGATGTCAGTCACACCCTCAACACAAAGATTATAGGTGTAACCAGAGGAGGAATTCATCGCAGAATCTCTCTGATCTGAAGTCAAGCAGAGCTCTGGAAACAGCTGCCAAATACCCCAGGCCAGAGACCTCTCATCCCAGGGCTGGTTCATCACCTGTGTTATCCGGTGCTCTAAAGCTTTTTCTATCCCCACTTTGTGGAAAGATTACTGACACCCTTTGCAGAAATTGGAATGTTTTATTTGTGGGTTGTGTTTGCTGGGGTTTTTTGTTGTTTTTTTTTTGTTTTTCTTTTAGATGAGTCAACATTTGGCTGAAGGACCAGTAATTTTTCTTACTTTGACTCCAGGAGAAAAAGATATTTACTATCTCCACACTTCCAAGTGAGAAGTTCACCTTATAACAGCAGGTGTACCTTGGGGTTGCAACTAACAGTGATTAACATCATTAATAGTACAATGATCTGTACTGTCTAACTGCCCCTGCAGCAAAAAATCAGTTTAATCATTTATAATTCATCTTTAAATTACTTGTCTTGAAAAGGTCGTATGTTACTCGTGTGTGACCATGCAACCTGGTGTCTATATTGTTGCTATACTCATGACCATCACTATTTTGTGTGTTCATTGCCTGATTCTGCTGACATTTGTAAAACATGCATGAAATTTGGTGGTTTTCTTCTAATGTTATGTCTCAAACATATGCCTGTGGCTCAGTGGGATTCTGGTGGAGGGTCACTGTGCATTACTCTAAAACCTGCTGGATGTGCAGGCGTGCACAGGCAGCAGCTGAACTGGGCAGGGACAGGCAGAGGACACACTGAGCTTCTCAGCTGGGTTTTGCTTTCCAGCCCCATGCTCTGTACTGTTGTGTTCTGCTGTGAGAATCCTTCAATTCTTCTTCCCTTTGGGTCTTTAATGCTGGCAGATGGAAATCCAGCTCAACTTTCAAAAACTTTGAATAATTTATTAAGAACAAAATTGTTGGGTCTGAGAGCTGGTTCCTTCTCTCTTTCTTTCTCTTTTTCTCTGCAAACTGCCTTTCAGAGGCAAAGTTTCTAATTACAGGTCAGGGAGGCAGGTTTAATCACACAGCAGAGCCCTTGATGCAGCATTAGAGAGTGTTATTTATACACCTGAATTAATAGGGATGCAGCATTTCAGTTGAGAAGAATAAGGTGGTTTTCAATTTCACTCTTTTTATGTGAAACAAACCACATCAGATTCACTGGGCTTTTTGACCTAAATTATTGGGATTCTGAGTAACTAGCAAGTGGCTGCTGAGCAGAGCTAGAGAAACAAAAAAAAGGCAAGAATAGACAGAGAACTGCTTACATAGCAGAGGAACAATAAGCAGGATGTATTGGAAAAAGCTGGGAGGGGATGGAAAGAGGAAGCCATTGGGAAAACTGAACAGGGTAGAAATGCACATGTGCAGCTGTCTGTCCCAAGGAAGACTTTTGGAGAGTGGCAGCATCCACAGAAACTGAAGGGCAATGTCAGTCTGTTGGCACACACTTAGATACCTCAAAATATTGTTGTACTTTTAGGGCCAGGAATGGGAGAGATGGGGATGAAACATGAAGCACATGAGGAGTTCCTATTGCAGGGGATGGGATCCCTGCACTGTCATCACTTAGAGTTGCTGTCAGCTTTTGCTGGAGGTACTGGTTCTGTAGTACTGAAAAGAAGTGGGGAATCCTGGACAGAATTGTTCCTGCAGTGCTGTGAGCTCCAATGTGACTTTTTTACAGCAGCACAGAGATTAATTTTCCCTGCTAGTTTGGATATGAAACTCACATTCACTGTGGACTTTCATCCAGTTTTATCCCTGTCTCAAACTTGCATAGTTTGGCTTCTTGTTTGGTTTCTGCTTGGAAAGTCTGTGAAAATTTCTAGGAGCTTTTTGGACTTTTTTCAGGGTAAAAAGTTGGGCTTCTGTGCCTATGCATGTGATTCTCTACGTTGTGGAATACACTGAGTTGACTGCGACCCTGATTGGCCTTGTTTGGGCTCCGAGATAAGCTTGTGTATCTCCCACTTGGCAGCTGTGTTGAGCTGCATGATGGGCAAGGGTCCCCAACAGCAGGCTGTTCCTTCTGGCAGCAGTTCTGCTGGTTGTGGTTCATGGATGGGGCACCTCTCCCACAGTGTGCCCTGCAAAACCAAAATATCTGTCACTTAAAAGTCCCAAAGTGACAGAGAGGGAGGGTTGCTATGCTTCAAAATAGCTAAAATGCAGGTTCTGTGGGTATGGAGCAAAGAACAGCAGCGAGGATACCAGATCTTAGGCTCAGTATGTGAGACTTGGCATGGCCTTGAGCTCCTAGAAGCTGCGTTTTGCTGCGAGTGGTAGATTTCTAGAAACCATACCCAGCAGTCTCTAAGCTTAGCTAAGAGACAGATGAATGCAACACAGTCAGTGCCTAGATGATATATTATTTAAGGAAAAAAAGGTTATCTACTTATGTAAATTTACATTCAATCCCAAGATAATTTTTTGTTTAGTAGACTTAGACTGTGAACCTTGTTCTCTTGTATGTCTGCAAATCATTACCACAGTGCTGGAGCAGTGTGTGCAGGGAATAGGAACTGATTCACCATCCAGAGCATCACAGTGCCCTGGCCATTGAATCTGCCAGCAGTGTGTCAGGATCCAAAACTGGGCTGCAAGCTGGGTGGAAACTTAGTTGCAGAAAAGAAGTCAGAAGCCTGAGAGAGCAAGCCAAAGAGAAGTCCTCAGCAGAGAGCAATGGAAACGCAGTTCCCCTGGGTGCAGTGGGAGCGGCCAGCTCTGCTTCCCAGCCTTTGCACTGCCAGCAGGAGGATTTCTGCCAGGCTGCCAGGGAGGAGAATGTGGGGTCTGTGCACGCTGTCCCTGTGACACCCCTGTTATTACTGTCACATGCAGGTGGCTGACACCCGCTGTGACAGAGGCAACCAAGGGTTTGGTGTTGTGCTGCACTAGACAACTTGTCTCGTGTGACAGTCAGGCTGTGCTTCCTCTGGGAGGGGATTTAGAGAGCACTGTTGCTTTTTGGTGTCTATGTGGGTTTTCTCCTCCAAAAATAGCTACCTGTTGAAGTGGGAGTATTTCAGAACGGGAGAGGATTAGCAGTGGTGACATGGATGGTCATATTTCAGGGCAAACACCTGTAAATCAGTCTAAGCCTGTAAGTAGCAACCTATTAAACTCAGTTCACCTCAGCAGCACTCACCCCGTGTCTGTGGGGAGGGCTGGAGCCAGTTACCCAGCCCTCAGAGTGCAGCTGCTGCTCCAAGCTCAGCCTTTTCCCATCTTCTGTACCACTGCAAATGGAGCAGCTATGGATGGTAACAGCTGACAAGGCAAAACACATTAAAGAGGTGATGACATCTTTTTAATACATCGTCTGTATTTCTACTTCTCTTTTATCCCATTTCTGGCCCCTCTTGGAGCTCTGAAATGCTTTTCCTTGTTGTTTTGTTTTTGGGAGCTTTTTAATAGAGAAATTCTTTTAACATTAGAGATGTTAGATTGAGTCTTCCAGTGCTGCCCCTTCTGTTCAGCAGAAAAGTTGCCAGCAGGGATGTGTTGCCTGGTTTTCTAGAGGTGAAGCACACAGCTGTTGTAACATCCCATGCCCTTTCCAATCTGCAGGTGTGCAGTGAGAATTATTTATTAATTATATATTAACTTGAATCCTCTGTTATTGCCACTGGCTTCTGGTCTTTCAAAAAGGACTTGACCATGTGGAATTTCTGAATGAATTGCTGCAAACTCCTGTTTAATGAACTTTGCATAACAAAGTGCTAGGAACACATTTCCTATAGATATATGGCTTAACCACAAAGTATTCAAAGTTACTTTGGGAACAAACACTCTGTACCTTTGACCTGGCACTGAAAATGTTACAAGGTCACAGAGCTCAATCCAGTTCTCTCAGCAACTTCCAGAGTGATTTGTGACACTTTTGTGATCCCTTGGGATCTACTGTTCCCTTATCCTGGAAAATAGCATCAACCTCACCAAGGGTCTGAAGGCATATGAGATCTTTGGCCAGTTTGTGTGTGCAATTGTAGTTGCATAAGGAAACTATCCTTGATTTTTGTGATATTTAAATATTCTGTTAGTTGCCCTCCTTTTTATATCTTACGTGTGTGTATATATATGCACTTTTATATAACTTACTTTATATAACTGAACTTAAAATCTGTGGTGAGTATTGCTGTGAAAGAAAATCTAGCCATTTCAAATATTAGATTTTAATAGTAGTTTGTAAGTTTTCTTCCTTTTTAAAGGAAACTAGCAAAGTTTCATTGTTCTTCTTAACTTGTCACCACTAGCTTGGAGCATAGGTTTATGTAACATTTTCTTTATTACAGGGATCAGTAGTAGATACTTCAGAGAATGTATCTAGTATATGAAGATACACAATAAAGAATCATTTGGTTTCTCACCAGTGAGGGAATTTTTCTCGAATAAAAAAGCCTGGCTCACCTGATCGTGGAAGTTGAGTCAAATTATGGAGCTATGTTATTTTTTCAGAAGTTCTCATGATCCTGCAGATAAGGTGATCTCTTTTCTTCAGGCTGGCTGCTGTCTCTGACCACTCTGCAGGTAAACACAGATGAGTGTCAAAGTCCAGAACAGTGTGTGTGAACAATGAAGAGCTCTTGTTTTTTTCTGTCTCATTCTGGATTCATGAAGTTGTATGTCTTGGGAGCATGGGGATTCCAGTGATGCTGATGTGAATTTTCCAGAAGGAACTGGGAGCAAAGAAATGGGACACATTTGACAAGGAAAGTGCATTTCTGCTGTTTCCATATGAGCTCAGTAAGATTGCTGCAGACCTACAAAGTTCTGAAAGTCACTACTTCTTCAGGTCAGTTACATACACCATTCTCCCAAGAAAATTAAAAATTGGCATTCAAAACAATTTGCATACATATCAAAGTGCATATCGTCATCCCTCGTTTACAGATTCAGAAAGTAAGATTTCAGCAAGGATTTACACATCTGAGGGAAAAACTGGAATCAAATGTTATATAAGGATGTTTCTGTAAATATGTGTCCTGTGTGTTCAGAGATCCTTCTGGCTTTGGAGTTTGGGAATTGCTGAGAACAATTGGTGTGCTCTGAGATGCTGTATTCATCCCTTCAGGACTGTGCTGATAGTCACTTTCCTTGCTGAAACACCTTGCCCTAGTTTCCTTTCAGGAACCGAGTATTAATTTCTTAAGAAACTTTTATTAATTGTAATGTAAGCAGTTTTGGGAGAGAGGAACACTCAGCTATCAGAAAGAAGATCCAGTTCTGCATGTACAGAACAATGAAGATTTGGCTGTGTCAAAACCCTGTTCCCCAATTTTGTCTGGTGTTTTTGGGGAATACTGCACTGCTGTGGGAAGCACGGTTGGCCTGGGTGAGTTGCTGGCATAAAGCTGTTGATAAAAATGCACTCTGTGCCATTGCCTGGGTAAAGACCATTTCATTTTCTAGTGGGCATGAAGAGTTGTCAGTGTCATTGAAATGGTGTAGCTCTGAATAGTTGCTGTAAATTTCATCTGGGCAATATCCCCAATTGTGTTAGATATAATTACATTCAAAGTTCTTTTTAATCATTTATTTGGAACATGTCCCAAGATTCAGCAGTTTTGGATTGGGACAGAAATTGAATTATTTATTATCAATTAGAGGTTGTCAGAGCCTTTGACACCACGTCGAGCTGGCATTGTTTGGTATCTGTATTAATGATCGTATAGGATAAAAGCATGAAATTATTGGTTAGAAAGCTTTTATTCTAGGCTGAGAAGGCTAGTTTGCATACTTGGCTAGATGCTTCCCTACACTCACTGTCATTATGGCTCTGTTTAATCAAGTCAATGTTGCCTGTGGAATTGCTTGCCCATAAATTGATGAATTGAGTGTAAGAATAATTCTCCCTAGATTGAACCCAGTTGTGACTTCCCTTGCCATCCCAGCCCAGCACATTTAGACTCTTCTGCTTTGGCTGTGGTCTGCTACAGCCTCTGGAACAATCTTTGTCACATCTGTTCTTTTCTTAGAAGAGCAATTTATTGATGGCTCTTGGTGCTCGGATAATGCTGGATGCTGAGCCTTTGTTCCCCCAGGTGAGGGGATGGAGCCCATAACCTCACAGGTGTCCTGAGCTCTCTCACAGCTCTCTTCTGCATCCTTCTCTCATCAGTGTCAGTCTTAACAATAATTTTTCTTATTGTGTTTTGGCACTTTACCTCAGCTTAAAATGGAGATCACGTTACAGAGGAGCATAGGGTGATCCCAGAAATGTCACTGCAGAAAGGGAAACTGTCACAGATTTAGAGGGAAGGAGCAGGGAGAAGATGCCACTTGTCTCCTTGAGTGGCTGAGGAGAAAGGATGCTCATGGGACATTGTCTCATCCCCATGTCTTCTGGATTTGGCTGTTGCCAGGGTTAGTACAGCCTTAGTGGGAGGAAGAGGGGGGAAAAAACCCTTCTGAGGACATACTTGAATGATGTTTTGTAGCAAATACATATTTTTTCTGCCTGCACTCTGAGCTGCTGGAAGCTGTATGCGTTAGCCCTGATCCAGCATGTTACAAGATATGATTTGAACAAGGTTATGAGAAGTTACATGATCTGGGGAGAGAGCAGGAACCTCTCATATGATAACAACAATAATTCATGTTATAAGTCCCTTACCAGTTCTACTCCCCATTGGAGTCAGTTTCCAGCATCTTCGGTGAATTCCAGTCTCTTGAAATGTATGCAAATTTCTCAGTGGGATCACTGATCTGGGGTTTTCTTCTTCTGATTTTCTTTTTCCTGCTTCACACACACTTATCAAAAGCAGGGTTGTCCCACTGTCACAAGAAAATTTTCACATATACAACTTTTCCAATTATTTTATTACAGCAAAGGAAGCTGAAACTAGAGAAAGACAGAAGTTCTCATTTTACTGGGAAATGTTGAGATTTCAAAACCTTTTCTGTTTCAGAATGTATCACATTTTAAATCAAGCTTTCTTACAAAATGAAACTCTAAACACATTGTTTTCTTTTGATCAGAGCAGTTCCTCCGATTTCAGTGTCTTTAAACCGAAAAAAAAAGTTATTTTATATAGCTTCATCTAACTTTTTATATAATTGAATATATTTTTTTATTTTGGAAAACTTTTCTCAACAATGTCCAGTACACCAAAAATGCCAAAATAGTAATTTTTTACATTATTTAAATACCTCCTTTATTTTGTTAAACAGAAAAATCACAATGTTTTTCAAAACATTTGGGCTTCAACAAACTTTTCTTTTTTCCCTTTAGCATTCCTCCACACACAAACACTCATTATCTAGACAAATATTTTAATACTATGTAACTTTCATTCTTTTCAAATTGGTGACTGCATGGTAAGAAGTACCTCTTCCAGGGAGCTCACTTGGAAAAGCTGAAGCTGCATGTATCCAACCTCTCAGGCTCACTGCTGACTTCCATAAAGGAAAGTATGCAACTGGAATTCCTGGAACAGACCTCTCTAGAAGAATGTGCTTTGTATCAAAGACACTATTTCTCACGGAAAAAACAAAACAAAACAAAACTCAAGCCAACCAAAGCCCGGCCCTTAACAACAAATCAACAAAAATAAAGCCACTTGTGTTATAAATCAGCTTTTGTCTTGACTTGCAGAAGGTGCAATGGCCCCTTCATCTGCTCAAATCCTTCTGCTTAAGAAAAAAAAAGTGGAAATGGAGAATGTGGCCTGTCGAGCTGCGGTATAATGCACCTCAAACGCTGCGAGCAGTTTTTCTTTCCCAGTCTGGCAGTGATGTTTCTGATTCCCAGCATCCCTCTCCAGAAGCTGACAAGCAGCAGCAACTCTCAACTGAGGCAGACTTGGGAAATGACTAATTAACCAGTGATTGCAGGATTGCTTCCTGCCCTGGGTATCAGACCACAAGGGTGAGGCTTCACAAGGCCGGAGCGAGCGCAGGAAGCGGTGCTGGGCTGTGCTTCCACAATGGGGGCATTATAGACACATGGCCCGGGGGCTGCCGGGGCCGCGCTGAATGGGCTCTGATACCATCGGGGAATGGAGTACCTGCTAGTTCAAAGCGAGCCTGAATGCAGGTTTTAATCCTTTCTGACAATTGTTGAGAGGAAATGGCCTTTCCTCTGACCTTATCGTTGTAAACAACAACTAGTCATCAGGTTTGTCCTGCTGAGGGAATAGTCAAGGTCTATGCAAGGATTTTACTCCAGATTTTTTTTTTCTCTCTCTGATTACAATGGTTTAATTCTCTAGACCTGAAATGCATTCTCACCCCTTAATATACTGACCTCATGTACATTCTTTCTTAATTATTGAGTCCATACAGCTCGGCCTGGTTCAAATTAGCTCCTCGGAGCTGTGGGCAGACATCCCGTGGCCAGTTTCGGTACTCAGCCCTGTGGTTGTTTTTGTGATGGGCTGTTGAGAGATGCCTTTTGGATACACCAGTATCCCCAGAACCGGGTGTGAGACAAGCTGACAAACTTTTCTAGCATGACGAAGAATCGCTAAGAGCTATTTTCACATTGGCCAAGAGGCAGGATGGGGAATTGCTGCTAGGCACCATTAGCGTGGCATTTTTAGTATGATAGAAGGATGCAAACACTTCTGGAATTGCAGAGGTGGGTGAATTTATCTCTGTGGATTCATATATATGGCTTTTAATGCTAAGACAATACAGATGAAAGAGGACATGACACAGTGGCTTTTCCTGCTCCTGGAGTTCAAGCCAACTGTCTGTAACCAGCAGGACAGTGACGATGCAGAAGGGGGCTCACCTGCTGCATTGACACAATTTCAGAGTGATGAAATCCACTTCCCCCGGATCTGGGCAGGACTCTGCCTCTGGCAGGCCCCGGTATTGAGATGCACATCACGGTGGCCAACTGTAAGCATCCCCTTGCCAGTGGCTGCTCATCAGGTGCTAAGTGGTGTAGCAGAGATCAGCTGTCACAGCCTTTCTGAAAGGGAGTTTGCAGAGCTATTAAGAGGACACTTCTGTGCCTGTCCATAGACCGTGGCAGGGTATTGGAGGTTACTGATGGCTTTGTATGAACGGCTTTTTAATGCTAGTGGAGGTTATGGGTAGCACTCGCATGCCTGCTCTTTGGCCCCCCACACTAAGTCAGAGAGCAAGCCAGAACAGATTGCTGCCTTGCACTGCACAGCCTGGCTGATCACTGCAAAATGAGAAAAGGCCTGCACTAGTCAGTGTGCTTAAGCTCTCTGCAATTCACAGCTTTTTCTCTGGAGCCAAGGAACATTCCTTTCCTAGGTAAAGACGATGAATTGTAAATTTTTCTTCTTGTCTTGATTGACCCAGCTTAATATCTGCTTCTTCAGCTTGTAAGGATCCTGCTTGACAACAGAAATGTGGTGTGTTTTCAGCAGGCTGAAAGTCGCTATGTATAGGTCCATATTTCTAGTGAAAATCCTGTAAGGGTCTGCAAATGAGAGCAGGTTAAAGCCACTTTCCTTGGTTTTGTAGGAATGTCTGGGCAGGCTGTGGCAGGTTGAGAGGAAACTGGTGGGTTTTCATAGAGAGGGTGTCTGGTTTTCACAACTACGTACTACCTGTGGTAACTTTGGGCTGTGTTTTGTGTAACGTATTTGTGAGCAAAGAGAAAAGCCTGAGCACCGTGGGGAGCAGCCTCTGAACACTACATACATCCTCTGCCAAGGGGATGAGCAAGGTCAGGGTCTCAAGCAGTGAAGTAAACAGAGTTGAATCTGCCCTGTGCTTTGTCTCTGGCACCCACATGTGCTGTGGCCAAGAACGGGCTGTACCCAAGGCATGGGTTTCTCTGATTTTCATCAGGATGTGGGACTGTGGGTGGAAGAGTGTGTTACAATAAACATTTGCAGTCTGTCCTGTAGCGTGTGAAGTTGTTTTCCTTGCTTCATACCAAAATGAGTTGGAATCACTTTGCTTCCAGTTTTGTTCAGAAAACAACTGTACAGGGCTGTGGCACATGTGTGCCAGTGGGACTGAGACTTAAGTAAGTGGGAAGGATCTCAAGCTCTCATGTGATATGCCCGAAGGAATTTCCTTTCCTGGGGGTTGACCCCTGTGGCAAGGTTGTGTAATTAAGCTGCTGGGAGATGTGGTCGCTGGGTATGGGGTGTGCTCTGTAACTTGCAGGGCACCAGCAGGTTGGTGGGGCAGTCCCACCATCCCAGGTGCCTTGTGTGTGCTCTGTGCATCACCTGTGCACTGTCTGCATCAGGGTCACGTTGTCACAAGGCTGAAGGGAAGGCTATTAGGGGAAGTATTTCCCTTTCAGTTGGGGTGAACACAGTATTTTGTGAAAGAAATGTTTCTGTCCATCCCACCCCTTCTCTCCTCTGAGGTTTATTTGTTTATATGGTTTGCCTTGTTGTGGTATTACCTGTGCTAAGGAGGATCATAAAATCCTCAAGCACTTATTGATTCAGTAGTGGGAGCCATTTCAAAAGTGATAAAATAGTGCCTCTCCCTCAGTTATGGAATACCTGTCACGTTTTCTCTTTTCACCCTGAGGTTCCCTTTAAGACTTTTTGAATTATTTCCTCTGCTTTATAGAGCTGTAACAAAGGATGAGTGGCTGGATCACTGTGCCAGCTTTACCTGAGTAAAAGGGGCCACAGCCAGGCTGAAAGGGCGCCTGTCAGCAGGCTACTAATTGCATGTGTCCATCAGCAGGTTGTCCTTCTACCAAAGAATGTTATCTTGAGATGAATCCATAGGCAGCACAGAAGGATCTTGTTGAGAGCAGGGAGCTGTAGAGTGCTGCTACTTATTGGGATGGTGTCTCACAGCAGGTGCAAGAGTGAAAGAGCAGTACCAGCTATGCGAGAACTGCTCTGCCTTGCAGTTGATTGTGTTAAGAGGGAGAACACTTTGCTTTTCTCCCTCACAAGGGACCACTTGCATTGCATTTTGCACTGCTTTGCAACATTTCTGGAAGTCTGCAGTAACTGCTTGGAATTCTGTGGGGAATGACTGCCTGCTTTTCCTGCTTGTTTTGTCCCATGCACATTACACTGTGCACTGCCTGTACAGAAGAGCAATTTTTTTGTTTCAGAGCTTAGTGCATGCCATAATGGGCTGCCTTGGCAATATGCATACCTGAGAATTTTATTTTTTTTCTGCACAGGAGCAGCACATTTTGCTGTTGTGCACAGCCCAAGCTCTGGAGGTGTTTAAATTTTTCCTGTACAGTTCAAATGTTACCTGTGGCCTGTCTTGGAAGCTTCTCACTGAGGCCAGGGAAAAGGGCAATGACTTAAAAATATTTGCACGTGGTTAGACTTTTTTCTGATCTACTGAGAAATAATCACAATCACTTCCAGATTCTTTGACTCAAAGAAAGTGTCACCAGAGCTGACAAGGTCTCATTCTCAATATGTTATATATTGTAATTAGGATGTATATTGCCATCAGCACCCCGAGACCTCAGGAGAGCATGAGCTGAGGATTTTGCTTGTCTGCCCTTACTGAAAGCATGTGAGTCTCATGAATATTTTTGAAGCAGGTCAAATACTTGCCATTGCAAATCTATAGAGGCCTTAATGAAAGTAATCCTTTGAGCAGGAGTGAAGGTGGATTTCTCCTTCCTTACTAAAAGGCTCAAGGAACACCAGAATAACTTTGAAGGAGCAGGTAATGTCTGTGGAGTGAGTTTACTCTCTGAAGTTGTGGAGGGGAGGTTCCTGATATTCGTTCAGCTGCAGGCTGGCACTTAGCACATGTCTGGGGGCAGGGGAAGAGCCAGGCAGGACTGGGACAACAGTGACAGCCTCGATAAGGAAATCAAGAGGCTTCCCAAAAGCAAGTTTGCTGATTATATGGCAGCAAACAACTCGGTGTTAAGAGGTAGGGTAGAATCCTCTTTTCTAGTAATTGTAATTATTATTATTTAGAGGCAATTACATTGTTAAATGAACACCTCACAAACATTATTACTCAGCAAAACGTCATGTGATGCTGTGGGGAGATGGGCAAAACAGTGAAACTGAGGCATGTCACCCCCTTGATGCCTCCAGAGTGAGGCACAAGAAATGCCAATGCTGCTGGAATTCTGCTTTGGTGAAAAATGGTTTGTGGCATCCTCTTTAACCTGACCTGCCAGCATGGGTGTGCCTGAACCCCCAAAGGAGAGGTCTGGGTGAAGATGCAGAGTGTGAAGTGCAGTTCAAGTGGAGTGATGTTGGAAGCTGGTAAGGCTGCACATCATATCCTGATGACTTCAGAGCCTGACTGCCAAAATGTCTGATCCAATATTAGCCCCTCTGACTGAGACACAGGACTACTGAGGACCCACCCAGCAGGTTTATCCCTAAGCTCAATGTAAATCCTGGGAATAGAAAGAGGTGTTGGCAGAAGAACTTGCTGTCCACCTGAGGAGCCTGGAACATCTGCCCATGAGGACTGAGAAGGCTGTATTTAGCTATTTGTGTCTTTGGATGTTGGATGTGGGCAGGAATTTTCCTGTGCTGTTGAACCAAGGCTACATCCACGATTAGGACCAAGTTTCACTCTAGTTCCTTGAGCTCATGCTGCCATTCACTGACCTATAGTGCTGGAGCTACTTTTCATGGTTTGGTTGCACCTTGACCCTAACTCTGAGCAAAAACCCGGTGAGATTCCAAACCTTGCCATGTTGGTAAATGAAATTCCCTCCTCCTAAGGCACATGCAGGATCATTAGTCCTTTTCCTGCACTCATGATGCTCAGAGGGCTGGAGCTGAGCTGCTGTAGCCCTGTCTGCTTGGGGTTGGAGTTGTTTACAGGAAGGGAAGGATGTGTTTTGGTGGAGGTGTGGAGGAGGCAGATGTCCTGCCTCCTATTCCTCAGCAACCAGAAAGTTTCTCTGCTCTTCAAAGCTACATACGTCTAGCTAGACTTATTTTTTAAAAAAGAGGCAGACTAACCTCTGCTCCGGCCTCAATGCAGGAAAGCTTACCCCCAAACTCTCTCTCCTGTTGCTTTGTTTGGTGATGCCTTCGAGCCAGGGAGGACCTTTCCTGTAAACTCCTGCACAAGAGGAGGCCTGTCGTTGTGAACTCTTGCATAGTAATTAGAGGAAACAACTTTGGGCTCCCACCGCTGGTTATGCAACAGGGCTGGATTGTTTGTCACCACGCAACCCAGCACCAGCATGCTGGTGCCTCTGTTCTGAAACCCCTCCTTTGCCTCCATCCCCTCTCTAGGCAGCTGCTTTGCAGATTGCAGGAGTGTCTGTCCCACAGTCGGCTCCCAGGTAAATCCTGTCTGGGACCTTTGGAGGGAAATAGTAGCTCCTTTGCAGAATTGGTCCCAGTTTCCAAGGCAACTCTGCTCTAACCCTGTTTTGAAGGCTGCCTCGTTCCCATAGAAAGTTGCCTGTTAGTGTGATCAGCAGCTGCTGCGGGAGCACACCACCTCCAGAGAAGTTGTCCCTCGCTGGGCTCTTTATTCCCGTAATGAGCAGCCGGGGGGCCAGGGCTGGCCTGTGCTGCGGCCCCGGGCAGGGCCCTGGCGGCGCTCGGGCGGGGCAGCGCGGCCAGCACGGAGCTGCTCTGCAGTGAGCGAGGGGGTGGCCGTGCCTTTCCACCTTCCCGGGGAGAAAGTGGTGCTTGGGGCTCCCGGGAGGTGCACGGAGCAGGGGGCTGAAGTGCTGGTGGGGCTGCTCTTGGGTTTTTTTTGGCGAGCGGGAAGGTGACAAGTGAATAAAAAGGACACGGCATTTTATTTAATTAGAAAAACCAAACTCCCTAAAACTAGCCTCCGAAGGGCCTCCGTTGTCATCAGCTGCACAAAGAGCTGTGACAAATGAAAGGAACTGAGCAGAGAAAAGGCTGCTTTCTCTTTGTGTCTCTTTCCCAGCTTCTGTTTGCTTTGCTGTCTCCCTTGCTCCCATTGATCAGGCATGTGGAAACATTCCTCCTCCTGCACTCCCATTGTGGCCGCCCGGTTGCCAGGCTGCCGTTGGCTTGAATAACTTCACTAAGCCAGGCCTCTCCAAAACCATGCCATCCGGCGCGCTGGATGCGGAGCCAGACACTGCCCTCCCATCCTCCTCCTCTCCCTCCCCCCTCCCCAGCAGCGCAGGGGTGCAGTGAAAAAATGTGCCAAAGAACAAGGGAGGTAACGCGGAGCCCCAGCTGTCCCGACGCGGGGGAGAAGCGCAAGCTCGCCCTAAGAAAATAGGGGCAGCAAGGAGGGGACAATGGCCAGCCTGCGTTGCTGCCTTAAAAAGAAGGTGGGTGGTGGTGGTGAGGGCCATTAGCCCAAAGTTTGTGAGCAGAGAGGAGACAAAATGATACGTTTCCCAGGGATACAAGCTGGTAAAGTGCAGTGAGGTAAACCCCAGCCTGATTTCCCATGGAGGGGAGAGGTGGAGAGGACAAAACAGGAGGCAGCAGGCAGCCGGCTGTGACTGGGAGGGATTCATGGCCAACTCTCACTGGCTGTGCCACAAACATGTCCTTACAGCACACAGGGCACCTTGGGCCAAGCTCGCCACTGCTGCTGGCTTGTGCAGCACCTCTTGTTGAGGTGACACCACTGTCTGGTGCAGGTGACAGCTCTGGCACAGAGTGTGGCTGCATTCCTGGGGAGAGTTCAGGGGCAGGCCAGGGGCTCTACCCCCAGGACTTGCCCCTGGGATTAACTTGGGGTGGTTCTGGTACTGAAGACCCTGCACTTGAGCACTAGCCAGCAGCCCAGGGAGCTGGGGGCCTTGTGCTGTCGCTGCAGAGGGGCTGATACCCGCCTGCAGTCCCACTGCCTACAGCCGTTCTTATGCCGAATATGAATCTGGCCTATTGTTCTTAATGCGATTTTTCATCGGTGAAATAGCAGTAAGCAAGCTGTGCTTTCAGACGTGTTTCAGACTCAGCACGGCCGGGGTTGGATCCTCAGCCGGTGTAAAGCAGCCCTGGCCCATCAGCTCACAGTGTCACCCATGACCCCCGTTCAGTCCTCGCCCCAGCGGCGCTGTCCCGGCGCTCTGCATCACCGGAGCTGTGTGACCGCGGGCTGAGGCTGCGGCCAGGCACAGGATCCCCTCCGGCTGCCACCAGCTCTGTCTGCAGGGGTGGCCCCTGCAGCCCAGGAGGTGCAGGGACATATCCTGGGGCAGCTGCAGCCTGAGGCAGGCTGGGTTTGCTCTGCAGAGGGGTCCTGGGTTTGCACCGGGTTTGTTCTGGTTTGAAGGGCAGGGACTGCTGAGCTCAGGTGATTAACATAACAATCCCGGGGCTCTGCCTTCATCCTGCGGCTAAAGCCTGGTTTGCTCAATCCAATTTCCAGCCTCTGCCCTTTCTTTAGCAGGCTAATTACAGCGGCAGGACAGTGGAAATGACCTTCTTAAAGCCACAGTGCCCCTCATCTACTTACCTGTCAAAACACAGGAGAGGGAGCACTGGTATCATTCAGAAAAATAACATGTTTAGATACAATGAATGAATGTACCCAAGTGCAGAGCTCTCCCCTGAAGGTCCTAGTGGGAGCTTGTGTGTTGTTACCAGTAGTAATGTGCATTTGTGAATGTCTTTCCAAGCAAGCTCCACTGGCCAGCAGGGCTATGGAGGTGCAGGTTTGTGCAAATATAAGGAAGAGTAAGTGTGCACTGTTACACTGATAAATGTGCAAATGCTATCATCTCACACAGAAACCTGTGAGGGCACTGGGCTGGAAAGCTTCTGCAGTGCTGGCTTCTCTCATTAGTCATCCTAGCCTCATTCTGTCTGTAACACGGAGTGCCTGGCTCCAGTGCTGCTCTGGCCTCCTCCTGCACAAACTTGCATGTGGTCTTTGGGCCCGAAGAAGCTGTGAGTGCTCTGATGGCTGGTCCTGCAGGTACTACAGTCCTGGCATGGGCTGGAGCAGGAGCCTGTGTCTGGAGCCTGCCTGGGGGCTGCAGCTTCAAATGAAGCAGCATGAGAAGCTGCAATCTGCAGGAAAGCCTTGGGCTCACCACGGGATGCTGATGTGGCCATTGACAGAGCAAAGGATGGGTGCTCCCAACATCCTTGCAAAGGCTTATCCATTGGAGCAGAAACACATGATTTCCAAGGATGGTAGGGTTTGTTTCTGTATGAACATTATGGCAAGCTTTGTAAAGACCTGTGCTGTAGGTGGTCGTCATATTATAATTCTTGAAACTACATCAGCAGACACACAAACCTGCCCCTTCCCAGAGGATAACAGAAAGTAGGTTGGCACAGGATATTTCTGTTGTGGTCCTGTTGAAATTGTCAGTGATACCTTGTTAAGTGTGAGTT
Source organism: Climacteris rufus (assembly GCA_013398175.1). Taxonomy (NCBI): domain Eukaryota; kingdom Metazoa; phylum Chordata; class Aves; order Passeriformes; family Climacteridae; genus Climacteris; species Climacteris rufus. The sequence continues at coordinate 42,533 of VZRZ01004741.1, forward strand.
TTGCTTAGGATTGGCTCAATTTTGTGATTTTAGTACTCTCAAAGAAAGAGGCAATCTACTGGTTGCAGGAGAACCTGTGAGGTGAAGCCAGTCTAATTGGTGGGGCAGCTATAGCTAAACTGCTTCTGGGGCTGAAAGGATGGTTTTGCTATCACTCCTGATTGGAAAGGAGGAAATATGGGGAGCATTGTGAGGCTTAATGTAACGAAACAGGTCGGGAATAAAATTAACTGGGTAGCTGATACAGATGTGTCAGTCACACTTTGCCCCAAAGCCACTGCTGATTGCTGAGATACCTGTCCCGTCAGGCATTGAGAAGAGGTAGCAAAACAATTTTCAATTCATGGCAGTCTTGGAGACCTGCTGCACACAGCAAATTTGATGCTGTGATAACTGACACTGTTTGTGACAGACAAATCTGTGGCTTGTGTAGTGAAGCAGTTCAGAAGTGCCTGCTGTCGCATACCAAGAGGTTGTGGAAATGGCACTTGCTAGGAAATATGTTGCACGAGGATCTCAACCACCACAGGCATCTACTGAAAGCCATGGGAGAGCAACGAGATATTTGAGCGTACTGGGAGATTTTTTTTTCCCCATTATTTTTCTTTCCAAAGGTATAAATGGTCTGATTCTATTGAAGGCTACAAAATAGGAGACTCTTGAGAAACAAGGTGGAATTGGGAAAACTAATACTCCAGCACTGAAGTATAAACTGGATATATCTGAAAGAGAAGGAAACAATTACAGGAAAGGCTGTTACTAGCAAACTGCTGGGAGGAGGGCAAATGCATCCAGGGCAACAAGTCTAGGATAAATACAGGGAACAGTCTTGGAGGCATGACCTTGCCCATCCTTACTGCAACAGCTTTTTCCTACATTTTGTTTCTGGGAAGATAGTCACAGAGTTGCTTTGTGTCTAACATGGAGTGCAATGTTGTAGCAAACAGTGCAACTGCTTAGTCCTGTGCAGAGTGATGTGGCTTTCTGACAGGGCAGGGATCTGTTTGAACTGTGCACAGTAAGATGGACTCACCAATGTCACTGTTGATGCCAAAGAGCAGCTGGTTGCTTCAAGTGAGTCAGATATCATTTAAAATCATGCCTGTGGATTTTTCAAAACCATTAGGATAGAAAATTAAATAAATCTGTTACCTGTAATGCAGGTGCACTCTGAGAAGAGGTAAGCTGAAGCACACAGGCAACATTTCTTGGAAAGGAAAAATAATATCTCTCTAGTAGGATTTTTGTCTTGTTTGTGTTTTCCTATGTGAACTGTCCAGAGGAGACTCCCTTGCTGGAGGAAAGCCCTGCTGTTGCTGAAGGGCTGGGCTCTCGTGGGTTGTCACTGGTCAAGTGGTGACAGTAGGCAGCTTGGCAGGGTCTGTGTGTAGACTTTGCAGTATTAAAAATCAAGGCAAGTGGTGTTAGCTCTTCTCTGTGTGTGGTTAAATGCTTTCTCTGTAGCTGGTGCCAGGCACTGTCGTGGCCCACTGCTCACAAAAGCCTTTGCCAGGTGGAGACCATGTCTGCTTTAAGCTGGAGTTAAGGACCAAATGAGATTTCAGTCTCTGTGTCACTTCTAAATGATACTTAGGCACCTATTTCTGGGAGAGGTTGGAAAATTGTATCCTATGACACTTTCAGTGGGGGAATTCATCAATCTCTCTTTTATCCCTTGTGCTCTGAAATACATGAATAATCTGCGTGTACGAGAGCTACCCTGTACCACAGCTCTGTCAGTGGAGGATCTTGTGTTTTCTTCAGATTTTACACCACAGTAAGTGGCTTGGATCAGAGAGTCTCTCAGAGAGAAGCCACCATGGGAATGCTGTTTTCAGCATCCCACACTGTCCTCGAACAGAAGTCAGAGACCTCCTATTTAAGTTTGTATAGTAATTGTTAGCAGTGCCCCTGTTTTAGGGGAAACTTAGTGCTATGGTGTCTACAAGCAGAGATCGTGCAGTCTAATTTTGTAATGAAGAATTATAATAAAACAGTAGGCAGTGTTTCCAGCAAAGAATATCTCCTCTGTGTGGCTTGGTACAGGATAAACTGTCTGGCTTAAATATAGAAACAGTCAGGGACTCTAAAAGAAAATACATTTGAGTTGGTGTTTGCTGGCAGTGCATTTGGTATGTCATTCACTTACCTATCTAAATTCCAAGTGTAGTAGTTAAATCAACATTAATTCATTCTCCTATGATGTATTGCACTGATGGAAATCATTACACATTTGTGAGATGTGTGTTCCACATCACAGTGTAGTAGTTGTCTGTCAGGGTCTGGCTCACGGGTACCCAGGGTCCCTTCTGGGCAGTGTGCTGAACCTCCTACAACGCTGGCTGTGAAATCTCCTTAGCTCCTGATTACTCCCTTTCTTTTTTACTCACAAGGACCTTGAGTCAGCTACATCTCTGGCAGGCTGTTAGTAACCAAACTTGTCTGAAACGTGCTGTCTGAACGTGTCTGGCAAAGCAGCAGCTCTTGCAAGGTCCTTCCAGGCAGGTTTCTCTCACTGCCATCATTCCCCATGCACATGCACCATGCACCCATCCCAGGATTTGCTTCCTTCCTTCTGGTGATTGACTCTGTTATTTTGGAGCACAGGCTCACAGAGCCAAGATAGAGGATCTCCAAGGGAAGTTTTAAGTGTTCAATAAAAGAAGGAATGCAGGGAGAAAAGAAAGCACCGACTCGAATGGCATCATTCTCTTTCCCTCATCCCTTTGAGGTTCTCCTGTCTTCCCTGCCTGTGTGTGACCTCCCTCCTCTTCCAACCAGCCTCTTTCTTTTTTCAGTCTTCCTCCTGCCCCTCACCCTCTTCGTTCATTGATCTCCCTTTAGGCTTTATTAGTGACTCTCCCTCCCACCCTTTCTCTCCCTCAGTTTTTCTGATTCTCTAACATGAGACAATTGAATGAGGCCAGACTCCTAAGCCGAAGCCGGGGGTGAGAGGGAAGAGGCGTTAAGATTTAATGATATTGCCTCTTTAAGGAATCTCTAATTCCTAACACCCATCTCCTCCCCCACCTGAGAACCAATTAAAACTCAATGAATTCAAGTGGAGGCTTTTGTGCATCACATGTGCTTGACTAACAAAGCCTTCTCCATGCTGGAATAAAAGCTTCTATTCAGCAGCCAGTTTGTTCTAATTCAAATCACTTCCACTCCAGCATCCTCTCCTTCCTTGCTGCTCCTGAGTTCCCAGGCTGGGCTGCCACCCGCACAGCCCTGCCCAGAGCTTCGTGCTCCACCTTGCAGAGTCCTACCTCAGTGGCAGTGGAGCAGAGGATGGGAGATGACCTCCATATGGTTAACTGGGCAGTCCATTCTCGTTGTGTCTCTGTTTCCAGCAGCCTTCTGTGCTGGGGATGAACTCACATCCTGCCCTGCAGGAGCTCCAGCCTTGGGAGCTGTCTGGAAAGGGGCTCCTGTTGTGCCCTTGAGAAACAGATCCTCTGTGCAGAGTCCTCTGTGTGTAGACAGAAAATTACCTTGTCTATGGGCAGGGCTCAGCCTTCCTTGAAACAAGTGAAAAATCTCTCCTTTTCCCTTTGCTGTAGGGGTTACGCAGATGTAGTGACACCTGAAGTAGCAGGGGAGTCCAAAAGCACACAAAGTCTAAGTGAGTTCAAGTAGTTTGTACTTTTATCTGCCTCAGGGTATAAATTGTGCTACCTGGGAACCTGAGGGTAACTGCTGTCCTCTATTGTGCCTTGAAAATGAGCTTGGATAAGGTCATCTGGGGGATAGAATACATTTCATGCTATTCAACTTCCAAATTTAACCAACTCACTTGAAAGCTTTGCACCTGCAGATCTGGAGCTTGGGTAACTTTAAGCAGAGGGGCAATTCTCTGTCCAGATGTTAGTCAGGTAATCTTCCAGGTGTAAAACAGGCTCCACTCGGAGCTTCTGCCTGTCCTTTACTGATCAGTGTTACCTGAGCTGGTAGCAAAGCTGTGTGCATGCCATTAACTGGGTTATCTTTTCTCTGTTCCTGCAGCCTCCTATTTGTAGAGATACTTTTAGATTTTTTTTTTTTTTTTGCTCTTGTGAGAAATCTCTGGTAGAAGCAGGTTGAGCGCTTTGCTGTGATGGCAATGAGGTTTTTACTCCCTCTAATCTCTCCTGGGAGCGAGCTCCAACATTGTGGGCCAGCTGCCAAGGAAGCTATCTGCTCTGCTCCAGAGCCTTGTTCTGGTACATGGCAATTCCATCTCTCCTGAAACACGTGGTTTCCTCACGGAGGAGGTCCCCAGCTCTTGGGTAGCTGGGACCTGTCCCACAAAGAGCTCTGGCAAGTGAGATGAGCTCTTGGCAGCTGCTTTCGTATTTGCAGAGGCACCAATGCTTAGAGGAGTGGTTTGGGTTTACAGGCAATTAGGGAACTGTGATGTCTGGCAACAGGAATATTACATTTTGAAATTATCTGTAGTTTGTAGGGCTGGTAATTCTTCCTACCACACTGCTTTGCAGCTGTCCAGCATGGCAAGGAACACGTGTTAATGCACCTCACGGTGTGTTGCAGTCTTCTAAGCAACTTTTATGAAAGAAAGACTTAAACATCATCTAGAGGTCCTGCTCCTTGCTATAGCTGTGGTCTCTCACATCTTACCAACAACACCAGCCCTGGCCATCAGCTAGAGCTGAATATGTTTTACTGTTCCCAAAAAGTACGTTTATGTCTGTACTTGTCTGTCTCACTCGTGTGTTCATAGATTTGGATGTGGAACCCTCCTTTGATGTCAAAAGCCTTTTACTATTTTTGTAAACTGGCACCATTTTTTCATCCAGCTTTCCTTCCATAAGTTGGCCTCTTGTCACAGTGATGTGCAGAGTTAAAAAAAAATTGTGCTGTGGATGTGTTTTCCCTTAGCAAACCCAGTCCTATGTCTACATAAATGCAAAAGAACAGGCACTTTGACAATATGCAAAATGTATGGGGTGCTCAGACTAAGCCACAAATTGTAAAGAAAAGATCATTCATTAAGTTACAAGTTAATTTCAGGTAATGCCATGTGCTATTGTGACAGTAGAATCTCTGTCCATCATGATGGTGAAGGGGAAAAAGTTCAGATCAAAATCTGTTTGTTTGAAAAAATATTTCATTCCCTTGAGTTAGGGAGTGCTGATTATTTGTGGAAGATAAAAAGTATTTCTCTTTACAGCTTTGAGTTATTTTCTGCACCATGTTCTCTCTGAAGATCTTAAACCCTTTTTTTTTTTTTTTTTTTTTAGGTAGGAAAAAA